>CM064507.1:30516545-30979045 GCA_032716605.1 Paralithodes platypus | reverse complement strand
TATTATAAGGTATTGTTTCCGATGGGTGCTGGCTTTAGTTAAAAACTGCACGACATACCTGAGATCTGGAGTTGATTGGGTAAATTCTAGTCTGTGTGCCATTGAGAATAGAGCATGCACGAATGAGGGCTTTTTGCCTATACCATTCTGCACTGTTCTAAGTTCGTTGTTTGTCTTTGAGGTACGCCAGGAGAATGCTTAATACTTCGGTATTAAGGTTTCTCAAGAGAGCATCCCTTCACTCTAACGTAATACTTGACGCACAGACTTGAGATTTGCACTAGGCTATGCGACATGCCATGCGCACCAGTATCTCGTATCATTGACTCTAGCTAGACTTTATCAGTCACAGTAGACATTAAGTATATTAAACCAATTACTCTTTTTATGCATACCCGTTTATGATTACACAAGCATTTCGCAGCCTAGTTTGATGTATTGAGACACAAACGACTTAGGCTCTTTTTGTTGATAGGAATACTGCATTGTCGTGGCGATTATTATTGTTGTAGCGTTTAGGATATTCTTGGCTCCGACTGCATTATATCTCCTGCCTTTTTGTGTGCATAGCCTGCACGAGCATTGTTCCGCTGCCTGCCTTTTTGGGTTCCATTTCCGATTCGAGCATCTTGATAGCATCTAACATTTAAAGAAGATTCCTTGTTGGTGTTGAAGGACTTTAGTGCACTTTCTTTCATGCAGGAGTGCCTGACATTTATTGATTAAAGTAACGTAAGCTGTAACTTCTGTTACCACCTTACTTTGCATACCATAACCAAGCACCTTCGGTTATAGGTAGTAATAGGCTGTTTTCACATAACATTAAGCCTAGAGTAGACGCACATTTATTGAGAGTTTAATAACCTATTATTGCATATAGAACTCTGGAGAGTATTTGTGTTCTTTGTTCACTGGGAATATACATCAGAGGTTGGATCTAGCGCTTTCCATTGTAGCATTTATGCCATTACTAGTCCAATGAATAAGAGCCCTGATATATTTAAACCTCAGTCGTAACAAATGGCGACCTTACCTAGGATTTGGTGAACCTACATTTATTAGCAGGGATCATTTGTTGTTTTGGGGAATATTTTGCGGGGATCAGCAAGAATAATTTTTGTTTGCAACATAGTATAGCCCTTGAGTATTTCCGAGAATGTTTGTGTGTATATCGAGGTATAAGAGTTTGGGGTGCTTCTTTTCTGAATATTGAGTTGGGAAATTTTTGTGAGCAATCATGTCTTATACCGGATCAGAGGAGAATGGAGACACAGTACGTAATGTCGAAACTGAGGAACAGCAGCATGATGAAATGGTTAATCAGGTGAACTGTGAGGAGGATGCTAGGATATTTTTGCAATGGCCTGTTACTGCCGAGCAGTTGGAGGGTATGGATCGGTACAGTCTTCAATGCCTGGCCACAGCTATCGGTCATGCGGGTACTAGCAGCATGACCAGGGATAACTTGATAACGTGTGTACTAGGCAGGGTGACTGGCGAGCGAGATGGGTTGAGTGCTCAGAGCCCTTCGGCCATGCTTCCCCTACACTCGACTCCCAGCCATCCCAGTGGTTTGCCGACCCCGGGTACGCTTCCACAGTTGGGTGGTGACTGGCAGGGTGGGTTGCCCCTGGGGGGACCACCGGTAATTTCAAACATTGTAGCACCTTCACCTCCTCCAGGGTTAACCCCAGAATTATTGTATCAGCTCGAATTAGCTAAGATTCAACAGCAACAAAGGGCATCTGAGCTTCAGCTTCAGCAGCAACAAAGGGCATGTGAGCTTCAGCTTCAGCAGCAACAAAGGGCATCTGAGCTTCAGCTTCAGCAGCAACAAAGGGCATGTGAGCTTCAGCAGCAATTAGAATTAGCCGAGATATAAGAGAGAAAAAGTCACCAGCACATAGAGCTAGCAAAAATCCAAGCTGATTTAGAGTCGAGTAGGTACTGAGCCGACAGGGACGTAGAGAAGTCGCGGGTAGAGGTAACGGGACAGCGACTTGGGGCCGGTAACCGTGATCATGATCAATCTCTCTCGCACTTATTGAAACTGGGTCCGGTGTTTGATGAGAGTGGTGTAACAGAATTTTTCGCACGCTTTGAGAAGAAGTGCCAGGAACACCAGTGGCCAGAGAATAAATGGGCAGCACTTGTATCCTCTAGATTAATAGGCAAGGGTCTTAAAGCCTACTATGCGTTACCTTTGGAGTCATGTATTGTGTATGAGGATCTCAAGGAGGCTGTCCTGAGGGCTTACGAACTGCAACCAGAAACGTACCGTTTGAAGTTCCGGGGTGTAACTAAGGGAAGAGATAGCACCTTTTTGGAACACGCCCGGGACTTGTCCGATGCTATGGGGAACTGGCTCCGATCTGAGAAGGTAACAACATTTGATGGAATTAAGCAGTTAATGATGTTGGAGCAGTTCTTTAAGAGCACGGGCGGTGATCTAACTTTGAACTTAAAGAAGAAAAACCCAAGAACTCTAGTCGAAGCAGCAGAAATGGCTGATCGACGGCTGTCGTTGATTCGGGGTTGCGGGTCCTCACAGAAGTACGATGCAAGTGCTAGGGACTGTTATCCTCCCCCTCCCCGTAGCAATGACACATTTAAACAAAAGAGCAATGAAACTAAAACTGAATCCAAACCTGACACCACGCCGTATAAGACAAGTCAGGGGCCTTTTACATCACCGTATAAGCTGAAACCGAAATTTATATGTTTCAAGTGCCACCAGGAGGGTCATAAGGCAAATGAGTGCCCTAGTCGACCTCCTCCGGCAGCCGTGTCTTTTGCTCACGGCATTGGAGTGTTCAAGAGGACATCGGAGTTTGTTAGAGGCAATTCTTCCGAGGTAAATACACTGCCAGTGCAGAAGGATCCGGAAGGCTTATTCCCTGTCCGTGATGCCTTTAGTGACCACAGGGGACTCGGTTGTGTGGAGTGGGGGGGTAGAAGACATGAGGTGAAAATTTTGCGTGACACTGGGGCATCGCAAACATTGTTGAGGAATTTCACCGGTAAACCTGTAAATACGGCGCGGGTGGTTGTGGTTCAGGGAGTTAATGCAACAAGGTCATACCCGCTTGTAAGAATGAAGATGGAAGTTGATGGTGTGACTCGTGACCTGGATGTAGGAATTGTGGAGAAGTTACCTGTTGGGGGCGTCGACCTCCTTCTCGGCAACGACTTTGCAGGGCCTACTTCTGAGGCTCCACCCTTGGTCGTTGCCGAGAAGCCAGCCGACGTGAGTAGGGAGGAGCAGGAGTGGGTTGAGAAGTGTCCGGTGCAACCTATGGCGTGTGTTGTCACCAGATCTCTCGCATCCAGGGAGTCACATTCTGGTCAACAGTCTTTAGACAAGCGGAGGAAAGGTACCGAGAAGGGGTTGAAAGTTGATGCGGTTGAGAGTTTAGTATCAACGGACATTCTCGGGGACTCATTATTAGGACCGATTTTCGAGTCTGGAGAAGACCCATCAACTGTTACTAAGAAGGCAGAGGATGGGCTTAAAAAGACGAAGAGACAGCAACGATATACAGAGAGAGAGCAACGGGAGGCTAAATTCAATCTAGGAGGGGGGCATGAGTTGTTTCGCAAACACTTAGATAAGCTTGCTCCTTCGGACATTCGTAAATTGCAATTAGAAGACCCGGAGGTTCTTGAATGTGGTACCGGTGCTGTCGAGTTGGAGGAGGACAGTGATGCACAGTCGGGAGATGTAGCAACAAGGTATCCTGACGCGTACCCTATGAGAAATGGGTCAGCGAAGACGGTGGTCCGAAGCTTGCTAGTGTATTTTTCCCGGTAGGGGATTCAGTCAGACCAAGGATCCAACTTCACTTCTAGCCTCTTTGTTCAAGCAGTGCCGCAGCATGGGATTGTTACGGTTGTGTCATCTGCGTATCATCCGGAGAGCCAGGGTGTGTTAGAGCGATGGCACTCAGCCTTGGAATCTGTGCTTCGTTATTGTTGCTTTGAGAGTGGGAAAGGTTGGGATCTTGGCCTGCCATATGTTTTGTTTGCTGCGCGGGAGGTACCTGGGGAAAGTTTGGGATTCAGCCCTAATGAGCTCGTGTTTGGACACCGTGTCAGAGGGCCTCTCCATATGGTTGAAGAAATATGGGAGGGCGCAGAAAAACCTTGTTCTATGCTCAAGTATGTCCTCGACAGTCGAGAACGGATGTTGCGCAGTCTGGAGTTGGCTGGCCGTAATTTGACTAGCTCTCAGGCCCTCATGAAGGACAGGTACGACCTCAAGGTTAAACTCAGGGAGTTTCACGTGGGTCAGGAGGTGTTGATTCTACCGCCCCTTGTAGGCCATCCCTTATCCGCGAAGTACACTGGTCCTTATAGGGTGGTTGAGAGGCTATCGGACCTGGATTGCTTGGTGGCCGATCCAGACAGACGTAAGCGCAATCAGTTATGTCACGTTAATCTCATGAAGGAGTATGTGAGGTACCCCCCTGAGCCTCTCACTGTGCCTGTGATGACGTTTAGCAGTCAAGGTGGAGAAGGAGAACGGGACAGTCAAGCTCAGGTGGAGGATAACTGGAAGGATAAGAAAGTCAAATGGGCGCCTGAGTGTGAGAAGGCATTTAGAGTAGTAAAACACCTGTTGTGCTCTCACCCGATCCTCAGGGCCCCTGACTTTAGCCTACCTTTCCAACTAGCAACGGATGCTAGTGGTGTGGGGGCTGGTGCCGTCCTTATGAAAAAGGACGATGATGGGCTGGAGCATCCTGTTAGTTTCTGCTCGGAGAAGTTCAATTCAGCCCAGGGGAGCTGCTCTGTTGTCGAGAAGGAGCTGCTGGCAGTTGTGCTTGCACCGGGGCATTTCGAGGTCTATGTTCCAGCCTATGGTCCGGTCGTTGTAGTTTACACAGATCATCACCCTCTCAAGTTCTTGGACCAGTTTCACAATCGGAATATGAGGCTGACCAGGTGGTCACTAAGGTTATTGGTATATAACCTGGACATACGCCATATTGCCAGTTGTGACAACATGGTTGCAGATTGTCTTTCAAGGGTATATGATCCTGGGTAGATTAACACATGGGTAGCCTCCTGCTTTAGTTTGAATAGTATTTTGCGCTTGGTGCTTGTTGGCTCGCGGTTGTAGCCCAGCGTATTGGGTCGTAAAGCAGGAGTTGAGCGTTTGGTATAGAAGAAAAAACTAGGCTTGCCCCTATAGTGCAGCCGAAATAAACAAATTAAAAACATAAAAATCAAATAAAAACTCTTTCTTTGATAGTTGAATTTTTTCAGTATGTTATAGCAGTAATTCTGAATTGCACTCCTCTCAGAATGCTGGGCAAGAGAAGCTCGCTCTTGAGGAGCATAACTACATATGATTTAACCTATTGTGTTGGGGAGGGTTATAATTTTGTAAAATGTTTTGTTGAAGAACTGTGCCAGATATTTTACTGCCGCTGGGTGATGGGAAGTAGAGATATAGCATGGGTTCTAACCATCAGATTTTTTTTTAGCTTTGGGCCTCTGAGAAAAATCTTGGGGGGGGTGTGACGTTAACCACTCCGTTAGAACCGCATGGCTTGTCCTACAGTGACTCGCTAGGATCGCCAGGGCAGTGGATGTGGCTACAGTTGATGTATTATTGTGTGCTTTATTTCATATGAAAGCTCGTGTCATGGGCAGTCCAGAAAGGCTCTTTGTTTCCGCCCATGTCAAGGCTTTATATATATAATTGCAAAGTTTATGTTTTATCATTAAGTAGTAATGATAGGATTTGAGAGAGAGAGAGAGAGAGTAGAACAGAGTGAGAGGAGGCGCGCAGTGTTTTTTGCCATGTTCGATGACGTCACAGCTGGCTGGCCTCTTGGGGATTGGTTGGAGGAGTTTTTTGCCATGCTTGGTGACGTCATGTTTGGCTGGCTTCTTTGCCATTGGCTGAAGGAATTGTTACCGCTTTGTCTATGCGGTGCAAGCTAGTGCTAGTATATATACAGCTCTCTTGCTACTCTCTCCCTCAGATCTGGTTTCTAGAACACATCCCTCTTATCCCTTTGATACCTGTCACCCTCACTGCACCTGAGAACCTTTTCCTCTGCCTATCTCTCTCATTTTCCATATCTTTCACCACCTTTTATTAATATTATACCCCCTCTGGTTAACTCTGCATAATCAGCTTCATGCTGGCCAGTTGTATTGTGCGTTAAGGTCTTATATAACCCATGTATGTTAGTTGTTAAGATAAGTTGATCACGAAGCATTGGTTGGCATTCATATTGTTCAGTACTGCTTCCTGTAATTATTAGTGTTCCACTGGATTAGATAATGCTAGACTAGGAGTCTGATATTATAAGGTATTGTTTCCGATGGGTGCTGGCTTTAGTTAAAAGCTGCACGACATACCTGAGATCTGGAGTTGATTGGGTAAATTCTAGTCTGTGTGCCATTGAGAATAGAGCATGCACGAATGAGGGCTTTTTGCCTATACCATTCTGCACTGTTCTAAGCTCGTTGTTTGTCTTTGAGGTACGCCAGGAGAACGCTTAATACTTCGGTATTAAGAAAATCAGTACAGTACAAAACATAATATTTAGTATCAATGTGTACAGAATAGCCTATATGAATATATAACCTGATACGCACATAGACAGTGAACAAGTAATAATATCTAATAGTAATGATGCAACGATATGTGGTGTAATACAAGATGAACACATTTATACAAAATAATATAAGACAACGGGAGTCTGCAGAGAGCTGCTTGGACCACACAAGGCAGATCCATTTCAAACTTGTATGTAACTTATGAAAATATGAAGATATGCATATAGATATACATATAATTATATACAAATACATACATACACATATACACGCATTATATTTAACTATTTTAGTTAATTGTCAATCCATAAATGTAATTTTTCGAAGTGTAGTGGTCAGGCTTGGTTCTTCACATGCTATCAACCCTTCTGGATTATTCAGGCAGCACAATGGTAGTCAAGATTAGCGTCAGGATTGGAGCTTCTTTTCGAGAATTCCACTCCCTTTTGGACATTAACCCGGGAAGCGCGCGCCATTGGTATTTGAAAGTGCCCACCAAGCGAGGATAATTTCATACACTCCCGACTAAAATCGTCATTATCCGATAAATATCGTTATTACCGTATTTTTTTGGCTTATAGGGCGCGATATTTTATAGGACGCACCCTAAATTATACAAGTAGAAATTTGGAAAAAAAGTATAAAACCTTAAAACCAACCTCGTAATTATGAAGAGCCATTTGCATGCTTTGTTTACATTTTGGCGTCCCTGTTCAGTCAAACAATACGGTGCAGCGTCTGTTTTGGTACGCAATACTGTAGCCTACTATTTTGGATACTACCAAAGTATTCATAGTTCGTAATATTTTATGGGATAAATAAAAAGCAATATTATTTATTACAATAATACCCAATAATATCATAATATATTATGTGGATACAAATTTGTACGAATTAGAAAAAAACAAAAAGGTGACGGTATCGTTACTGTACCGAAAGTTCAGTGTACCGGATCGTTGCACCGTAGCGTCAGGCCAAAACGTAAACATGCAAATGGCGTCTCCAGGATAGTAGGTTTATTTACAATTTCGCCCATTACTGATATGTACAATGCTCATAATGCCAAACAATAAGCATTATATACATTATTGGGCAATTACATTAGCATTGTGTACCATAGTGTTTAGCTTACATGTTACATCTGAGTGTGTGTAGACTCGATACCTGTGTGTAACTCGACATATGTCTAAAAATGTTAACCTTTGTTTTGTAAGACGCAGGTTGATTTTAGAGGCCTAATTTTGGGGAAAAAAATGGGCCTTATAAGCCGAAAAATACCGTATTTATTCATATGCGCCTATTTTACGTTTAATGTGAAGATATTAACATGTAACAGCAATAAAACAAGTGGGATTAGTATTTGGGGATTGAAAACGATGTATTATTGCCGACCAATTCATTCATGAGGGGAGAGCCGCGGCGGCATATATCCTCTCCTCCCGAGTTCTCAAGCGACACTGGCGTCTTTAAGTAGAAGTCTCTCTCTTGCCACGATCTCTATATGCTCCACACACAACCTTTAAACTGGGTGAAGGATATTGGCGCGGAAAATAAACCGATAAACAGGGGAATAGGAAGAAAGAGTGTTGAGAGAATATGTTGACACATATGGAGGAGTGATAGAAAGTATAGAGGGGAATTTTCTCATGTAATCACATATTCCTATGTTTTGAGTGCCACTGGTGTCTTTTAAAAGGCATTTTTTTAGGCCTTGGATCTTAAGGGGACCGACCGGTTAATTACAAACTTCCAGGTCTTACTTTAAATTTAAATGATATTTGGCACAGGTGTATATATGACCATAGAACTAGATCCAACAAAAAATTATTTTATTTTATTTTTGCTTTTTTCTTGCAATTTAGTTAAAAAAACGTTGAAAATCATAGCACTGCAGAAAATGATAAACTCCTACAGAAATTCCCATAGCACATGTTTTATGAGATCAAACAACTCACAAAATGTGTATCTGTAGTTTCTATAAAAAAAAAATTATATATTTTGTGTATTTGTTCGATTAGGTGATTACGGATTCAGGCGAATATATTTATAGAAAATGACAACTTTGATGACATATTGTGAAATAAATTAAATTACTAGAGTAAATTGGCTTTATAGGCCTTTTAGTGTTTTTAATTACCTTTCCAATGGTATATACACCATTCCTATAGGTCCAATAATAACTGTAGAATAACATCCGATAGTGCGGCAATGTAGGTTCTGAGAAAAACAGGCGAAAGTCTAAGGTAGTTAGGTGAACATTTTATCTTTTGTTTTTTAGATTTACAATATTTTACGCGGGAACATGGCAAAGTAGAAGATAAAGCGTATGGGAGGTTGTAGAGTAGCTTACGCTCTTTGGATTTATATAGGTATGCTCCTCGTACGACCAGTAGTTACTGAGCATGTTAATTTCATAATTTCAAGTTCGCTATATAAGGTTTTTTGAATTACAGGAAAAGTTTGGAAAACATAACAAAAACAAAATTTCCAATGGGTTTTCACTAATAACATTTAACTGGCTTATGAAGGGATGTTGATTCTTGTTGAGTAAACACCTATTGGTATTTTCAGGATTTCGAGTTTTTTAAGCCTAAATTAACCGGTCGGTCCCCTTAAGTCCCATCGCCTTCGCCCAGTAAAACCTCTTATAAGTCTCGGTGCCAATCCCGGGTAAAAGTTAAAGTTAATGTAGAGGGGGATAGACAGGTTGGGGAGGTGAGAAGTCTCTAAGAATTAGAGAAAAGTATAGAAGGATAGAAAGAGCAAAGTAGAAGAGTAAAAGGCGGAGGGCTGTCCTCCTTGCTATTGTTTTAAGGTTAATTGGAAGGGTTGGACAATAATGGACATACAGTATATATACATTTTACTTAAATCTTACTTTTTGTTTACAAATGTTCATCTAAAATCAGTGTTGCTCCTTTAGTAGCATTAGCGTCTTTGTATTCGTGTAGAATATTCATATACAATTAATAACTGAGTATATTTATTTGTCGTGAAACCAGGTAATTTGAAATGCCTGGATCACGACAGCTGGTTTGGTCTCTTGTTTAAACACAATATAATTATTGATCCTTATGGGTAAATAAGGTTATGGTTACACCAATTATTGTTTGCTTATTTTATCTTATATTATATCATAGGAAGACATTTTCAGGTCTTGATACAGTTCCTCAACCAACAATTAACACCACCTGTTGTACTCCATCTCGTATGATATAATATGTTTCTACAGCCAGCCTTTACTTCCTACAAGTTCGAAGTTCCTAGATACAGTACACACCCAATCTGACAGAAAGTCCCTTTAATACTAAAAGGCCTTTATTAATAATTTTGGGACTGTTAATACCCTTCGACGCTACATAATTATGTAAGTCTGCTGGTTCCCCATTTCCTGTCCAGCCTATACATTGCAATGTACATGCTTCAACTATTATTGTCTATCTTATGCTTATGTCCATTCTATATAATATTATAATTATGACATAATTGGTACCGTGACCAGGATAAGCATAAGTTATACAGTAAATAAGGGGGTACTAAGGCTAGTTATTATACCTCTACTTTTGTGTAGTGGTGGGATGCTCAGTGGACGGATGTTGCGAGGAGCACTGGGGGAGGCTTCTAGGGCATTGGGTGTTGTTGGCCAGGAATTTGTGCTGTCATCCGGTAATTATCCATTGGCCTTGATAAAGATAGCCATCTTTGGGGTCTTGTAGGTTACATCCGCGACTTGCCGCTGGAATACCCAGTACAATGCCCTGCATTTTGTAAGACAGTTATATAATCTATATTTTATTAATTTCACCACAACACCAAACACCCCCAATAAAATTAATTAAAGTATATATGATCCACCGGGATTCAAACCCGGGTTATCACACACAGATTTTTGCCACCTTAACCATTACACCACCAGGACGGTATAAAGCAGGGGCAAGAGTAGAGATCATCAGGCACACGATGATCTGGGATGAGCTTTTGGCCTACAAGACAGATCTGCAGCAGTTACCTCTCGATGTACATTCTCGCTGAAAAAAATTGAGCAAAAATTCGGGGGCCACTGTTGTATCGTTGACTTCCAGTTAAGGAGTCACCCTCGGGGTATGACCCCCAAGGTATTTAACAAGGCCAAGAATGGTGTCAACCTCCACTTGAAGAGGTTCACTTCCTCGCAAAGAAGAGGTGGGTTACCATGGGGGTGCAAAAGGAGGACTTGTGGGATGGGGTCTGGATGCACCTGGTAACCGGAAGGTGTTAGACAAGTTCTTGGATAGGCTGTGTGCCATTTTTTAGGGTAAAGACACTCGTGATGAGGAGCTGTCGGGTAAATACATCTTAGGGACTAGCTGTTGTGCAGTTACATGTAATCTTTTCTTTGTTTCTTGATATGAATTCTTTCTTGCAACAGTAAAGTAGCCTAATTATGTCTTTTGTATATGAATATATAATTATGATTTGTTTATGACAGTTATTGTAAGGCATCCTAAACATTGATTAATTTTATTACAAAATTGTTTTCTATACTCACAGGGGACACGTGATCCGTTTCATGCTTGATTTGCTTGGTTTGCTGTCGTCATCAATATGGTAGGTTAGCTTAGGTTGGTTAGATTAGGTTAGTCTACAGTGATGAAGAGTGTTAGTCCTCCCTATTTTATAGTTAGGTATTGTAAGTAGAGATGGCAACATTAAGTCATTGAGGCGGCTCAGAGCTACCAAAAGGGAGGCATCACTAGGCGAATGTCGAACTTGTCTGAATTAATATAACATGCTACCATACTACATAATGTGAAGGGTGTAAACCCTACCATTGAGAAAGACCTAGCATATATAAAGTTATTTAGTCAGGAGTTGCATAGTTTATATTCTGATTAACAGCTAGAGGATGAGATGGTCACGTACATGAAGTTGGCTGATTTAGATAGTGCTCTGCTGCCATTCACTACCAGTAGTCTTTAGAATAATGTGGCAAGTCGAAAACAGAAAAAAATAAATTAGCCACCCTCCTTGAAGTTGCTGGCCGGAGACCCTCGGAGAATGCTGAACACATTACCGAGGTAATCCTCTCAGGCATGGAAGCATACATGCCATTAAAATCTTGGTTTACTCACTCTTGTTCTACTGCTGTCCGCAACAAGGAGGAAGCATTCAAACGGTACCGACACCTTAAATCTCAAGAATATCATTCTTCCTATGTTTCTGTCTGGAATCAAGCCAAATCTGTTTTTCGACTTGCCAAGCACTTTTTCTTCAATAATAAATAAATGCACTGAACTATCCAACTCTAGCTCTTCCCAAGCTTTCTGGCATCTAGCCAAAAACCTCTCCAACAAATTTTCTTCCTCGTCTTTCCCTCCCTTTTTCCACTCTGATGGCTAATATCCTAATCTCTTCTAAAGATGTATTTTCTACCCTCTCTGGGCTTAACCCGGCAGCTGCGGGAAGACTCTTAAGATGTTTTACTGGGCGGCTGCGGGAAGACTCATAAGATCATAGGCCTAAAAAAAAACATATAAAACACCCCAGTGGCACTAAAAAAAAAAGAAATTTGTGTTTAGGTGAGATCATTTCCCTTCATTACTTTCTACTACTCCTACACATGTGTCCCTCCCCCTCCTTCTTCCCCCATCCTCAATTATCAGGTATTTTCTCTATTATTCCCGATATTTATCGAGTATTTTTGTGGGAGGACGGATGGGAAAGAGAGAGAGAGGAGGGTGGAGGAGTGGAAATCTGACCCTCCAACCCTCCCCTGGCCTCTCAGTGCTATGCCAGAGACGAGAGAGAGAAGATGTCTCTCTCTTGCCGGTCTGGGCGAGATTACGACCGCAATGCTAAAATATAAAATTTTCACCAGCCAATTGCTGTTACCACTTGTTTTAATGCTTTCCCGTGTTCATATGTTCATATTAAATGTAAAATAGGTGCATATGGATAAGTATTAATTATATATATGGTAAATTGACGATTTTAGTGAGAAATGAATCAGAATACCTTCGCACCGCGGGCACTTTCAAATACCATACCTGCGCAGCTTAGAGGTTAATAATAAGAAGGCATACGGTCCAAACGGTGTTCCTCCTCTTGTACTAAAAAACTGTGCTTCCGTGCTGACTCCTTGCCTAGGCAAACTCTTTCATCTCTGTCTCTCCTCTAACATCTTACTGGAAGTTTGCTCTCATTCAATCTGTCCCAAAGAAAGGTAGCCGCTCTCAACCCTCCAACTATCGTCCAATTGCTATCATCTCTTGTATCTCTAAAGTTGTTTAAACTATTCTTGCTTCCAAATTTTTTAACCATTTCTCTTCTCATAATGTACTCTTAGATCGCCAGCATGGCTTCCTTAAGGGTCGCTCTACTGGTGATCTTCTTCCATATCTTTTTAACTCTTGGTCATCCTCCTTTTGAGACTTCGGTGAGACCTTTTCTATTGCACTAAACATATCGAAGGCATAGTGGCTGGGTTTCTGGAAGCTTTTATATCCCAGAAGAATTTAGAAGACATTCAGAATTATACATATCTAACTTACTGGTGAAGCTCTACAAATTGTCAGTGGCTTTAGCTTGATCGCGGCAAGTTATGAGCTCGCAGTCACTATTCTGCAAAACACTTTTGGTCAAAAGGATCCCATTAAGGCAGCCCACATTGCAAAGCTGTGTAATATGCCACATCTCAGTCAGGGGGTCAGTGCTCTTAACCCGGGAATGGTGAGAAGACTCTTAAGAGGTTTTGGCGGTGAAAGGAGACGAACCTCTTAAGATCCAAGGCCTAAAAAAAAAAACTTTTAAAAGGCCCCCATTAGCACTTAAAACAAAGGAATATGTGATTTAGTAAGATAATTTCCCTCCATACCTACTATCACTCCTCCACATGTGTCAAAACCCCCTCCTCCCCCGCCCCCTTTAATTATCACCTATTTTTCCTCTTATTCCTTTGTTTATCGGTTAATTTACCGCGCCAATATCTCCAACCCAGTTCCAAGGTGTGTTCCTGCGTATATCCAGTGCGTGGGGACACTGAGAGAGAGAGGCTTCAGTCTGCCTCTAGGCTTTGAGAGAGGAGAGTGTAGGGCTCGCGCGTCTCTCACCTCATGACTGGACGGTCGGCAATAATTCGCCTTTTTCACCCCCCAATTACTATTCCTACTTGTTTTATTGCTGTTACATGTTAATATCTTCATATTAAACGTAAAATAGGCGCATATGAATAAATAATAACGATATTTATCGTAAAATGACGATTTTAGGCGGGAATGAAGACTAATATCGTCGCCTGATAGTAGGGTGTTCACTACTAATAGCTCGCTCGCGCTTTAAAGGTTAAAGACTTTTCCACATCATTCGAGTGCGCATTAGTTATTGCACTCAATGGATGTACCAGTTAGTAAAATGTGTGCAGTACTGCTGTGTAACAAACTTCCTAGTGTACTCTCAGAAGTGATCAAGCATGAAATGAAAGACAACTGGCTGGACGAGGATTAACATGTTCATGTGTTGGAAAGTGAAGTGTGCAACCTGGAAAAGAGACAAAATCCACTAGAACAATTTGGTGCAACCACCGCAGCAGAATATACAGTCCAATCCATCAAAATCATACAACTGACACCAATTAAAAGTATGGATATAAATTGTGGTTTAACCCTTCCTACCCAGTCTGCCTTACCTAATGACAGCTTGGCAGAAGGGCCGCTACCCGGCCGTCCTTACCTAAGACGGCAGCTTAATAGCCTAATTAAGCTTGGTCTGAACGCCGTGCGTACAACGTATGTCAACTAACCCAAGCGTTGCATCACCGCACCTCCGAAAACAAGAAGGAGAAGACTCTTCAATGTTATTGTTCTGACGTCAGACGAAATTAGTGTCTGAAAAGCCCCATATTGGCTACATCTCTGCAATATTTGCTCCACTGAAATCGTCATCACAACTGAACCAGTTGACTTACAGAGCTCTACTCAACGGCAAAATACAGATTGAAAACCGCACTACGATTATAGATGAGTGGGAAAGTTCTAGCAGTGAAAATAAACATAAATACGGTAGCCTAGGCCTAGACGTTTTTCAGCCATTTCGCCCAGGTACGGGCGACCGTCGTTAGGTAAGACTGACCGGGTAGGAAGGGTTAAGACAGAAATTTTTTTGAGCAAAGTGTGCAAAGTATAAGACTAGTACCAGTACTGACTAGGGGGGGGATATCACCGTAGCGCCAGGCAGCTACAGTATATTTACCGAAAATTACCTTCATTCCATGCTCTTTTTCATGCATAAGCAAGAGCCAGTGGATAATATAATTATATATAATTATGTGAAAGGACGATGATAGCGCTTTTCAATGACACCTGAATCATCCTTGTACATTTGGTTATCTTGCAAATACACCCTTTGAACCTGCTACCACCAGACATCACTACCAATTGCGCTCCTCAACTCGAACTATTACCAATCAGAACTACTTTACTCCCCTTAGTCCCTCCCCACGCCTCTAGGCCAATCAACTCTCATTGACCTGACACCTGATGGCCAACCACAAGAGACCTGACCGACCTCACAGACTGACTCCTCCCTCCCCTGTGACGATTGCCTATATATACCCCGGGAACTCATCTCATACATCACTTCTGCTGAAGATGGAATATGAAAATTTTGAAACGTCCAGGCCAAATATAGGACAGCTACTCCAATTCCAGAGGAAAACTGTTCGAAATATTGAAAAGTTAAATAAAAAACTCAAAAACATCTATTTCCTTTAACCTCATTTGTCTTAAAGAATATATATATATATAAATATATATATTTATATATATATATATATATATATATATATATATAGAGAGAGAGAGAGAGAGAGAGAGAGAGAGAGAGAGAGAGAGAGGAGACAGACAGACAGAGAGATTATATCCTCATAAGAGAAAGTACTTAATTTTTAAAGTCTAATTTAACAGTTTTTATCTGAGCTGTTTTCTCTCTTACCTTAAATCTTGCAGCCTTACCATCAATCGTTCTTGTCACCCCGGCCGCTCCCATGAGGACCAAAGTGATGTGTAAAGCTCGTTGTGTGGCACCACTTTATCTTGTTACTGTATAGACAATCTATATAACACTTTTCCCATGCTCTCTCTCTCTCTCTCTATTTATATATATATATATATATATATATATATAAGCACATAAATATTAATTTATTGAGAGGTATACACTCAGTATATTTATATACAGTATGTGGCCAAAATGGCTTCAGAGGCAAGATATAACAACCTCTCACCTCAAAAGATGAAGGAATACTGCCTCTCCCAGCCTGTGGGGGATTGGATATAAGCTGAGAAGTGTTGCCAAGGCCTTAGAGCAGTGCTCAAATGTCGTGGTACCAGGTACTGCCTGATACTAGCAGTTACAAGGATCGTGTAGTACTGACAGCTGGCAGCCTTGGCTGTGACTGGAGAGTGATTTATCTACTGACGGCTCTTTGCCGTCGATGTTATTGGACTGGATATGGGTAACGCTAAAACCTAAGACTAAATAAATAAAAGGTATAGGTAGTAAACATTTACATTTTGACACAATAAGGAGAATTAAAGCAAAACTTGTGGGGAAAGCAGATGTCGAAATATTTAGTTTGGGTTGAATTTTCTTAATGTGAAGTGCTTATAAAATTCTTAAGTTTACAGAAGAGCAACTGTCAATTATTTTATTATTGTCCTTGCTTAACGGAATTTTTGGTTGACCCGTCGTGTAAGACTGACCTAAATGCTCATCAACTCGAATCTTATGTGAGCGAACAGTGCTGCCCACATATCCCGCTTGGCAACTGGGACAATTGAAACTATAAACAATTGACGAGCGTAGGTAGTCTGGCAGGCGGTCTTTAAAATGAACCAATTGTGAGCTTATTTACAGGTATGAGTCTAAAGAGTTTGTATGGGTAAAATTTAAGTAAGTTAATCTCAAGAGACATTATTATTTTCTTGGTTCAGTCCCCTAGATAGGGATTGTGAAGATAAATTACCTACTGGCTGTGGGTATAGACATTATAGGTTGAAATTTATTGTTTAGGAATCTGCCTATGATCGTCAATTGTTTATTGTTTCAATTGTCCCAGTTACCAAGCGGGATATGTAGGCAGCACTGTTCGCTCACTTAAGACTTGAGTTGATGAGCATTTAGGCTACGAGGATGGATACCCATGAGGGGAAAGCGAGCGAGAAAAGTGATACCTGGAAGAGACCAAAGAGTATCCAAGTGGCATTTTCACATGCCTTTTTTTCGCACTTTCGTAGTTGTTGTTGTCGTTTTTGCCGAGCTCACGCCACGTCCATACACTTGATGGCGTTAGTGTCGATTTGCATCGTCTGCATGTTATCGGCTTGGCTATATCATTCGGCTATGCATAACTTTTGAGCTTGAAATGCACACACATGAATTTGGATTTCCAATTAAGATAAATATCGTAATTATATTGATAAAGTATGTTGGTTGACGAAAAATATAATTCTAACAAATAACAACAATTCATTTCAGCGGATGGACTCACGGAGGTAATAAGTAGAGTCATTTTCAGAGCTTCCGTGACCGTGTTTAGGATACCAAAGTTTCTCAGTGAATTTAACAAGGGCAACTGATGCTAAAATAAATAAGCCCCCATACACCTCACCAAAATGACGGGAAAGTTGTTATTTTAGACGTTTTTCAAAATGGCCGCCGCCGTCATCTTAAAATGTTTATAAAGTTCTATTTCTTGAAGTGAATGGCCAAAAATTACAATTTTGGTGTCTATTCCCACTAATTTTGGTGTCAGAAAACCAATGGGATGGCATAATTAAAAAATAATTAATAACTAATTACCAAATAATTAAGAAAATAAGAAAATAATTAAGAAAATCAATGGGATGGCATAATTCATGATTTAGAGTCCCATTAACCTCAACATCTAAGACAAATATGATGTTGTTAAATCCACTGAGAAAATTTGGTATCCTAAACACGGTCACGGATCCTCTGAAACTTACTCAAATAATATAATATATAATTTAAACTGTAAACCAAGAATGTTGACTGATCAATTCCTTCTTTTTCAGGTTTGTTGCATCGAATTTGGCGTGAAGAATCATAAGCATGGAACGTAGAGGAGTTAGTGATGTGCCTGACCCAGGACCTGGATTAAAATGCATATTATGTCAACATCCCTGTATAGCTGATGATAGTACGGACAAGACATCTGATACAAAGTGGGAGAATCTAAGGAGCAAGTGTTTTCGGTGGAAGGAACTTTGATAAATTTCAGCATGCCTATGCAGCAGTGGAGTGGGACAAGGGGCCTAAAGGCCTGTACATGCATAGTAAATGTTACACCCAGATCAGTAGTAATCGCTATATTCAGCAAGCACAGAATCGTAAACGGAAATCTGAACAGGAAGAAGTTCAAGCATCAATTTCAAGTCAACAACTCCCAGGAAATGTGCCTAAAAAGCTTCGTTCTAGTACTGGAGTGGTTCATGATAAGAATCTCTGTGTGTGGTGTATGAAAGGACCACAACAAACCAGTAATCCTGGCAAGTCCAAACTTTTGCTGCTGTCAACAGTAGACGCATGAAACCGGTTCAAGTTGCATACAGTTTGTCTGTCAGATGAGCCTATAAGAGAAAGATTGAATACCCTACTTGCATCTATCCCAGACAGTCGAACGGCGTTTGGATTGGAAATTCGTTATCATCGTGAATGTTGGCGCAATTATGTCAGCAACCCTCTGAAGGAGTCTTTTCCTGATGAAAAAACAGAGCATCTGCAACATGTTAATCTTCGAGAGGCCCAAAATATCTTCTTTCATCATGTCCGTCAAGTTATCTTTGAAGATCATGAAATCCGTACACTGCAAGGTCTTGTAAAGGATTACAAAGGCATTACTTCAAATTATGGTTACTATTCCACAGCAAAGTCCAGTTTCGTGAAGGAAATTCTGATCAAGGAATTTGGAGATGACATAGCATTTCATGAACGAGGTCAGAAGAATGTGAGTGAACTGGTATATGATGCAAGAGCTGCAGGTTCATATCTTGAGACTGCAATATCCTCTCTAGGTGTAAGTGACGATCAGCTGGTGAAGAATGTAGCTGGGCGACTCAGAGATCAGATCATCAAAACAAAAACTGTTCCTTGGCCTCCATACATACATGAGCTAGAAGAATATGAAGACCTGAATGATCTCCTCTTGAAGCTCATCACTTGGTTAAAGCACCCCACAAAGTCTGAAGTCGATGACAAGCCCCAAGTCAGATCAATTGCATCTATTTTGACCAGCTACATCACTGGAAGACGTACTGCATTTGAGACAAACCTCGGTGTACTGCTACATGGTATGACAAAGAGCAGAGAAATGGTAGACATACTACATAAGGATTGCCTGGGAATCAGTTACAATGATGTGCTTTTGCTTAGAGATTTCTGGGCAGTTACTGACCTGAAGCATTCAACTGAGTGTCCTTTTGAACTTTCTGATGGAACACCGGCAATATGTATAGTCGACAACGATGACTTCAAAAGTGACACTTTGACTGGAAGTGGCCAATCACATCGTACAAATGTCATGTTTGTTCAGCCAGACCTACCTAAGCTAAATCTATCTACCCTAGATGATGATAGACCAGTTGCAAATAGCACCTTGCCTTCGTACCTCTCTGATAGCCTCAAAGAACTTGGGAGCCAGATGCAAAGAATTGAACCATACAAAACAGGCAAGTGTGGTGAACCACCCATCAGACCAAGGATAACGGATGAACAACATCTGGACACAGTTCCTGAATAGACATTCGAATGCAGAATGTGTTATCTTGGTTAATGACTCGTACGAGCAAGACTTCTCCATCAAAGATAGTGAACGAAAACACCGTAAAAAAAATCAGTCCATTTGCAATGTGTTTATGAAGTCAGAGGACAAATTTCCTTCTAATAGAGACTTTCATGCTCTTCTTGGTAAGCCAGATAATAAAGTTCGCCTTCAAGCATTTATCAAGGCTGCTTTCAAAAGAAAGGCATCTACAACAACTATTCAGCTCATACACTGTGTTGTTGGCAAACCAGCAAGGAATCTCACCACAGATGAAGTTTTGCAGAATCTCACATACGCCCATGCAGAAGCACTCTTTATGGTAAGCTGCGGTCAGAAGGGTATACAGAAGCAGTTGTCATAGACACTGAAGATACTGATAACTACGTTCAGGCAGCCTATGTGGCTCGGCAAATATCAGGACTCTTGTGCTTGAAACGCAAATCTCAGTTGATAAATGCTCGGTGTTTGTGTAGTGAGGCAATGGCGGAGTCTTTGATCCCACTTTATGTTCTTACCGGATGCGACCATAACTCCGGCTTTTATGGAATAGGCAAGAAAACTATTGTTGACCGTGTAGAAAAATCATCAGAAGCTCGCAACCTCCTTAAAAGTTGTGGCACAATCATCCCAGTCACACAGGAAATCATCAATGACTTACAGAAATTTGTTATCCGGTACATCTATTGTGACACTAAACACAAGACCCTAGCAGAGGTGAGAGAAGCAAAGTGGTCAGTACTCAAGAAAAAGAAGATCATCAGACTGGTACCTGATTCTGACAGTCTACGACCACACTTAGAGCGCACCAATTACCTCACATATCTGCAGAAGAATTTCCAGCTTCAGAATCATCCATCACCAATTGGCCATGGATGGCACCTTGTAAACTCCCAGTACGCTATACCCAACCTGCACTTCCATCATTCCTGGATCTTCTAAAAACTCCAAGTCATCCACAAATGGAGAGCAGCGATGATGACAGCGGAAGTGATTCTGACAGTTGTGCATCATATTTGTCCTGCAGTGATAGTGCATCTTAATGCAGTAGGTCTCATGTTTTATTAATTTAGGATACCAAAGTTTCTCAGTGGATTTAACATCATATTTGTCTTAGATGTTGAGGTTAATGGGACTCTAAATCATGAATTATGCCATCCCATTGATTTTCATAATTATTTTCTTATTTACTTAATTATTTATTAATTATTTTTTAATTGTGCCATGCCATTGATCTTCTGACACCAAAATTAGTGGGAATAGACACCAAAATTGTCATTTTTGGCCATTCACTTCAAGAAATAGAACTTTATAAATTTTTTAAGATAACGGCGGCGGCCATTTTGAAAAACGTCTAAAATAACAACTTTCCCGTCATTTTGGTGAGGTGTATGGGGGCTTATTTTTTTTAGTATCAGTTGCCCTTGTTAAATTCACTGAGAAACTTTGGTATCCTAAACATGGTCACGGAAGCTCTGAAAATGACTCTACTATAAGGCTGGTGTTGGTTGTCAGTTATGTTTCCCTATATCTCGCTTGAAAAAAACATTATTGCTGGGCCTTATGTCTCACCGAAACCAAGACCCTTTCTTATATATATATATATATATATATATATCAAGAGAGCAACTACCATATAATTATAGTTTCCCTAACCTAAAGCAAGTGAAAGATAGATAGTATTTTGCTGAAGGCAGGAAATGTAAACATTAGGCTAATCGTGAAATACTCAGACAGGGTGACGTATATTATCTGACAGTTTTCAGTAATTTTTCTGGTATCTCACCTCTCTGTATTAATTAAGATTAACCATGTTTACCTAATACTTTTTTTATTTTTTGTTATCTACAGATAGGCATAACTTGTGGATATGTGCCACAGTGGTCATCCTTCTCGCGGGACTTTGGTGAGATTATTTCTATTGCGCTAGACATATCGAAAGCCTTCGATCTGGCACAAATCTCTAATTTCCAAACTACCCTCCTTCAGTTTCTATCCCTCTATCTGTGCCTTTGTCTCTAATTTCCTTTCCGACCGCTCCATAGCTGCAGTTGTGGATGGCCATCGCTCACTTCCTCAACCTATCAACTCAGGTGTTCCTCAGGGTTTTGTCCTGTCTCCAGTACTTTTTCTATTATTCATTAATAATATCCTCAACTGTACCTCTAATCCTATCCACTCATTTGCTGATGACTCTACTTTACATTATGAATTTTACTAGTTTTTCACAACAACCAAGCATGTAATCACTCAAAAACTCATGTCACAGAGTTATGGCACGCCTATCTTTTGATCTATTAATTATTTCTGATTGGGGCAGAGACAATCTTGTTACTTTCAATGCCTCCAAGACCCAGGTTCTTCCTCAGTCTACCCGTCACAATCTTCCACAAGACTATCAATTACTCTTCAATAATACACAAATAAACCCTTCATCTTCTCTCAATATTCTTGGTGTATCTATCTTTTTCATCCAACCTTTCTTGGAAAGACCATGTTTCCACTCTTGCCAAAACAGCTTTCCAAACGAACGTTAGGTGTGCTCAACCGTTTCTCCGGGTTCTTCATCCCCGTACAGCTTCTTGCTCTGTATCGGGGAACAGTGCGCCCATGTATCGAGTATTGCTCATATGTGTGGGGAAGTTCTATCCATACCGCACTTCTCGCAAGACTAGAGTCAAAATCATTTTGCCTCATCAACTCACTTCCTCTTACTAGTTCCCTACAATCTCTTTCTACATGCCACAATGTTGTATTTTTTCACTCTTCTATCGCTATAATAACAATCAGTGTTCTTCAGAGCTCTCTCAGTGCATACCCCCTCCCTTGCAGCGAGTGTGAGGCACCCACCTTTCAACACAGTCCCACTCACATTCTGTCCTGCTCTCCAACCCAAGAATTTGCAAAGTTTCTCTGTCTGTTTTCTACTAAACAAGTTAACTCTGGAACTGTCTCCCTGGATCAATTTTTACTTCATCCTATGTCTTAAACTGCTACAAACTTCGTGTATCCAGGCATATTGACCCCAACATACCTTGAATTTGGCTTTGTCACTCTTTTGGCTTTGGGAGAGGCACTCATTACAGGTGACCTATCTTTTGTCTTCTTCATACACATAGACAAAAATATCCACTTTTAATATATTTTCCATTTGGTGTACAGTACATGTGAGTGAATGTAGGTACATTTCTACCATCGTACTCTGCCTGCCACTTGCCGAGCTGCCACTTTGCCTACAGATCTGTGAGGCCCGTGTGGTATAATCCAATTATCTCGAGAGAAGACAGAGATAATGACCCTGTCTGTCTCGGTTTGCAGAATTGCTTTGTAGTGCCAGTACCACATTGTATTGTGTGTGTGTAATGCAGGCTTTATTAACCTGTCATTACATGGCAGGTAACCCCATCTAGAATATTTTATCCTTTAAGTTCTGTGTATTTGTATTTAATCTGTTAATTCCCAACAGTATGTAGTGGAGGCATGACCATATAATTGTGTTGCTGCTTCCTTAGATTTGTGTTAAGCAATATTTTTCGGCATATTTGTTAAACAAAATAAGTACAAAATTGGGAAGAAATTGGCAAGCACGTATAGTACAACGTTGCAACACAGGTGTCATATACAGGCAGTGTGAGCTTGTTTTCCTTCCATATATTGAAATCTTAAATATGTAGGAATGTAGAGAAAGAACCAAAGCACGGAGCGGAGCGCACTATTGCTATTTATTTAGGCCAGATTATAAAGATTAATCATCCTGTATGAAACCTATCTAATATATGCCTACTTTCAGGTTTCTTTGCTAAGGCCGGTAACATAAAGTTTACAATTTTTCTGTTGCCCTAAATGTTCATAAAGTACCTAAAACAGAAGGGAAACTGTCTGTAGTCACAGAGCGTCTAAGTGTACGTATATGGATGGATAAGAAGAGTTAATGTGGTACGATTATACTGTACACTATACTTTCTCAATCTCTCTCTCTCTCTCTCTCTCTCTCTCTCTCTCTCTATATATATATATATATATATATATATATATATATTATCAACTCTGCGAAGCAGAGTGGTATGACGCACACAGATCCTGCCCGTATATGCACCCAAAGTCATCTTGTCCGTCGTCGTCCGTCATCTGTCTGTCCGGTAACTCCTCCTAGACTGTTCAATATATGTTCACGAAATTTCACAGGTCATATCCATTTGGTTAATGCAATGGTCAGTCCAAAAAATAAATCAATTTAACTCAAAGGTTAAGGTCAAAGATCAAGGTTAAAAAAAAGGTAAATATTTCATATTTTTTAGTTTTTACTCAATTGGTTTCATTTTCACTATACAGGTTGCTGGTAACTTTGATATCTTATTGACCAAATTTCAGATATATAAATATTGTTAAAGGATAATGTCAAAAGTCAAGGTCAAAGTTCAAAATACAATTTTTACTAGTATTTCTTACACTAACTTAGATTTTCACTAGGCTTACCATGTATATTCGCAATACCTAGGCCAAGGTCATACAAAAAAATATACAATTCCATATGAAAGGTCAAGGTCACAGGTCAAGGTCAAATGTAAGGTCAATGTGCTAATTTCTTTACTTTTCATGCAAACTTCACAACATTTGGTGAGATAGCTGCACTTTAAATGAAAAGGAAAATAATTAATTTTGAGACACATACATCAAGGTCAAGAAAAAGGTCAAAGGTCAAGGTAAACTATTCTATTAATATATATGAAACTAACTGATGGGTTTTAATGAAATTACGCATGCTTATTTGATTTTCATGGGCAATGTCAATGAAAACAACAAATTTAATCTTACATATAGGTCAAGGTCACAGGTCAAGGTCACAGGTCAACTTTTACTGTTTATTTTTAGTTTTTACTCAAATGTCTTCATTTACACTATACAAGTTACTGGTTACCTTGATATCGTATTGCCCAAATCTGGGATACATATTTTAAAGGGTAAGGTCAAAGGTCAAAATAAGTTTTTACTAGTATTTCTTATACTAACTGTTAAATTCTCACTAGGCTTACCATGTATATTTGGAATACCTAGGCCAAGGTCATACAAAACCTATACAAGTCCATATGAAAGGTCAAGGTCAAATATAAGGTCAATATGCTATTTTCTTTACTTTTCATGTAAACTTCACAATATTTGGTGAGATAGCTGTACTTTAAATAAAAAAGTAAAATAATTCATTTTGAGTCACATACCGTAAAGGTCAAGATAAAGGTCAAAGGGCAAGGTAAACTATTTATTTTTAGTTTTTACTCAAATGTCTTCATTATCAATATACAAGTTTCTGGTAACCTTGATACCGTATTGCCCAAATCTTAGATACATATTCTAAAGGGTAAGGTCAAAGGTCAAGGTCAAAGGTTAAAATAAGTTTGTACTAGTATTTCTTATACTAACTGTTAGATTATCACTAGGCTTACCATGTATATTTGGAATACCTAGGCCAAGGTCATACAAAACTATACAAGTCCATATGAAAGGTTAAGGTCACAGGTCAAGGTCAAAAATAAGATCAATGTGCTATTTTCTTTACTTGTCATGCTAACTTCACAACATTTGGTGAGATAGTTAAACTTTAAATGAAAAGAAAAACAAATGTTGAGACATATATAGGTCAAGATAAAGATCAAGGTCAAATATTATATATATATATATATATATATATATATATATATATACTGTATATATATATATATATATATATATATGAAACTTACTGATGGGTTTTAATGAAATTAAGCATGCATTTTTATTTTCCTGGGCAATGTCAATGCAAACAAATATGTACTCTTACATAAAGGTCAAAGTTCAAAACAAGAGTGTTTGTAATTTTCCCTAAACTCCTCCTAGACTGTTTAATGTATTTTAAACAAATTGTGCAGGCAAATTCAGTTGGTTAATATGACAACCATTCAAATATATGTTTATTCTTTTAATCAAGGTCAAGGTCACAGTATATGGTCAATATTTCTTATTTATAAGTTTGTATATGATTTACATCATATTCATAACGCTAGTTAATGCTAACATTGGTGTTAAGCTAACTAAGTTCTCGATAAGAATTTCTAAGGACGAAGGTCGAAATCAAAGGTCAAGGTCAAAGGTAAAAATAAGATTTTTACTAGTATTTCATATTTACTGTATGATTCTCACTAGGCATATCATGTATATTCGGAATACCTGGGCCAAGGTCATACACAAATAGACATTATTTCATTTGATAGTAAAGGTAACAGGTCAAGGCCAAATATAAGGGCAATGTGCTCATTTCTTTACTATTCATGTAAACTTAAAATTTTGTTGAGACAGTTGTGTTTTATATGAAAATTAAAATGTAATATTTCAGACATCATGATGGTCAAGATGAAGGTCAAAGGTCAAGGTCAACAATTCCATTAATACCTCTGATGAACATTTAATGACACTTGGCAGACTTATATGATTTTTCAGGGTTACATCAAAGCAAGCAAAAAATTTAATCCTACATAAAGGTCAAGGTCACAGGCCAAGGTCAAAAGTTAACCTTCATAACACAAAAATACTCAAGTTTTGATAAGCTGACTGTTAGTTGCACTTTACTTAAATAACATATACAGTATATTAATATTATATACCGGTAATTATATATTATTATGTTCCTTCCAACAACCAACCATACTCCTAAAATCGATTAATGAAATTTACAAACACATGTGGGAGTCCGTGGACTCGAACCCAGGATGCTCACACCGAAAATCAACACCTTATACATCGCACCACGAAGACAGTTTATAAGGTTGGTGGACACTGCCTACGATTTATTATGCAACTTCGAATCCTGCATATCAATCTAAGCATGTACACACATCCCAACTGCAACTCACGTAGGCTATGCATATGTGAATGGAAAGAGCAATTAATGGGGCCTTAACCACTTAGGGAAGTCCTCTCGATAAATTACTCCTGAACCAATATCAATTATTATGTTCCTTCCAACAACCAACCATACTCCTAAAATCGATTAATGAAATTTACAAACACATGTGGCAGTCCGTAGACTCGAACCCAGGATGCTCACACCGAAAATCAACACCTTATACATCGCACCACGAAGACAGTTAAGTATTATAATACTTAAGGTTAGAGGTCAAAGTCAAAGATCAAAACAAGAGTGTTAATAATTTTCCCTAAACTCTTCCTAGACTGTTCAACCCGTTCTGTGCCGGCGACGTCTTTTTAAAATTGTATTCTAGCTACGATTTTGTGGAGCTTATGAAGGATCTGTGGTAGTAAAAGGGGTAAATTAAGATAGTTGAAAGCCTGCTAATTTTCTTCTATTATTATCCAGTATGAAATGAAAGTGACAGAACTGTTCTGAGCGGGTTATGTATCGTCACCAAATTTTGCTGGCAAATTTGGTTGGTCAATGCAACGATTGTCCAAATATTGTGTTTTTGTTATTCAAAGGTCAATGTGAATGGTGAAGGTGACAGATTATGGTCACTATATCTTTCTTTTTTATATAGTATTTATTTGAATTATATACATCATATCAGAACGTTACAAAATAGTGTTATGCTGACCATATTATAGATAAATATTCTAATTGTTAAGATAAAATGGGAACAAATTAAATCATATACGGTATACTATATATATACAGTATATATATATATATATTGTTACGACTGAGGTTTAAATATATCAGGGCTCTTATTCATTGGACTAGTAATGGCATAAATGCTACAACGGAAAGCGCTAGATCCAACCTCTGATGTATATTCCCAGTGAACAAAGAACACAAATACTCTCCAGAGTTCTATATGCAATAATAGGTTATTAAACTCTCAATAAATGTGCGTCTACTCTAGGCTTAATGTTATGTGAAAACAGCCTATTACTACCTATAAACGAAGGTGCTTGGTTATGGTATGCAAAGTAAGGTGGTAAGAGAAGTTACAGCTTACGTTACTTTAATCAATAAATGTCAGGCACTCCTGCATGAAAGAAAGTGCACTAAAGTCCTTCAACACTAACAAGGAATCTTCTTTAAATGTTAGATGCTATAAAGATGCTCGTATCGGAAATGGAACCCAAAAAGGCAGGCAGCGGAACAATACTCGTGCAGGCTATGCACACAAAAAGGCAGGAGATATAATGCAGTCGGAGCCAAGAATATCCTAAACGCTA
The DNA here is from genome assembly GCA_032716605.1 of Paralithodes platypus. NCBI lineage: Eukaryota > Metazoa > Arthropoda > Malacostraca > Decapoda > Lithodidae > Paralithodes > Paralithodes platypus. The sequence continues at coordinate 30,951,465 of CM064507.1, read as the reverse complement.
CAACAATAATAATCGCCACGACAATGCAGTATTCCTATCAACAAAAAGAGCCTAAGTCGTTTGTGTCTCAATACATCAAACTAGGCTGCGAAATGCTTGTGTAATCATAAACGGGTATGCATAAAAAGAGTAATTGGTTTAATATACTTAATGTCTACTGTGACTGATACAGTCTAGCTAGAGTCAATGATACGAGATACTGGTGCGCATGGCATGCCGCATAGCCTAGTGCAAATCTCAAGTCTGTGTGTCAAGTATTACGGTAGAGTGAAGGATAGCTCTCTTGAGAAACCTTAATATAAGTTCATTGGTCTGTATCAATTTTTATTATTATGATTATATTGTATTGTATTGTTAGGCATATTGCAATGTATATGCACATCTGTATAAGTATATATAATTTGTAAGACATTATTTGTTTATGTAAAAGAATGTTCCTATAAATATGGCAAAAGGCAGTAGGGTATTTAAGCCTCACTCTCCCCCTGTTTTTCTTGTAATACCCTGAAGACGTCTTGAGAGAATAGACGAAAGCTTGGTGTTTCATTGTTTCATTTTTCCTAGCGAGTTTTACTACATAATTTGATCACACCTATCTGTGACTTAACCTCCACACACACACATATATAATATATATATATATATATATATATATATATATATATATATATATATATATATATAACGATATATATATATATATATATATATAATATATATATATATATATATATATATATATATATATATTTTCGGAATATTGACTGGTGATTCCACAGACTACATACATGTTATATTAATTTCCGTGTTACATTTATGACGTCCACCAAACCCACGTAACACAGATGCCCCTCGTTCCATCTCTCATTATGTAGGTAATAACTTTAATCACTCCACCAGACGATTTGTTCTCTACTGGGCACGTTAATGGCAGGGTTACTAATGAAATATCTTATTTAGATATGCCGTATTTCAAATCAATGATGCATATGATATTAAGATGAAGTGTCATCCCCTCCCCCTCTCTCTCTCTCTCTCTCTCTCTCTCTCTCTCTCTCTCTCTCTCTGACATTCAAACCCACACACACACTTTCTCTTTCTCTCTCCTTTATACCTCACCTAGGAAGTCAGAAACGCCACATGGTTTTCGACTTCGTTAGCTTACGTTTGACCTAATGAGCAAAAGCGGGAAAGATCCACATGCAGCCTGGAAGATGAAAGGAGCGAGCAAGGGAAGGTTGATGTGCTTGTCAGGCACAGGGGAAGCAGGGAATCAGGAGATGCAGCAAATGTTACAGAAAACTATTAGACGTTATATATTTATTTGTATAGAATATAATATACCATTCAATTTATCAATAACAGTCCTGCATATCAATGGTAAATGAAAGTACATTACAATAAAAGTCATACCCTGCGTGCAGCAAGCGCTTAGGCGCAAGTCTAATAGATTACATATCTCCAATATGCATGAAGGGTTGATCAGAGTCGGAATTTTGGTTTATTAAGTTCATAAGGCTCCATAATCGGGGATTCAACGTCTAAAATGTGCGGGGGAAGAGATAGATGGGAGGATTCACCAAATATGCTAATGACAACCAGTAGACAGTAGTTAATTTTTTTGTTTTTATATATATATTCCAACTACTCCCTCTCGGGCATAGGCTGACAGCCTGTACATTCATCCGTTATACATTGGCCAGTGAAGCCCGTGAGGTCTCGTTGCAGTGTAGAGAGTGAGACATGTGAAGCACTTTCAGCTGCAACCAGCCCCTGCCATCTTGCCTTGGCAGGATGCATGAGGCTTGATTGCTCACTCACAGTTCGAAGCAGCGCCATCTTCGAAGCTGCTTCGCCCCAATGCTTCACTGTCTCATCTCCTAGACTCGGACCCTCACTCTCAGAACGCTACTTATTGAGCAACGAACTCACTAGGCAGGTACTTCCCAACTTTTGTGAAAATCTTGTCCTTGATTCTCGAAATATTTAGTGAACAGTCTAACAGACGCACAAATGCACTGAACTTATAGACAAATGCACTGGAACATATTCATTACTGAAGGTAATCATGCATGTGTGGTAAACTAAGCAATTTAGCTACCAAATAATTATCATGTTATTTGGTGCATAAAGTGTTGAGATTATGCCATAACACTATATAAGAGTCAAAGTCCCCACCCTCTCATTTGGTTAATACAATAATCTCCAATATTTGTGTGCGAAGCAACGGCTTAAGTACCTTGATTATCATAAACATCGAACAAGCTTCTTATGCCAATTTTGGGAAGTCCAGGATTGGGAAAATTTTGAGGGTAAGGGGGAGCATTATTCGGTGAAATGAAGGAGTATCAAAGGAAGTGACTGACAATGCTTTCACTAAATCCATTAACTCATGTCAGAAATATTTTGCCATCACAAGAAATATACACATACAGACAAAGAAGCTGGCAGTTTTGATTACAACAGTTCATTAAGCATGTCTAATCACCCCAGGAAGGTAGCCAAGTGATATTGAGTCCTTATATGCATAAGTTTGAACAATTAAAACTGTACACTATTTTGTGGGTAGCCAAGGCTCCAAATTCCAAAGTTGAAATATTTCATAATTATGTTTTGGGATTATAACATTACGCTGCCATCCATTGAGAACCAGAAAATGATAGGGATACACACAAATCTATTAATTTGTTTTCAAGATATTACATAAACAATCATGCAGACACACATCCTGTTAGATATACTGACACTATCGATAACCAGATATGCATAATGACCAAAGTAATGTTATTCCTTCCAAGAGTATTGCAGATAATGCTATATTGATATTGATTGATCAAGGCCATTACTGACCATTACATCATTAATCATCCGCATAATTTACGTGCGAAATCAGTGACTGGCCCCAAACCAAACTCTTCAGTATCGTTCTTAAAAGAAGGGAGGATGAGTTGCAGGGACGTCTTCCAATAATAACCAAAAATTCATTGGATGATATTTGGTAACAAATGGACAGGAAAACAAAAACAATACCTTGTGCTACATACCTTCATCAGTTCACCTGGTGATAATAAAGTACAAGTTATATTTCTCAGCTTTGTAAGAAAACAATAGGTGACCACAATTGACCCCATTGGAATGACCTCTGATACAGACTCCTGAAAGTGCCCTGGAACACTACCTACAACTCTATCTATTAATTTCTGCAACATACCCAGCCTTTCCTCTAACTTCCTCTCTGTGGAACTCCAACTCACTTCTGCCAAACCTGACTTTCTATTCCTCGCTGAAATTCAGTTGTCTGAGGCAGCAGACAGCAAACCATTCTCTATATCCTCCAACTAACCCTATCCTAAATTCAAAGACAAGGTTGATGTTGTGTGTACGTACGCAACAATCTTATTTGTTTGCGTGTTCCAAACTTCGACTCTTCTGAATCCGTAACTCTGTGGCTTAAGCTATCTTTGTCAGTCTCTAATTAAGTATATCAGTGTTGTTTATGTCTCCCCTAATTCTACTGACTATCCAAAATTATTTGACAATATTGCTTCTAAAGTGTAACACATTTTATCTATCTCTCTCTTCTCTGAAATCTCCATCATGGGTGATTTCATTTTTTCCCACCCCAACACCAATGAGTCTCCTCTCATTTCACTGACCAACTTAGTGAACAAGCCTACAATCTGCTCAATCCTAAATGACCTACAGCAGTTAGTTTAGGACCCTACTCTTATTCTGGACCACCTTAGGCCCTTTTCACACGGGGCGAATACTCGCGTCCGCATTTACGTGCAGTTGCACCCGCGTCCGTGAACCTTTTCAGACGGAGCGGGTGAAAACCACTAAACCGGCACTCGTGCCTTCTTCCCTGCAACTTTTTTGTTTGCAGTTTACATTGTGTAGTTGAGAAGTATGGACTGTGAACGGCTTCTCGTCATTTGCCTCTTCCACTTGTGAAAGAAGATGAAGCATTGGCGTAAACTATGGGTTCATCCTTTGCTTGATGAAAGCAGCAAAGTTGGAGGATTAAACACGCATTTTTAAGGCATGAGACAAGATAATGTTCAACCTTTCAATTACTTTCGTATGTCAGTAACCACCATTGACGAACTAGTTCAAAAGTTGCATGACTACCAAGGGTCCTTGGGCAAAACAGGCAATCAGTAAAATACGAGCTGATTTCATAAGGAATGACCTAACTATTTATATTAATATAATTTATGTCAGTAATGGATTCCATTTTCAACTTGCTCAACGCATATCATAACTTCCACCATCACCTTTTTAATTTTCATTATCATAATCATTAGTACTATAATTATTACCATTTTCGTTAGTCTCATTATCATTATAATCATTATTATAATTATTGTAATTAGTATCATCATCATTAGTATCATTATCATCATATCATTATCATATGAATTATTATAAATATTGTTATTATTATCATTATTATTAGTATCATTATAATTGTAATCAAATTATGCAAATAATGTGAGCACGATGACCTCAACCACCATCACAATGACCATATATGAGGCATCGAGGGTTATAGTCTTTTGTTTTCAGCTTATGATAAGTTAAATCCTTTAGTAGTTCATTTTTCAATAATCAATGAAATTATATACAACTGCTTTGCCTCTGTATCATAATCGGGCCAAGTTTAAATATTTAATACTATATTTCACTACAAAATCTTCAAAAATAACGGAAAACTTTTGATGGGAATTGTGCAATTTAACATCAGCTGAAAATTAATTAGTACTGTCCTTAATGTAATTATAAGCTAGGAGTGATTTATTGATCATTTACTGTGATTTTACCGATCTGTGAAACAATGCGCGGAGGCGGGTTTTGCTCACTTTGTGAAGGCATGCATTGCAAACCATACCCTTGTCCACTCATTTGCGGACGCAGAGGGGCGGGCAACCCTAGACGCACGCGCGCTGCATTGTGCCATGTGAAAGGCCCAATTAATAACATCAATCATAAATTAATGCAGGCCCACACTTTGACATGGATGCGGGCATCACCCACTCCATGTGAAAAGGGACTTAGAGATCGGCCCAACATCTTTGATCTATTTCTAAACTCTAATCTTCTGCTACACTGTAAATCTTCTCTCTCCACTGGGCTCCTCCGACCATAACCTTTTCTCTGTCAACTGCCCTACGTCTCCAGTATGGCCTTCTGACCCCCTCAGCTGGTGGTACTTGTGGCACTTTGGCGCTGCTGACTGGGTTGCTCTTCTGCAGTACTGCTATGGTAGACCTATAAAGCCTCCTCCCAAACTCTGTTTATCTATAACATTAGGTTATTTTCACATCCGCGTGTGGTGACTTAAACCGCATCCTCCTAGGCCGCACCACCAGAGAAGCACACCTAAGCTGCCCAGAAATTGCTGCCCCACAATGTATGTCTGAATTCAGAAAGACTTCCTAGAAAACAACGAAGGGGGAAGATTCAAACTGCATAGTGTGGCCCAATTCCACCAGATACTGGTGCAACAGCAAGATTCAACTACACTAACGATACTCAGGAAACAAGGAAAACCAAATGAATATACCAGATCCTGGTACACAGACCTAAGCCACCTCTAGCCCCACTAAAGAGATACTAACCGAAAAGAATTCCACCTCCAGCCTAGAGATGTATCGGATGTAAAAAAATGCGAATGTGGATGCGGATGTGGATATATACGTTTTTAAATAGCGGATGCGGATGTGTATGTTAAATTTTTTTTTTTTTTTTGCGGATGCGGGTGCAGATGTGGATGTCTGATGACAGTATCCTCGCAGATGCGGATGCGGATTATTTATAAAATCTTTGTAGGATATGCATTTTAATTGTTACCAACGACTTTCAGCCATATAAGTCAAACTAAATAATAAATAAAATAACACACTGTCGTGAAGAAGTATGAAGTTTGAAGGTATAAAACAACAATTAATGGAGACTTCACATTTATATTTCACAGAAAACCAATACAGTTTCGGCTTATCACAAACCCTTGTCAATTGGTACTCAATCAATACTAATTGACAAGGGTTTGTGATAAGACGAAAATGTATTGGTTTCTGTGGAATGAAAATGTGAAGTCTTCATGAAATTGTTTTTTTATCTTCAAACTTAATAACTTATGTGTTACGAGGAGGATACGGGACGGGGACCCAAGTCGTCATGCATCCCACCAACCATTCTCCCCCAACCTCCACCCTTTGAAAAATGGTAAAATTTATACGTAAATACGTAATATATATTTATTGTATATGTGTAACTAATTTTATGCATTGATATATTTTGTAATATCCTCCTATCCTCATTCTAAAAGTGCGGATGCGGTTGTTAAATTTACAGAAATTGCAGATGTGGATGCGAATTTTACTTGCATTGGAAATGTGGATGCGGATACAGCTGCGGATATTTGTTACATCTCTACTGCAGCCACGTAGACGTGACTTTGTTAAACCGCAGGGTGTTATGCCCAGCTCTCCAAAACAACAGAAACTATCTTCAGTGGCTGTATTAGTAAATGGAGAGAAACTACATCAGTTACCCAAGTAACAACCACAACAACCACAGGAGGGGCCGTTTTCTGTGACTTGAGCGTGGTCATTTTGCCCGACAGAGCGGCGGTTTATACAAACGCCAAGAGGGCCACTCAGGATGGCTGGCACAACCACAAGTGCCAGTAGCCCCGCCAGGGCCACACTTCTCACCCGTTTTGTAAAAAAAGAGGACATTCTTCCCCCTCACTTCCACCACTGGCGAGGCAGACAAAAATCAAGTGACTTACCAAAGAGATAGAACATTGAGCAGAGCATTATTATGGAGTATTACAGAGAAAAACGAACGAACAGCCTCGGATGCGGACGGAACCTATGTTGACGAACCACGACCGACTAAGGACATTCCTTCGGACATTCTGAGAATGGCTACATGGAATGTTAGTGGCATGAATGATGGCACAAAAGAGAGAGAGGTTCTGGAAGTGCTAGTGAATGCCAGGCTGGATGTATGTGGAATGACAGAGACCAAATGGATAGGTTCAGATGTGAGAGAGTGGGAGTGTGGAAAGGGTGTGTGTGCTGGAATGAGTGAAGGAACAGCGAGAGAAGGTGCGTGTTTGTTTGTAAGTAGCAAATGGAAGGAATGTGTAAGAGAGTATGGGTCTGTGGGTTCAAGGATTGTGTGGGTGAGAATGAAAGTAGGAATACAAACGTGGGTGATTGTGTGTGTGTATGCCACGACAGAGGATAAACTTGAAAGCAAGAAAGAGGAGTTCTGGATGAATGTGGAGGCGTGCCTGGAGAAGTTTGACAAAAACGAAAGAATATTTCTGATTGGGAATATGAATGGTAAGGTGGGTGCTAGGAAAGTCGAGGGAGTGGTGGGAGGGTGTGGGGGTACCATCAGAGGTGAATGGAAATGGTAGTGCACTTGTGGACGTATGTGTGGGGAGGAGGCTGTGGATAGCCAACACCTTCTTCCGACACAGAATGATCCACAGGTACGTGTGGAAACGGGTGTGGACGATGGAGGATGAGACAGTGGTGGAACGAAAGTCATTGATTGATTATGTATGTGTGGATGAACGAATGAAGAAATCTGTGCTGGATGCTAGGGTGTATAGGGGTATTGGAGGGGGTCTGTCTGATCATTATGTAGTGGTAGCTAAGGTTAGGATACAAAAGAAGTGGGTGAGGAGGGCTGGAGGGAGACGAGAGGAGGGTGGAATGGTGAGGAGGGTGGAGAGGTTGCAGGAGGAGGAAGTCAGGGAGGAATACAGGAGAGCAGTGGAAAGACGACTAGGTGGGTTCGACCTGGAAGTTATGGAGGAAGTGGAGGAGATGAGCAAGGTGTTTAAGGATGAGATCTGTGCAGGAGGTGAGGAGGTGTGTGGAGTGAGGAGAAGAGGGAGGGGTGTGAAAGGTACAGCATGGTGGACAGAAGAGGTAAGAATAGCTGTGGAAGTAAAGAAGAAAGCATATAGAGAATGGTTGGGTAGTAGAGGGAATGAAGATTTCGAGAGACAGAAGCGAGCGAGGTACGTGGAGAGTAAGAGGGTGGTGAAGAGAGTAGTGAAGGAAAGTAAGAGAAGAATAGATGAGGAATTTGGAAGGAATCTGAGTGTAAAATGGAGGAAAGTAAGAAACTGTTCTGGAAAGAAGTCAGGAAAGTTAGGGAAGATAGCAAGGGAAACAGTAAGGGTGTGAAAGATAAGAATGGGAGAATGATAGCCGAGAAGCAAGAGAGAGTCGAAAGATGGAGGGAGTACTTCAATGAGTTGCTAAATGTAAGGAATGAAGAGCCAGCAAACATAGCTGGATATGGTATGGGAGGGAGAAGAAGAGAAGTAGTGGAGGAGGAGGTGGGGATCAGGAGGCCAGAAGTGTGAGAAACCATGAAAAGAGTGAAGTTGGGGAAAGCACCAGGAACAGATGGAGTGTGTGGGGAAATGTTGAGGTATGGTGGTGAGATAGTGATCGAATGGGTATGGAAAATGTGCAAACTAGCATGGGAGAAGGGGAGTGCACCCGATGACTGGAAGACTGGCATAATAGTCCCCCTATATAAGGGCAAAGGGGAAAGAGGAGTGTGTGGTAACCACCGAGGAATATGACTTCTAAGCGTAGTAGGGAAGGTATACAGTAGGGTAGTGATTGAGAGAGTGAAAGTGAAAACGGAGAAATGGATAGGCGACGAGCAGGGAGGTTTTAGGAAGGGAAGAAGATGTGTAGATCAGATTTTTACCCTGAATTGTGTTGTGGAGAAATATCTGGAGAAGAAACAAAAGGTGTATGTTGCCTTTATGGACTTGGAGAAGGCCTATGACAGAGTGGATAGAGAAGGTTTGTGGAAAGTACTTAGCATATACGGAGTAGATGGCAAGTTGCTGAAAGCAGTGAAGAGCATATATGAGGGTGCAAAGGCGGCAGTACGTGTGGAGAGTGAGCAGAGCGAGTTCTTCGACCTGAATGTTGGTTTGAAACAGGGGTGTGTGATGTCCCCGTGGATGTTTACTGTATATATGGATGTAGTCATGAAAGAAATACTATCAAGAGCAGTGGATGTTGGTGTATTGCTGAAAAGGGAGGGAATTGAGTGGAAACTACCTATACTGCTGTTTGCGGATGATACAGTTCTGATGAGTGATAATGAATGGGAGTTGCAGGGTCTGGTAAATGAGTTTGGAACAGTGTGTGAAAAACGGAATTTGAAGGTAAATGCGGGGAAGAGCAAGGTTATGGTCTTCGAAAGGGGTGAAGTCACAGAGTGTGAGGTGAAGCTGAACGGTCAGGTTATGGATATCGTCAACTCTTTTAAGTATCTGGGCAGTGTGTTGAGTAAAGATGGGACTATGGATGAAGAAGTGCGGGAGAGGGTACAACAGGGGAAGAGGGTTGTAGGAATGCTGAAAGCAGTAACAAGAAATAGGGTGGTCAGTATGGAAGTGAAGAAGTCCTTGCATGACAGTGTGGTAATCCCGACACTGACTTACGGAAGCGAAGCATGGACGTTGGTTGAGAGACTCAGACCAAGAGTGAGAGCAGTGGAAATGAATTACTTAAGAAGTGCGTGCAGAGTTACATGGAGGGATAGACAGACTAATGAGGAAGTAAGAAGGAGGTGTGGTGTGGAGGTAGATGTGCTGGAAAGTGTGAAAAGGAACAACTTGAGATGGTTCGGCCATATGGAACATATGGAAAGCGAGAGAATGACTAAGAGGGTGTACGAGAGCGAGGTGGAGGGACAGAGAGGGAGAGGTAGACCGAATGAGAGGTGGAAGGATGGAGTAAGGAAGTATATGAACGAAGGCGGTGCTGGTTGGGGGGAGGGGCGTCGACTGACTGGGGACAGAGGTGCATGGGGGCGGTTCGTTCGTGGCCACCCCTTCGGGGATCACGGCGTCAGGCAATAGATAGATAGATACAGAGTGTTATTATAGGAACCGCAGAGGGCCGCTCTCGGGTGGCATAATGTGCTGGAGTTATACTTTGTGGTTAATTATTAGTGATAAGGTCAGGAGAAGGATCAGGATTAGGGATATAATAACTGATGATCCTAGTTTTAAAATAATCATGATTGGGACTATTAACTATTATGAAATGGGAGGTGATTACACTCTTGGATGCTGCGGGGGAAAAAGGAGTGTCTAGATGATGTAGTGTGACTGTAATCACGACTGATCCATCTTGTTTTGTGTGGTCTTTAGTTAATTCATGCTATTGTGAGTGTGTGGATCCCAGACGGTGTCGCAGTATTCTAAGTGTGGCTGAACAAGTGTTTTGAATGCTAGAATTTTGATGTTTGAGTTACAATTAGTGAGATTCCTGTTCATGAAGCCCAGGGCCTTATTAGCCTTTGCTCTGATGCTGCTAATGTGAGTAGTCTACCTCATATCTACTGAGAGGTGAACCCCCAAATATTCGTGGGAGATAACAGTATCTAGAAAAGAGCTATGGAGCTTGTGGGAAAGTGGGATGGTTTTGTTCGAACGGGTGAAGTGGATATGGTGAAATATGTCAGGTCTAAATGTTATCTGTCACTTGGCCTCCCACTCTTTAGGGGCAGCTAAGTCATCTTGTAGTCGAAGGCAATCATCCCTGTTAGTAATTGATCGGTAAACTAAGCTATTATCTGCAAAAATTCTAGTAGTAAAAGTAAGCGATAGTAGGAGGGCGTTTATGACAGAAGGGAAAAGTAGGGGACCCAGGACTGTGCATTGTGAGACCACAAAAGTTACTGGCACAGTAGAAGAATGAGAACCTTCGAAAACAACGCATTGTTCCTGATTGGTAAAAAAAGTCTTAATCCAGTGAATAAGTGGTCCTCGGATGCCTTTATAATCTAACTTGGCTAACAGTCTTTGGTGGAGGACTTTGTCAAAGGCTTTGGTGAAGTCTAGTATTATGGCGTCTACTTGTCTAATTATGGGGTCGTTAAGGGATTAGGAAATGTCATGTGTGGGCACAAGTAGTTTTGTTTCTCACAACCATTTGGACCGGAAGCTATGCTTTGCATCAGTCGGTATATTTTGCCTTTCTAGATGGTCCAGAAAATCATAGTAGTGGTAGTAGTCGTTCCCTAGAGCTGCCTGGCCGAATAGCCCCGAGCTCCTAAGGAAGGCCACGGCCGAGACCGTGTTTTCCCACAAAGTTCTCAAGGAGTGTGTATTGTGTTGTCAGCGTAAGTGGTTGTGTGTTATGCAGTCTTTCATAATGGATTTGATAGTGTGAGGTGTTGTATTACAACCCAGACAGATGACCTGGACGGAGTCATCCAGACTCTTCTGATAACTCAGAAGAGCTGGATGGTGCCCACATCGCAACCTAGCCAGGTGGACTTTATCCTCATGGGAAAGGAGGGTTTCTGAGGGATGGACTTCAGGGGGCGTTGCATGTAGCTGAGTGTTGTCTTTGAGTGATTGGATGAATTGGTGGGTGATTTGAGAATGGATATGCTTCTGGAGGCTTGCTAGGGGTGGGTAAGGGGGAAGTGAAGACAGAATTTGTGTATGATAACGAGTGTTAGGTGTTGTTTTGATGCTTGTTGGTGTGTTTGGATGTTCTGCCATGTAGTGTAGTGGGTGGTGTTGGTTTGTTGAGGTTGCGTCGAGAAATTGTGCGCCTCTCATGTTAAGGCGATCCTTGATTTTGAGGACTTTGGTTTCCTGGTGTAGGTGGTCAGTAGGTGTGGTAGTTGTGCGGCCAGTGATTATTTTGAAGGTTTTGTAATGTATGGTCTGTAGGGTGTTGTGATGTGTTTCAGAGAGGTTAGAGGCCCAAGCAGGGCTAGCATAATCCATCACTGAACGTATATATTGTTTGTATACCGTGGTGGTAGTTTCTTTGCTGTTCAAATGTTGTGTGGGCAAGTGACTTGAGGACATTTAGTCTTGGTGTCAGTTTGTTTTTTATGCTTGTAATATGTTGTTTAAATTACATTGATGTATTGTACGTTACACCAAGAACTTGTGTTTGTGTTATGCAGTTGTTGTTTAAGGTGAGATGAGGGATATGATGGTGTTCTGCTGTCCAGTTTGTGAGAAGGGTCGCTATAGATTAGTTTGAGTCTGTTTACGGTAAACCAGTCGTGTAGTGTGTTGAGGTACAATTGGAGGAGTTGTGTGGCTATGTTTACGTTTCAATGTGTACATGTGAGTAATATGTTGTCTGCGTAAGGGGCTGTGTGTATCTGGGGTGTGTAGGGTAAGGCTAGGCTGTGCATGTATAGATTGAAAATTGTGGGGGACAAGACGCATTCCAGAGGGACTCCGTTCATGAAATTTCTGATGTTCGATGACTAGCCAGCAAATCTTACATGAACACATCTGCCTGCTAGATAGTTGGCCAGCCATCTTTTTGTATTAATTGCATGTTTGTGTTAAGAATTTTGTTTGTAAGGTTGTGTCTGGGAATGGCATCAAAAGCTTTACTAATTTCAATTGTAACAAGAAGTGTTCTGTGTGTTGGCCTAGCTGAATTAATGCCTTCAAACACTTTTTGTGGGAGGTCTGTAAGAAGGATGTTTGTGGAGTGTAGTGGCCTAAAGCCGTGTTGTGAAGTAGGAAGGGGAATGTAAGGTGTGGTTAGTTGTAATACGAGGCATTCGGTAACTTTTGAGGGGGTGCAAAGGAGAGTGATGGGGCGGTGTGAGTAGGTTAGCTTGGGGTCTTTGTTTGGTTTGGGGATTGTGATGTTGATACCATGCTTCCAGCTGTTTTTTGTCTGCGGTTGGAATAATTGTATTGAAAGAGTGTATGGTATCATTGATGTTTGTGATAGCTGTACATTTTCGAGTATCAAGCTGTTGTTCTGTTTCGGTTGTGAAAGCTTCCCAGTTGGCTCTTTTATAATTAGTGTATGTTTATCTGTGGCCAGCTGGGGTGATTCTGGTTTAATTGGTGATAATGCTTGGGAGATGGTCAGAACTTAAGGTTTTGACCACCCTCCAGGATGTCGTGGGGGCAAGGTTGGGGGAACAAAGGAAGATGTCTGGTAATGAGTGGTGGTAGAGGGCTTGGTGGTGAATATGGGTATGTTGATGGATGTTCATGGGGAGTGTTGACTATGTTGGGTGTAGTGATTTGGTACTGTGGGGGATGTTTGAGGAGGGATGTATGTATTTACAATTGTTATGTGTGATTTGGTGGCAGTGCGTATTTTGATTGATTGTATTTCTGAAATGGTGTTGTGAGGGGGGGAGGAGAGATTTTGTATGTGCACTGGTATCAAAATTTGTTGATGTGTGTACCAGGTGGATGAGTCCACCGCCGCTGCTTACGGCCCGGTCTTTTTCTGATGGTGTTGTAGTTATGAAATGAGGGCGTTTTTTGTGTTCTGTGTAGTTTTGTTTCTTGTATGATGGCAATGTGTATATTGTGTTGTTTGATGAAATGTGTGAGTTCTTGTTTTATGGTGTTTATGCCACTTATGTTTAATTTAAGGATGTTGATGTTATGTGTATGGTGCATGTTAGGTGCTGCTGTACAGGGGTGAGGGGGGTGGGAGGGGGGGTTGCAGGATGTGGGGATTGAGGTAAAGGTGGTGGGGAGTTGGGATGGTTAGGATGGGGTGGATTGGAGAAGAGGGAGTGGGATGGGTTGGTGGGTTGGAAATAATAGGTGTGGAGGGGATGGGGTTTAGGGAAGGGTGTAGGGAACATGAGGAGCAGGTCCAAGTGTTTGTGTAGTGTCCCATGGAGGCAAGTGTTGTGCATGTGAAGTGGGTCCAGTTTCCACAGGAATTGCAGAGAACTGAACTCTTGGTCTGTCGACTGGAAGTGATTGGTTAAGAGCATGTTGAACATAATTATGTATGTGTGAGTGGGCTTAGGGATGCTCTCTATGTCTGTAGGTAGAAGGAGTGTTCGAAAAATAACCGCCTAAGGAGCATTTCTCTGTGTGGATATTTGTTTTTTATTGTGTTTTGTGTAGAGATATGTGATACTTGGCCAGGGTGACCGAAGCCATTCTCAGGATCTCGTGCCCCCGGAACGGAGACAGGGGGATTGTGTGGCGATTTGGCCCCCATCGCTGCTCCTCTGTGATTTGCAGCCAAGGGAGATGATGCCACGACATAGACGCCGCCACAACAGGACCGTTATGTAATAATATTGCTATACAAGTTGAGTCATGTTTGCGCGATTTAATGTAGCTGTAGATTTTTTTTTTTTGGTTTTGCATGTTGATTTGTGAGGAAAGTGGTTGTGTAGTTAGTTTCTGCTTGTTTAATTTATCTTTGTAAAGTGTTGTGCATGTTTTTGTAGTGTTCCCAACGTTCTGAATCGTTGTAACGTTTAGATTCCTTGTATACTTTTATGTTTCTATTTAATCTTCATAACTGTGTATTGAACTATGGTGGTGACTGGTTTCGTGTAACAGCCTTCTTGGGTATATGCTTGTCCATTGTGTCATGTGTAAAGTCACAAAGTCTGGTCCGATTTAGCTCAACACTCAACAGAGGTGGCCATTGGGTTGTTGTCAAGGAATTTATCTCTAAAGTAAGCCAAGTCTTCCGAGATGGCTCCATTGTTTGCTTAATTGTATTGGTAGAATTTCCTGGGTAATTATCTTTGAGTGTTTGGTTTTATGTTTGCATCTACAGGTATTATGCCATGGTCACTAAGCCTCGGTACAACCCATGTTCATATACAAAAGAACATGTTGTTCATAAGGAATAAGTCTTTTATGTTGGATGTGACCCCATGTCATATGTTGGGGTTGTATATTGTTATGCTAATTTGTGTAAGTGTTGGTTCAAGTACTGTTTGTGTGAGTGAATAAGTGTTGATTATGTCAATTAATTTTTAGTGTAATGATCTCCTATCAGTCTGTAGTAGTATTATGTCACTTTCATGGGCATCATTTTCCGTTGTAGCGTAATCTGTTTAGTTAATGTCCGGTAAGTTGAAGTCTCCAGCCAGCCATATATTTTTGGAGGGATCAATTTTAAATAAAGATTCGTCAAGAGACTGCAGGCATTCTACATTAGAATTAGGGCACCGGTAACTTGATCCTATATAAAGTGTCCTGCAGCCCAGTATCTGAGTTTTAATCCAGAAAAATGTCTACGTCCACACAAAGTTTGATGGCTGGTGTAACAGCTAGTCCCGGCTTTGTCCCTATCATGACTGTCTTTTCTAAGTAAAGTCATAGAATAGGGATTGTCTGTCGGGATAACTTCACTGTTCAAATGTCAGGGTTGAGCCAAATCTCTGTTCCTAAACCAATTTCAGGGCCATAAGTCTCAAGGGTGTGGTGAAAAACGGCTATTTTGCTTATGATACTGCGGAAATTGATGACGAGGGTTCTGAGGGTTATAAAGATTGATGACGAGGGTTCTGAGGGTTATAAAGATTTAATAGTAAATTATGTAATTAACTGGAAACACCTGGCATTAGTATAGTGCAGAATCTTAATAATGACGTATTTTTTGTGAAATGCTGCACATTATTTGTGAAATATTATGTGAAATATTGTGAAATATTGCTCAACGAATATGGGAAATTGAGTAAATACTTAAGCAGACGATAAGGTAGAAGGGTAAGCTCTAAGCTCTAAACTTTGGTAGGTTCAGTTAGAAAGTTGGTGATAATCCATTAGTCAGGTATGGTGAAAATAAATATATATGACTATAACTTTCAAACTTGTTCTATGGTGTATTTCTATGCAATTGAGTAATTGTTGATTCAATGTATTAGGCCACTATTACAGCAAAAGGGGGAAATAAAATATACAAAGTAAATTCAAGTGAAGGATATTCGCATTTTGGCTGTGATCTCTATATATTATATATTTTATGATTGATCATTGTGTTGTAAATATTTGTATTTGTACGTACCTGATCTGGCGATAACATTGGCATATCAAAATTTGTCTTACTACAATCTGTGTTTTTGGCATTTAGTAACATTTTAACTCTCTTAAATATTATTTGCTCCGGCAAACTAGATATATTTGTTGGAGTGCAAGGAATTCAAATCCCTTACTTAAGGAGACCACAAAATTTACAAAGTGTTTATATTTTTTCCACTATATAAATAAAATAGTCAATAATTATATAACAAGTAGAACACCATGGTTGATGAATTTCGAATAATATATAACATATATTATGGAAATATAACCATTTCACACAGTTTTGATCTGTAAGTACGAAAGTATCTATGTTCAATACTAATATTGTACTGTGCGTAAATTCGTGGCAAATCTTGAAACAGATTAGGGTATATTACTAAAAATGTTGACCTATACCTTTGAATAAAAATCATAATACTAACATTTGTATATCTTTACACACAAACACACACACTCATATACTGTATAATTATACAGTATACCGGTATCTCTCTCTCTCTCTCTCTCTCTCTATATATATATATATATATATATATATATATATATATATATATATATATATATATATATATATGTATATATATACCGGTATATATACAGAGAGAGAGAGAGAGAGAGCGAGAGAGAGCGAGAGAGCGAGCGAGAGAGAGAGAGAGAGAGAGAGAGAGAGAGAGAGAGAGAGAGAAAAGAGAGAGAAGTGCCCTAAGCACACCTGGTTGCCATGGTTACTAACACCTCTGTAAGTCTCTGGCCGGGGGTCACACAAGCCTCGTTCACCACACTTTGCATCACATCTGTCTCCATGTGACTCCTTCACACTTTGCATCACAACTGTCTCCACTAGCCACCTTCACATTTAGGCTACGATACCGTATTCTTCCGTGATTCTGGGTAACAATTATCCCTTCAACACACTGAGTTTAATGTATTTTGTTTAATTCAAGATAATGTGTAATATTGCATCAGATCTGTTTCCTTTCACCTGCTTCGCAGTTTTGCTGAGATGAAAAAGTTCTTAATTATTTCTGGCCAGCATTAATTACTTCAGCTCGGTGAAGACTGTGTCAATGTAACCTGTCTAACACTAGATTTTATTCCGGTTCAAGCAAAAGTGCACACACTATCTTAGATAATTGTAAACAAACCTTGGCACTCACAGTTCAACCATAAGCTGAATGGAACGGTATAATGCAAGTATGAATAACATGAACGATAGACAGCAACGTATTGTCGCTGACAAATTATTCTACTGGTATACGAAAGTTGTTTCTTAGTCAAAGGGTAAAAGTATATGAGTTATTCGTTTGTTAAAATGGCCGTGCTTTTTATTTTCTTGTCTATGACACTAGACCATTTTACTCTGCATGGGAAGAACTTCGCTTTGCTAACAATAAACTTCTTATTTTTCTGGCTATCAGTACACTAATTTATCCAATTTTGGAATGATTTATCATAATTGTAATTGAGATATACGTTACCCCGATGATTGTACGATGGCCTTCCAAAGCTGAATGCAATATTAAAATATTTACAAAACTAAAGTAAACAAACAGCGTCATCGTAAACGGAAGTGGATACAAATGGATTAACATGATTGCCTTTATGTAAGACGTGACCCCGTTTTTAACATTAATCATCAATTACAAACCCCAATGCACTTGAATAAACTAATGAAAGCATATGGTCCTCCCGGGATTCGAACTCGGGACACCACACCCAGAACATAAGCATCTAAACCATTACACCACCAACACAGTTAAAGGTCGAATACACGATCACGATTAATATCCATTTTCGAATTTTGGAGATCAATTTACCAGAAATTATAAAACAAAACACGGATTTTTTCTTTTGATATTTTAGATATCTCTGACAATGCCATCGGCAACTAAACAAGACATTATTTTGTTGGTGAATTATATCAAAAGAATAATTCAAAGTTTTAGCCCCATGAATTACAATGTCTTTTTAAATCAATAAGTTATTGAGTGATTATACGGAAAAAACAATTATTTCGTTTCTCTCTCTCTCTCTCTCTCTCTCTCTCTCTCTCTCTCTCTCTATATATATATATATATATATATATATATATATATATACTTAGTATGTATATTTTTCTGTTTTACTCTCAGCCGGGACTTGAACCATGGATAGTCAGGAGAAGTGTCTATGCTTTAGGCAACTACAGTACACCCCGGTGTAATAAAGAATAGTTAACTTTCTCCTATTCATATTAAGGAGGAGAGTACATACTTGGAGAAGGTATTCCATTTCATACACAAGTCGTAGGACCCATATTCCAGAGTACTGTACAGGGATTTTTACAACTATTCCCATGCAACTTGGGTTGAATTGATTTCCTTTAATTCTCACCAGACAAGCACGAGAGTTATAATCTTAAGTATATTTAACAAATAACAGTGAGCTACTAAATGTTTTTGCTATCAGCCAGGATTCGAACCATGGACAGTCAGGACGAGAGTCCACGATCTACACCAAGGCGCGATGAGGAATAATTCACCTTTTCCTATTTATATTAATCCCTTCACCACCACCACGTAATTTTCTTCATATTCTGGTTACCATTAGACGATTTTCTTTAGTTTATAATATACTTCTACGATTCAAATGAGTAAACCAAAGAAAGATGTAATATTACATAACATTTCAGCAACCGAAAATATTTGTTTTTCTATGTGGGCTAGGGTAACAAAACTCAGAACTACCTGTGACAAGTACCTCTCCCAAAGTTGAAAGAGTGAAGGTCCAAAATCAAGGAAAGTTCGAGGCAAAATGCCTGGACACACGGAGTTTGAAGCAATTTAAGTCATAAGATGAGGGGAAGATGGATTCAGGGAGAGAGTTCCGGAGCTCAGCTGTTGAATAGAAGAAAGTTTGGGAATATCGTTTCACTCTTGGACTGGAGAGTTTCACAGAGTAGGGATGGGAATGTGTTGCAAGACGGGTGCTACATACGCTACGTAGAGGATGTGGTATATACTAATAATGCAATCGAGGTCAAAATGAGACCATTCTGTGAAGACAATGAAAGATAATACAAAAAATAAATACAAAATCCTAAATAAAAATGCAGTATAGCAGAAAACTGGAAAGAACGAGTGAAACTGAAGCAAAACAAGTGTTTAAAGATATAGTGCAAATACAAATTATTGACGAAATATAAGAAGAAATGAGAAATGGAAGTAAAACAAAAAAAGTGGTGGCACAAGGTATGCCAGATAATTATATGATCAACTTAAGTTTTGAAAATGCTAGAACCATCTTTATGATAAAAGCAAGAATGATATATTTCAAAAATATATATGAACCAAACCTGAAGTGCGACTTATGTCTAATAGAACATTATAATATAAGGCAGGGAAAGTGTAGTTGAAATATTTAAACAGAATTAACTGAAAGCAGTAGCGGAGACAGTAAGAACATGTTTTTAAAGGAGAGTTAGAATAATAAATATGAAAACAGAAATGAACGATTAATAAGGTGAGGATAATAATAAAAATGAGCCATCGATCAACGGCTGCTACTCAAAGTGTGATCATCACTTCGTCCCTGCCGCTTGAAAATTTGACCATAATTTGAGTATTCCATTGCTCAATGCTCATCCTCTTATTTTGTTAACTGTATTTAAGTGCTTGTTAAACCGCCCAGTAGTTGCCGTGCATGATATTTTGCTGTATTTTTTACTGATAAACGTGTGTTTGTCAAGACTCTCATTGTTTACAAAGTACCGGGTAGTGATGAAGCACCAAATATAAACAAACTATTTTCTTGTGTTTCATATATTAAATTCTAGCCCTTATTGTAGTTATTGTAGCCCTTATTGTAGTTATTGTAGCCCTTACTGTAATTATATGCCTGTTAAACTACTCAATTAACAACCTATCCTCAATTCAAAGCCAAAGGTGGATGTTGCATGTACGTATGCAACAATCTTACATGCTCTCGTTTTCCCAACTTTGACTCTTCTGAATTTTCAACTATCTGTCTTAAGCTATCTTGTCACTCTTTCACTAAATATATCTGTGGTGTTTATATCTCCCCTAATTCTACTGACTATCCAACATTCTTTGACTATCTTACTTTTAAAGTGCAACTCATTCTATCCACCTCTCCCTTCTCTGAAATCTTCATCTTAGGAAATGTCATTGTTCACCACCACCAATGGCTATCCTCTCTTTTCACTAGCCAACCTGGTGAACAAGTATACATCGTTTCTATCTTAAATAACCTAGAGCAGTTAGTTCAGCAACCCACCCGTATCCCGGACCGCCCTGGAGATCGGCCTAACATCCTTGACTTATTTCTAATAATTATAATCCTTATGCTTATACTATAAATCTTCTCTCTCCGTTGGGCTCCTTAGGTCATCACTTTATCTCTGATATCTCTGTCACCTGTACTGTCTCTCCAGTAATGCCTTCTGACCTCCCAGCCGGCGGCGCTTGTGGCATTGTGGAGCTATCAACTGCTCACGTGGCCGGGGACCCTCAGAGAATGGCGAACGCATTACTGAGGTAATCCTTTCAGGCATGGAGGCATACATCCCATTATCTTTTTCTCAAACTAACTCATAACAATCTTGATTTACTCACGCTTGTTCTACTGCTGTCTGCAATAAAGACGAAGCATCACAACTATACCATCGCCTTCAAACTCAAGAATCCCGTACTTTATATGTCTTTACCCAGAATCAAGCCAAATCTGTCCATCAACTTGCCAAAAAATCATTCATCAATAACAAATGATCTGAATTTTCCAACTCTAGCTCTTCTCAAGCTTTTTGGCATCTAGCCAAAAACCTCTCCAACAATTTTATTTTGTCTTCATTCCCTCTTGTTTTCCACTCTGACTGTACCACCGTCACCTCTTCCTCTGCCAAATCTGAACTCTTTGCTCAAACTTTCGCTTAAACTCCCCCTTGGATAATTCCGGCGCTACTTGCCCAATATCATAATCTGTTCTAAGGATGTACTCTCAGCTCTCTCTGGGCATAATTCTAAGAAGGCGTACAGTCTGGATGGTGTTCCTCCTGTTCTACTCAAAAACTGTTTGTCCGTGCTGACTCCCTGCCTAGGCAAACTCTTTAGTCTATGTCTTTCCTCTAACATCTTTCCTTCTTGCTGGAAGTTTGCTCTTATTCAACCTGTCCCAAAGAAGGGTGACTGCTCTCAACCCTCCAACTATGGTCCAATTGCTCTCATTTCTTGCATCTTTAAAAATGTTTAAACTATTCGTAACTCAAAATGTGTGTAGCATTTATCTTCCCATAATCTACTTTCACATCGCCAGTACGCTTTCCTTAAGGGCTGCTTTACTAGTGATCTTCTTCCTTATCTTACTAATTCTT
Source organism: Paralithodes platypus (assembly GCA_032716605.1). Lineage (NCBI taxonomy): Eukaryota > Metazoa > Arthropoda > Malacostraca > Decapoda > Lithodidae > Paralithodes > Paralithodes platypus. The sequence continues at coordinate 30,930,235 of CM064507.1, read as the reverse complement.
GGTCATCCTCCTTTCGGGACTTCGGTGAGACTTTCTCTTGTGCGCTAGACACATCGAAAGCCTTCGATAGAGTCTGGCACATATCTTTAATTTCTAAACTACCCTCCTTTGGTTTCTATCCCCCTATCTGTGCCTTTGTCTCTAATGTCCTTTCAGACCACTCCATAGCTGCAGTTGTGGACGACCATTGCTCACTTCGTCAACCTATCGCCTCTGGTGTTCCTAAGGGCTCTGTCCTCTATCCAATTCTCTTTTTAATATTTATTAATGATCTCCTCAACTGTACCTCTAGTGCTATCCACTCATATGCTGATGACTCTACCTTACACTATTCAATTATTTTGTTCACATCAACCCAGCATGCAATCACTCCAAAACTCACGTAACAGGGTCATTACACACCTATCTTCTGATTCATAAATTTGTTCTGATTGGGACAGAAACATTCTTGTTACTTTCAACACCTCCAAGACACAATTTCTCCATCACAACCCATCAATTATTCTTCAACAGCACACAAATCAACCCTTCATTGTCTCTCAATACTCTAGGTGTATCTTTTTCATCCGATCTTTCTTGGAAATATCATATTGCCACTCTTGCTAAAACAGCTTCCCAAAAGTTAGGTGAGCTCGACCGTCTCCGTAGGTTCTTCACCCCCGCATAGCTTCTTGCTCTGTAATGGGGCACAGTACGCCCCTGTATTGAGTATTGTTCGTACATGTGGGGAGGCTCCACCCATGCCACACTTCTTGAAAGAATAGAGTCAAAAGCATTTCGCCTCAACAACTCACTTCCTCTTATTAGTCCCCTACAATCTCTTTTTACACACTACATTGTTGCATCTCATTTACTCTTCTATCGCTATAACAACAATCAGTGTTCTTCAGAGCTTTCTCAGTGCATACCCCCCTTCCTTTGAGGCGAGTGCGATGAGACACACGCCTTTCACATTCTGGGAGCTCTACAACCCAAGATTTTTTTTTTTTTTTTCTTTTTTTAAGAGATAATGAACGGAGGAAGGAAAATCACAGATAAAACAAAAAGGTCCATGTGCCTAAAGGCATCCTCCATTCATAAAATGTTTGTAACAACTGGATTTAAACATTTGTAGATTGTAAGTTTGTGGAAAGCAATTCGAGGGAAGTGAATTCCAAAGAGTAGTAGCTCTGGGGATAAATTAATTCTGATAAGCAGAAGTTCTGCATTGTGGAGGAGAAAGTGTAAATTCATGGGCGCTCTCAGCTGCCCTAGTTCTACGGGGAAAGATGTGGAGAGGCGGCACAATTGAAGCAAGTTCCTCGGAACAATTGCTGTGAAAATATCTGTAGAATAATGCAAGGGATGCAACGTTTCTTTGTATGGATAATGTAGGAAGGTCCTGTGTGATTGCAGGGTTATTGATTAATCTAATAGCTTTATTTTGAATTTTGTCCAACTGCCTCAATGCAACCACTCCACTTCCACCCCACAGAGGTGAACAGTAATCCATCTGAGAACGCACATGACTTTTATATATCATGGCCAACTGCTCGCCAGTGAAGAATTCTCGAACTCTGTACAGGAGTCCCAGTTTTTTAGAGGCATTCTTAGCAATGCTTCTAACATAATGTGTCCAGCTCAAGTTAGTAGTTAATGTTACACCGAGAATGTCAATACTAGGGGAAGTGGGAATATTTACATCATTAAAAATATATGGGAGTCAGTGAGATTCTGTCGGTTAGAAAATTGAATGTATTTGGTTTTCTGTGCATTAAAGGAAACTAGATTCTTTTGTCCCCATCCATTAATTCTAGAAAGGTCCTGGTTCAGAGAAATTGCAGTGTTTATTTTTGAATTTATAAGATCGGGTTGGGTGAAAGAATTGGTAAATGTGAAGGAACTGTGGAGTGTTGAGTCATCTGCGTAGGAATGTATTGGATTATGAGTGGTAGATATGAGATCATTGATATGAATGAGGAACATAATTGGGGCCAAAACTGATCCCTGGGGAACACCAGCATTTATTGAGTGAAATTGAGAATAAAGGCCATCTACCATTACACATATTTTTCTGTTATGAAGATAAGAAGAAATTAGTGGAACTAATGATCCAAGGCCGTAGTGTGACATCTTCGACAATAAGGATTGATGCCAGACTCTATCAAATGCCTTTGATATATCCAGTGCTATTGTATGTGTTTCACCATGTTGGTCTGTAGCTTGGTTGATTTGATGCGTAGGAAGGCAAAGCATGTCTGCAGTTGATCGACATCGTCTAAAACCATATTGCCTATCACTGATTAATTTATTATTCTCAAGATGCTTAATTATGTGATTATTTAATATAATTTCAAAGACTTTACCAAGAGTGGAAGTTATAGCTATTGGTCTGTAGTTTGATGGATCTGAAGAGGCACCTTTTTTAGGAACTGGATGGATGTTTGCTTCTTTCCAGGGTACTGGGAAGCATGAGGTATGATTACACAGACGGAAAATTTTTGCCAATACAGGAGCGAGCACCAAGGAGCAATTCTTAAGTACTATTGGAGGAATTTCATCTGGACCAGGAGCCTTATCTACTGAGAGATTCTGCAAAATAGTTTTGACATGTCTGGTGTGGTCTTAAGTGTGGGAATTTCAGGCGAATTAAAATTAAGTACAGGGACATCTTGATTTATTTCATCTAAGGTTGAGTTGGTGGAGAACATATCCGCAAGAAGGTTAGCTTTACCTCGTGGGTCACTTACAAGATTGCCAGTCGGAGGTTTTAATGGTGGAATGGATGAAGCAGTAGTGAAGTTGGATTTGAATGAGTTAAGAGTAGACCAAAATATTTTGTTATCATTTGGATTATTTAGAAGTTTATTTGCCTGCTTGTGGAGAAAGTTTGATTTAGTTAGGTTTAACACCTTAAGAGCGGCCTATGCGGTTTATTTATATGTACCGCCCAGCGGGGTGTTTTTAGCCAAAATAGGGCTGTTTACGTGATCATTTTCATGCCTAAATAAGACCCAGAACGTAAAACAAGTACCTATCCCTGAAAGGGCATAAACAGAGCTTTCGAATGACACCATAATGATCCTTTTATGATGGCTAGTTTTCTTGCAATAACCGTGCAACGCGAGTGCAAAAAGCATGTAATTCGGTACTTTCCCCATATAATTCAGTATGTAGCGAGTGAGAGAGGAGCTGAGATTCGTGTCAGTAGGTTCGCCGCGGTGGTCTGGAGCAGTCATACGCTCGCTAGTCTCCTGCCACCACTTGTCTCTCTCTCTCAGCAACATTACGTGCTGAAATTGCCACTCGACCTATGTCGAGCGCCGCCACATAGTCCAGCTTTATTAAATACGACTTATGTGGTGAGCCGCTAATTAAGGGTTAATACAGTTTTGGCATGATTTCTGATGTTTCTAAAGTAATTAAAGGCTTCATGAGTTTTCGATCTTGTGTATGCATTGTAGGCTATTGCTTTTTGTTCAGTTACTCTAGCACAATTATGGTCAAACCAAAATGTCTAAGTTTTTCTTCTACTCAACAATTGGAACAACTCCGGAACTCTCTCCATTTATCAATCTTTCCTTCATCCTATGACTTAAAGTGCTTTAAACTCCGTGTGTCCAGGCATTTTGACCCCAGCGTTCCTTGAATTTGGCTCTGCCACTTTTTTGCCTTTGGGGGAGACACTCGTTATGGGTAACCTGTCTTTTGTCTCCTTCATACACATAGAAAAGCAAAACAGTTATCTTGCATGACATTGTGATGTATTTTTAACTGACAACAGTTTCTTTTCAAAACTCTTTATATCTGAAACTAGAGCGACGCCGATTTCAGCGCCACCTGTGTAGGCTACTCATAAACCAACCCTCTTTTCTTGTATTATAATATTATATTTTAAAGTCTAGTCATTATTGACCTAGTTGAGCCTTTTCTCCTTCTGTTTTTGTCTTTTGTCCAAGTTGAGTATTTAAATCGCACATACAATATTTGCTAAGATAGTTTAGTGTTGGGTTAAAATAACTTAGTTATTACTTTTGATAGCCTACTTAAGTGCATTTCAGATACTTGTCATCATATTAATAGGCCTATCACACTTTTTTCAGGCATTATTATACATTTCAATAATTTGATTGTGTCGACCACTGTATATACTATCTACCATGGTTTATACAGTTTCCCACTAGGTTAACTTAAGGGGAGATTTCCACTTAAGGGATTTTTTTCTTTACCCCCTTCTCCCTCATCTTTAGTCCCATTGCTTTCGAGATGTTAAGACGTTCGCCCCATTAGTTTGGCAATTTTAAGAACTTTCACCCAATGTATGTAACTTTTAAGACCTTTCGTCCCATTTAGGTGTCAAATTTTTCCTGGCGAGCGATAGCGAGCCTGCAATTTAAGAGGCATCGGCCTGCGGCCGGGAAACTTTTCTACCTAAAAATGTACAAATTTATCTTGAAAGGGGGTAAAGGGGGTGTAATTTCAAGCTTGATGGAAGTCTAGGAAACACACTAAAAACCTCCCCTTAACATTCTCCCACTCACATTGTTCACTTTCTAGTAAATCACGTGTCATCATTTTTCTTTTCTCTTTTTTCCAGGTGTATTATTGAGTTATTTCTTTCCTTTCAGGTGTAATTTGCTGTTTGTATAGTACATCTAATTGTGTCAAATTGCTAACATAATCTTTTTGTGATTTTCAAGCTTATTGTGACTAACTCGTCATGGTGCCACAACTATCCTGCATGAGTTGTTTTGGTAGGTTTGGTCCTACTATTTTTGTTGACAGTAATGTCCTTATTTGCAGATTCTGCCCGCACCAACAGAAAATGACGAATGATTTGAATGCAGCTCACCGTAAGATCGATGCCCTGAACATGAAACTGGAATATCTTCAGGAATTTGCCACACTCAACGCAGGAGTGGCACCAGCTGAAGCAACCATCACCAAAATGTTGACCGCCACCATTCCAACGCGCCCATACAAGCAGCCGTTCCAGAATCTAATAATGACTATTCTCTCCCCAAGACAACTTTCGCGTTGTGAGGAACAATGTGCGCTCCAGCAAGAGGAAGATCAATCCCCCTTACTACGTGTCAAAACCGCTTCCAGATTCTTGTAGACACTGATGTGGAAGAAGAAATGGAAGAAGTTCGGCATGTGGGCAACTCAATGGTCTACTGCCAACTCACAGAGTTCTGCACCAGGGCACCCAGGACCAGAAAGCGTTTCTGCATCCCGGGTGGCGGTGTGGACAATATTGTTCCTGCCATCGACAAGGTGTTTAAGGGGAGGTTTTTAGTTGATTCCCTAGACTTCCATCAAGCTTAAAATTACTCGCCCTAGACCCCCTTTCAAGATAAATTTGTACATTTTTCGGTAGAAAAATGTCCCGGCTGAAAGCCGGTTCCTCTTATATTACAGGCTCGCTATCGCTCGCCAGGATAAAATCGACACCTACATGGCACGAAAGGTCTTAAAATTGACAGAAATGGGTCGAAAATTCTTAAAATCGTCAAAATAATGGGGCGAACGTCTTAAAATTAGAAAAGCAATGGGGCTAAACATGAGGGAGAAAGGAGTCAAGAAAAAAATCTCTCAAGTGGATATCTCCCCTTAAGCTAGCCCCACCGAACACGACGCATGTCATCCATGTTGGATCAAATGATGTCCAATGGACCCGTTCAGAGGATCTTCTATGCAAGTATCGGCAACTGATAAAGTTATACAAGGTAAAGTCTAACAACATTGGTATTTCAGGTATTCTCCCCCATATCGATGCAAAGAACCATTTCTACAATATAGCCACCAGTGTGAATCGTTGACTTGCTAACCTCTGCAGGGAGGACGACATCGGACTCATCAACACTTGGAATAACTTTTACCATGATGATTTTTCTATTTTTGGAGATGGTGTTCATCTGAACCAGGTAGGCGCAGCATGCTATGGTTGTCTGTTGAATGATGCAGTAGAGGATATTCATGCAAAAACAACGGGGAGGAAAGTGTGCAGCCAGGCAAGGCAGTGTAGATCTAACGAGAACTGGAAATTCGAAAAATGCGCTGTCAATTAAGTGTGGCCCTAATTCTTTAAAGGTTGTAAATGCTTATAGCATATGCAATACATATTCAGATCTAGAGGAAATTATGTTTACAGAAAAATATATTATAATTGATATTACGGAATCTTGGTTAATTATGGAAGACAGACACTTTATAGCAGAATATACACTTCAAGGTTATACAATGTTTGAGAAAAATTGGAGGAGGCGTCTTGTTCTTTATCAATCGTCATCATCATTTAATCTGACGCCACAGTTCCAGAGGAAGTGCCCCAAAAGGGATACCCATGGCAGAAACTCCCTCGAGGCTCCCAGACATGCCCCACTGACCCACTCCACAGTGCCATTTTCATATAGTGGATTATGTCCCTTTGCACTGAAGGAGCAGACCCAGAACAGTCCCTCAACCGGATGGCAGTTCCACCATTGTTTTGCTATTTCAATTACCCTAGTGGGGCCCTAGCTGGAAGCATACCAAGCACAGGAATGTTCTGAAGATAGGAACCAGTGGTCCACTGCTACATAAGCTAATTGCACCACCAAAGTGGCGGGTGGTTGGGTCGCCGCATCCCTACACCAAAATAAGAAATTGGAAAAGAGTCAAGTTAGTGCAGGGTGTGAAGCATTTGTGGTTTTATGTAAGAAAGCAGGAGTGTATGTTTCTTAAGATCAAGCTAAAATTGTTCTTTGTGTAACTGAGGCACAAAACAAAAGCAGCAAAGGACACCAGGTGGTGAAACAGGATGTCTAGCATTCCTTATACTCCACCTAAGGCTCTCCCCGAGAGTACTTCCATGAATGACTGGTGCCTACAGCCTCCTCCCTGACATTGTTTTTTTTTGGTGTTTGTTTTTTATCAAAGAAAGTCTTAATCCCATCTTAATGTCAAAACCTCAAATTGTGAATGTTGATATACTGTAATTCTTGGCGACTTTAATTTACCTGCAACTAAGTGGGGTGATATGGTTACTTATCGTTCTGGACATGACCTCCTTGCCAATTGCAAGAAAGTTCACTTTTTCAATTTTGTTCAATCTCCGACCCGTGACAATAATGTGCTTGACTTTGTACATGCAACGAAAGAAGACTTGGTGCAGGATTTGAATGTTGGTAAATAATTCAGTAACAGCGGCCATCGAAGGATCAGTTTCAGTAAAAAGTGTATTAGTAATGAATCAAATAGCAGCAATGAGAAAGTACCAAATTTAAATAAAGCAAACTTTCGTAAACTTAGAGCAATACTTAAAGAATCTGATTGGAGCTTTATGATAAAACAATAATGACATAATTGTATAGTGGGAATTTTTCACTATCACTTATTTAAATGCGGTGCAAGCGTGCATACCATGAAAAACTCAACGTTCAGTCAATAATGATAAGCCTATATGGTAGAATAAGGAGATAGCAGGTTGTTTGCTTGCGAAGAAAAATGCTCATGATAGATTAAAAACCTCGGAAAATTATGAAGAATGAATACAATTCATAGATCTACAACATAAAGCCAAAATTTTTAATAAGCAGAGTAAAAGAAACCTGGAGTTACATGTCGAGATTAAAAGTAAAATAAGCACGAAAGAAGTTTATAGTTACAACAGAAAGTATAAAGTAATTACATCAACTATTGGACCGTTAGTAGATGAGAACAAAGATTACACCAAAGACGAAGAACAGATGAGTACTGTAATGCCCTCACTACCTTTATTGCATCAGTTTTTACAACATAAGACTTTAGTGATATTCCTACAGCATTGGCAGTGCAAATAGACAAGTATGATGTTCCAAGCAATATCATCATTACAGAGAGAGTAGTATTGACATTTTTGGAAAAACTTAATTTAGTTAAGTTAGATAAATCGCATGGTCCCGACACAATCTCACCTAAAGTTCTAAAGAAAGTTAAATGTCAGCTCCCTTGATTTCCAAAAGGCCTTTGACAAAGTACCCAACAAACGTCTATTAATAAAATAAAAGCGCATGGAATACAAGGCGACGTGTTGATATGGATAGAAAATAGGCTCAGTGAAAGATAGCAAAGGGTAGTCATAAACGGTAAAGCATCGAAATGGACCAATGTAACTAGTGGATTACACCAGGGATCGGAACTAAGGTCAGTTCTATTCCTAGTTTACAATAATGACATAGATGAGGGCCTCACCTGTACAATCTCAAAGTTTGCAGACGACACAAAAATTGCAAACACTGTACTCTCAAGTGAACATGTAGAATATATGCCAAATAACATAGAAAAGCTATCATGTTGGGCTCAAATTTGGCAAATGAGTATTAATGCGCTTACATAAAAAGTACTGCATTTGGGACACGAAATGAGAAAGAAAACTTTTCAATGAATGTCACTCAGATTAAGAATGTACACAGAGAAACAAATTTGGGAGTAACAATATCGAGTAACCTAAACACCCAGTCAACAATGTACAGAAGTTGTAAACACATTCCGAGCGGCCTAGGCGGTAACTTCTACTATCTGCCAAGCGGGGGGTTTTACCCTAAAACGACCTTGATTCCGTGCTCTTTTTCATGCATAAACAAGAGCCAGAGCGTAATACAATTATATATCCCTGAAAGGGCATTAATTGAGCTTTCCAATGACACCAGAACCATCCTTCTACGACCACGCGTTCTCTTGCAACGATCGTGCAACACGAGTGCAAAAACCCTAAAATAAGGTAATTTCCTGACATAATTCCCTGTGTAGCGAGGTAGTGAGTAAGGATGAGTGTGGAGGGGGCCTCAGTTGTCGCGCGAGAGCCGTGCCGACCGGTCAGAGGGAACCTATGCTCCTCCCACCGCTCGGCTCTCTCTCAGAGCACATTACGTGCTCAAAATTGCATGCGACTATAGCCGGGCCCCGCTCTTTAGGTTGGGGTTCTCTTGTCCGACTATAGCCGGGCGCCGCCAAAGAGGGGTTAAGAAGGCAAACAAAATAATTGGCTTAATATGTCATTTGAGCATCAATCCAAAGATGTAATCCTCACCCTTTACAATTTGTTAGTCCTTCTGGAGTAGTGATGTAGCGACCCTATCGCCCGTCATTTGTGTGGCGCAGATAGCCCTGGAGGTTGGGCCTGGGAGTTCCACCTCCAGAATTAAATCCCACTGATGGATCAGCAAACCTCGGAGCTGGGCCGTTTGCCTGAAAAGGACCCAGTTCTGGCTGACCCTCCCTACCCCTTTAACCCTTCCAGCCCGCTATCCTTTTATAAGGACACCGCGGAAGTTGGGCAGGCCCCCGGGTGTCCTTATAACAGGCAGTAAGCTTGAAAGCCTATTCAACTTGGTCTGAACGCTGTGCGCCCGACGCATGTAAACAAAGCCGGTCATTGCGTCACCGCACCTCCGAAAACAAGAAGGAGATGTCGGATCAATGTTGTTGTTGTTTGGTATGACGTAATTAGTGTCTGAAAAGCTCCGATATTGTCAACATCGCGGAAAAATTTGCCCCACGGAAATCGTCATCACAACTGAACCAGTTGACTTACAGAGCTTTACTCAACGCCAGTCTACAGATTGAAAACCGCACTACGTATAGGGATGCATGGGAAATTTCTTGCAGTTAAAATAACAAAGTTACGGTAGCCTAGGCCTAGATGTTTTTCGGCCATATCGCCCGGGTACCCTACACTGTCCTTAGGAGGGCGACCCTGGGTCAGAAGTGTTAAGGGAAAAAGGGTTTGGCTACTGACTGACTGAGTATACACCTGTATACACACACACACGCACACATATATATATATATATATATGTTTTTAATCTCTCAGTGGGGTTCGAACCGCCGACCATCAGGACGATAGCCGACGCTTTAATCAACTACACCACGGCAGTCGTGGTGTACTTGATTAAAGCGCCGGCGGTTCGAACCCCACAGAGAGATTAGAAACATTTAGTGGCTCACGTGTATTTGTGATATATACTCAATATATATATATATATATACTGTATATACTGTATATATAATATACTATATATATATATATATATATATATATATATATATATACTATATATATATATATATATATATATATATATACATATATATATATATATGTGTCAACAAGAGAGGAAAGGGATGGGGGATGAAGAGGCAATCTGTGAAAGTGACTGGATGTTTCGGTCTGTAAGGCTTCACCCTCAGGCTAGAGCGACGACCTGGTATATATGATCCATTATGGCTGACGCTTGAGTATATAAACTAAGATCTCTGCTGCTGTGGTTAAACTCACGACGACAATATAACACGTTATGTAACGCACTGTACATGGACATTTTTACCGGAAAGAGAAAATGAATGACGATACGGATTTGTCAACATACTGAACATAATTATTATGACGTGTCCTGCTTACTGCTGTGATTTGATAATGATAACAATGAGCATATTATACAAATGAATACACAAAAAGACAAGCAACAATAGGTCTAATGGTTCTCGACTGAAGGACTTCAGCTCCAAATTACTGATGTCCAAAACACAAAATTATAGTACTATTAACGATATTGTCACATTATTCGTGCACAAATGCAGTCAGTCAGGGAATCTTAGCGAGATATTTATCAATGTGATATTGAAATACTTGGACTGTATGTCACTCAATAACATTTCTAGGCAATTCATTCCATAAGTTGATCACTCTGTTGAAAAAATAAGTGCTTCGGTTCATGTAACTGAAACACCTTCCGACAATTTTGTAAATATATATTGTTGTGTAATTTGAGTTATCTAGGGAGAAGTACTTACTTGTGTCCATGTTGTCATGGCCGTTGATAGTTTTAAAAACTTGGATTCAATCCCCTTGTATTCTCCGATTTGTCAAGGTGAATAGGTTTAACACTTTTATTGTTCCTTTTTAGAGTATGGAGACCAAAACTGGACACAATATTCCAAATGCAGACGAACCAGTGGCAAGGTTTAAATTGTGTACATGGAACACATTATCCCGATGTATTGTTCGCGCAGAGCAAGCATTTATATAGTCATTTGAACTAAATGTGTATTGTGTTAGTTACTTGGGGTGAGTCTTCACTAGAACAAATTAGCCCAAACGAACCAAACTAGCAGAGCGCGCAGAGCTGAATACAGCTGTCAGGACGTGTCTCCTAGCCCAACCAATTGCATCAAATGTTCCGGTCGCTTGTCGGTAAATATTGGTTACTCAAGTGTTTCAAAAACATCCAAAAGTTCGGAGAAAATATTGTTGTGAAAATCATATATTTTTCAGAGGAAATAACTTTAACTAGACAATCTTAAGAGTGAACTAAAAGAACAATTGTTAATTGGTGACTGGAAACAACTGAGGACTATATAAGTATGGAGCTTCATCTTCCAACATATTTATATTTTCGACAATCTTGTTTTAATAACCCTGTACTTAGTATCCTAATTTTGTTTTTACGCTATGTGTACGTTCGGACAAAAATTCTAAAGTCAAGACACCCTCAGAGAAATACCCTATAATGAAGAAATTGGATATTGAAATAAACTATTGCTGTAAAATAGTAGGTATAAACTTATGATATTAGTGTCGGATAAAGGTAAATATAATAACACGTACGTGATTACAAAAATACATAAATGCTAAATTCCGTCTCTCTCAAGTTTCGCTGTATCCAGTGTTGACAAATAGGTAGCCATTTATGATCTATGCACATTATGGCCCTACACAATTTCACAAGCTTACTATACAGGCCTCATATACATCTAGTTTGCGATATACATACATTATATGGTTGTAAAGTGCTAAATCTAAGGTCAGTTATAATCAATATAATTATTTTGACCGGGAACACTAAACAAGTTACCCTTTTCTCTTGTATTCTTCACAGGACTTGTGGGCAACTATTTCACCTTCTATACTATCCTTCACAATCATCCATGGACTTGTTATGTTTTTCTCTGTGCAAATACAGCCATATCGATTGATATATAAATGTACAGTCTCCTCAACAATATTCTTTTCCAAGAGTGGTGGAACTGAGAGAATTAGTCTACAAGTAATATATTGACCAATGAGACCTATGTTTAGTCAATTCTGTACAACCTTACTCATATACCTCAATTATTATGTTCCTTCCAACAACCAACCATACTCCTAAAATCGATTAATGAAATTTACAAACACATGTGGCAGTCCGTGGACTCGAACCCAGGATGCTCACACCGAAAATCAACACCTTATACATCGCACCACGAAGACAGTTAAAGGTTGGTGGACACTGCCTACGATTTATTATGCAACTTCGAATCCTGCATATCAATCTAAGCATGTACACACATCCCAACTGCAACTCACGTAGGCTATGCATATGTGAATGGAAAGAGCAATTAATGGGGCCTTAACCACTTAGGGAAGTCCTCTCGATAAATTACTCCTGAACCAATATCAATTATTATGTTCCTTCCAACAACCAACCATACTCCTAAAATCGATTAATGAAATTTACAAACACATGTGGCAGTCCGTGGACTCGAACCCAGGATGCTCACACCGAAAATCAACACCTTATACATCGCACCACGAAGACAGTTAAAGTTCAATGATTAAGGGGACGTTATTTTATCATGCTGCATCACTGAAAAGTCACTCAATGTATGCAGTGCACTCGGTGACGCGACACATATATCCATCTAGGATATACAGAATATGTGTCACGTATCCGGTAGGTCTTACCACCAACAAAATTCTGTTCAGGAGTCATTTGGTTATTAATTAAAATTAATTTATTTCTATGCACATAGGCTTAGTTGATAGTATGTCTGCATTATTGTTAGAAAGGCAATACCATCTTTAATATCTGGGTATGGATATGAATCAACATTCTGAAACTCGCCGATTGTTGGTAGTTATCAAGTCATTTTCCAAAAATGTGCATTCAATATCACCAATGATGATATATCTGTTGCTAATGTGGGTTGAAAATAGTTTTATTTTTATATGTTTGGATTGATGCCAATGAGTCATGTGAATAATATTCCAAATCACAAGGGGGAATAACAGAAACTGAACAAGATTCCTGTACTGTTTCGAAACTGTACCTAAATTTGATCTCCAAAGCTAGTATCACCATTCATGACTGACTCAGATAAATAATACATACACACAATTATTTAATTTATCTCTCTTTCTCTCTCATACACACATATACACATAGCTCCTGCACACACACACACACACACACAACTACACATATACAAGTCTTATTTTCTCAAACACATGAACAGATAGCCCTCGTGTCGCAAATATATATCCCCATACACAAACTGCCTCTGACACTCACCAGCAGAAAGCTAAAGCCTTATTTATATACGAACAAAGAGCATTTCATGCAGAACCATATTGCCCTCAAAATCGCAATTGCACATGAAAAAGCTTAAGCCTTGCCAATCACTTACAGTGTTACACATATACAGAAGGCATAAAGATATAGTAGGTTAGTTTTATTTATCCGAAGAATTATCAATACATGTTTTTATCTTTATCACCGCTAAGCAATATTTAATACCTGCACTTGCGCTTGTATTATTAACCTTCAACTCGCGGTGCCTGTCATATGACGGGAGAGAGAATATTGGCCACCCCTGCAGCGCCCGACATATAACGGGTGCCATTTTGAGGCCATTATGAGCTATGAGAGAGAAACCGAGATTTGGGGGGATGACAGGTGACCTCGGACCACTAGCCAAAATAAGTCATATAAATGAAATGAACTTCACATGATTTGAATTCGATATGACTGAGGAAATGTTCTTGGATAACTACTTTTCTGTGCTTATGTTTTCACTTCTTATTTGTGCCCATTAGGAATTTTGGTTATTAAATGTGGATTATATCAATCCAATAAAAGTATACTACAGTGTTAGCAGAAACCTCATAACTGAATGGTTGTCATGTGAAGCTACAACAACCTTGATGATCCTTTCTTGTACAAGGATGTGGAATAAAAGTCCAGAGATAAGTTTATAGGTTCTATATTAGCCAGAGATACAGAGAGCTGGGAGGCACTGTTATGCTGAGTGCCGACCGGATGTTACTGAGGCAACATGTACAATGTTGCCAGATATATTTGGTGCAATATTGCCGCTACTAAAGAGTACGGTATATTACCATGGGATATTAAACAATGATAGTATTGCTCTGAAAGTACATGTGTGTATGTTGCAATATGATTAAGGCATGTGTACACTCTGTATATATGTTGTGTGTGCACTTAACCTATATCAACAATAACCATCACAGAATTTATGCATTCTCTATTTCTTTAAAAGAACACACGACTTTCTTGTTTGTAGACGGTCAAAATGGTGGCCGTCTTGGATTTCGGGTACTAGGCAAGGTCATACTTAATTCCTACAGGTACCATCATGTCGATCATACCTTAAAACCCGATAGAAGTCCTTCAGGTAATACATTTTCATTCCAAATTTTAAGCTTTTATAGTCCCGAAAGTCCCCGGTGGCGGCCATTTTGAAAACCGCCATTTTCTCACTTATACTATGATTCTAGTAATTCCACCTAGTACCATTTTGAAGCTGGTAGTATCCATTACTCAAATCACCAGTCAAAGTCTCTTCCTAAGGAGATGTGTACGGGACTTTACAGCAGGGACTGGACTATAATATTTGTTCAATAGTTTAAAGAACTGATCACTTGGTTCCTCATTATTCGGTTTCAATTGAGTTGATATTAGTGCAACCTTAAGGGGGGTCACCGGCTACTTTTATCTTTATCTCCTTTACTCTCTTTCCCTGGCTTGTATCCATTCGGCCCCATTCAGCCAACTGTTTTAAGACGTTTATCCCCATCTAGGTGTCGATTTCTTCCTGGCGAGCGATAGCGAGCCAGCATTGTATGGAGAAATCTGACTTCGCCGGAGAATTTTTTCTATCGAAAAATGTACAAATTTACCTTGATGTCAAAAAAATATATATATATGCTGGCTCGCTGCCGCTCGCCAGGAATATGTTTACACCTGGATGGGGATAAACGTCTTAAAACAGTAAGCTGAATGGGACCGAATGTATAGAAGCCAAAGAGAGAGGGAGAGAAAGAGAAAAAAAGATAGGTGGGCCCCCTTAACCATTTGAAGCTCAAGCGATCAAGTCAC
This sequence comes from Paralithodes platypus, assembly GCA_032716605.1. Lineage (NCBI taxonomy): Eukaryota > Metazoa > Arthropoda > Malacostraca > Decapoda > Lithodidae > Paralithodes > Paralithodes platypus. The sequence continues at coordinate 30,915,077 of CM064507.1, read as the reverse complement.
ACGTTGAATAGGGACTCTAGTGATATTTCGTTACGGCAATATCTAATTGATCACTTGCGAGTTTCAGACTATAAGGAAGTTGGAGCCGTAAACATCAATATTAAACAGAAATGCAATAATAATGTATTTATGATGGATAGAAAGTGTGTTGATTTGGGTTTTATGTATTTATAAATGTACTATGCCCGTATCTTAGCTGGTAATTCTGCTAAATATCGATGTTTACAGCTCCAACTTCCTTATAGAACGAAACTCGCAAGTGGTCAATTCCAAAGAACGTAATTATACCCTGCGGCCGCAATTATTCAAACCCCAGTATTGATCTGAGCTTACCGTAGTCCAAGGTGGAAACCATAATTTAACGGAATATATATACTTGATCTTGAAGGCTTATGAAATAAAGTCGGTTTATGATTAACTGTCGGATTATTCCAACCCCCGTAGTATAAAGGTCGTTGCACACTGACACGAAAGCCCCTCCAGGCGAGTTCCCGACTCGACATTTCAGCCTGATACGGCGAATCGGCAACATAATCGTGGATATCGGAAATTATCCGTGGGTGACTCTCACGGTCCAAGCGACGTATCGGGGGTCGATACGAGATTTTGAGCTGTTCAAAAGTTTGTGGGAATCCCCTGGCAATTGTAAAAAATCGTCTGAGTCTGGTCTCCATCACAAACTAGCCGTATCACAATCGTGTGGTCTGTATCAAAGACGTATGGTCCGTATCAAAGCAGTATGGCCTATATCAATGTCGTCTGGTGCGTAAGCCTGCCATGCGGACCGTATCTCTTCTGTGCGGTAAATTGGCAACGGTCGAGTTGGCAACCGGGTGTCTAGCCTCAATCTGGTTGCACGTCTCACGGCGTCGATACGGTGTCGATACGATTCTTCTGAGTTGTATCGCAGTCTTTTGGGTCGTATCTTTTCCGTGGACTAGTCGTGTACCCGTCGCACGACTTTTCCTATTTTTTTCGTAGCATTCGTTTCTCCACCGTATCGGCATCGCTAAAGTCTTATCAAGTTGTGCGGAAGAGATACGGTAGAGATACGACTCTAACGATGTCAGCCATTTTCGCCGCGATCTCTAGTAAATTCGGCAAGACACAGGATGTGTATGTGTCGTGGGTGTTCGTGCCAGTCTTGAAGGGGCTGTCGTGTCAGTGTGCAACAACCTTTAGATATATAAATTATACAACAATTAGCTATATTGTTATTATTTTATTATTATTATTATAGCTATTATTATTATTATTATTATTATAATTTATAATTTATTAGTATTATTATGATTATTATTATTATTATTATTATTATTATTATTATTATTATTATTATTATTACTTTTTTGTTTTTTTCCGTTCCTAGACCTCCATCAAGCTTAATATGAGGCCCCCAAAATCCCCCTTTGAGATAAAACTGCATTTTTTTTCGCTAGAAAAATGCAGAATTGGAATCGTTCGCAGACACCTATATGGCACAAAATATCTCAAAATTGCCAAACCCCTTAATAAGGGTAGATGAAGCTCACCATCAAGTATAATAATATTTTACAACAGATCTCACTTCTCGGTAATTATTTAGTTATTAATGTTACGGGATGAAAAGAAAGAGCAATTTATTCACTGACCAGCCTTACAGAATAGCTCTCTCTCTCTCTCTCTCTCTCTCTCTCTCTCTCTCTCTCTCTCTCTCTCTCTCTCTCTCTCTCTCTCTCGATTAATATGAATGAATATATTTACAATCAGTAGGTATATATGTGTAAGTTCCTTTTCAGGCTAATTTATTTATATCCTATATATAAACATTCCTTGTGAGCATTTCCTGACCCATAAGGTTACATTTCATCTTATTTTCCGGTACGGAATCTTACTCGGAGGGTGTGGAGAGAGCCTTGTACTTTGCTGTCCTATTCCTCTATTATAAACTGTCCCTGTCTCTAATAGTATTAAGGCCGGACCACTTAGTAGGGACCGCAAGGTCTGTGTGGTCTGCGTATAATATGTGTGAGAGATTTACACAGAGTTACACATATGTGTAACTCTTTGTAAATCTCTCTCACACACTCTCTCTCTCTCTCATAATATTTTGTTCTCTAGTGATTCTCAAACAATTCTCCCCCTTCGAAACGGATTAGCTTAACACCTTTAAAAACAGATGCTCCTTCCATTGAGCGTGCTGTGTTATTTACCTGGAGAACTTACACTTTAACACATGTTCGAATAGGTTTGTGATATTTTTGGTAAATATACTGTATACTGCCAATTCTCCTAGCCCCAACTCACTCTCACTCTCTCTCTTTCTCTCTCTCGATTAGTTGATGATGGTGCTGTTCTGAACAGAATTTGATATACCCCACAGGAGTTAGCAAAACGAGGTCTCGGTCCCAGATGGCTTTCTTCCCTCAGTTTTTCAAAAAGTTCCCGATCATGCATCATGCGGTACCCTACTTGGTGAAAATCTTTAAAAAATCATTAGAGACTGGAGAGGTACCCAAAGAAGAGAATCTGGTCAATGTGGTCCCGATGTTTAAGAAAGGGAATCATGAGTGTCTCAAGAATTGTCGGCTACTTACTTTGGTATCTATCATGGTAACACTGTTAGAAGATACTTACTTTGGTATCTATCATGGTAAAACTGTTAGAAGATACTTACTTTGGTATCTATCATGGTAAAACTGTTAGAAGAGATAATAGGAGATATGATAGTTCGCTACCTGAATATCCACAAATTAAGTATGGACTCTTAACATGGTTTCAGGCGACACCGATCATGGCTTACCAACTTGCTGGAATTTGTCCATGAAATGTTATACAAGAAAGACAAAATTAAATCTATAGATTTTTTTTTACTTAGGTTTTCAAAAATTAAAAGCATTAGACAAAGTGCCTCAATGTAGTCTAATGTGAAAAGTGAGTGCACTAAGCATCAGTATAGAGGTAACATAATTAGTAGAAAGTTGGCTAACTGGTAGACAGCAGTGAGTCGTTATCAGTGGTGCCACTTGTGAGTCGACTTCTGTTAAGCCTTCCTACCTGGATGGCCGCCCTGGCGGGCAAATCAGCTCTCCACCGTGCACACTGGATGACTGCCTGAGCTTCTGGAGCTTTTTCAGGGCTATAAAACCAATTAAACCCGCGCTAGAGAAAGTTTAGTTGTTATAGTGGGCTGTCCGCGACACACAGAACAAACCACACTCAAACTTAGTCAGTCAGCTGACTCGTGCTTGAGTCAGGGCTTCAAGCAGTCTATCGAAATTGTTCTGCAGTCTGAATCGATGCATGAAAGCAGTGGACAGTGACTTAAAATAGCTACAACGATGAAATCAATCAATTGAACAAGTCCAAGTCACGAGACCAAACAAACAGTTTTATTTTCCACCTCAAATGAGAACAACTTCATGTACAATGTTCTACTCTTTACCATTCGCAAGCTAACAAGTACTACTACTTGTGATATACACATAACCTATGTTAGGCCATTTAATTGCGGAGGTACACATATAAAAAAAAAAAAAATTAAGCATTCACAAAGATTTAGGTTCACAGCAACCATAAATGGCTCATATATTTTTACCATCAAAACTGAAACACTTGGCTTAAAGTGTTCTAGTCTTCACCATTCGTAAGACAACAATGAGTACTACCTAATGATATATAACCTAGGTTAAGCCAATATTTTGTAGCTATGAATACCCAAAAATCCCGAAAATGCACAGATTCAGCCGGGAACTGGGTTCCGGGAGTATTTAAATGCGTCATGGGACGTGAGTTAACCCCTACTGTACCATAGGGTACTAGCACATATGTAAACCCCAGTCCCAAGCAATGTGGCCAAAATTGCTTCATAGGCAAGATACAGCAACCTCCCACCTCAAAAGATGGAGGAATACTGTCACTCCCAGCCTGTGGGGTCTTGAATATAAGCTGAGAAGTGTTGCCAAGGTCTTAGAGCAGTGCTCAAATGTTGTGATACCAGGTAGGCTACTGCCTGATACTGGCAGTTACAAGGATCGTATTCATACGGCTTGTAGCCGTCGCTGGGACTGAGGAGTGATTTATCTACTGACGGCTCTCTGCCGTCGCTGGTATTGGACGGGTTAATTCTGGAATTTCACCTGGATCTGTCTTTCGCCCGCTGCTGTTTATCATGTATGTCAATGACATTGATATTGGAGTGTTATATGTGATCTCCAAGATTAAAGAAGACATTAAAGTTGGATCTAAACATACTGAGTGAATGAACTGAGACATGGCAAATGCCAGTAAACTAGAAGTGGAAGGTAATACATATCGGCAAAGCAAATCCGAAATCATAGTATTCACTTTTAGGGAATTCCCGACAGGAAGTGACTGACATTGAAAATTATTTGAGTGGTCTAATTAGCAGTGACCTATAGTTTTCCAAGCAGTTCATTGAAGTAAAAAAAAAAGCCCAAAAATTATCAGAGCACTTAAGAGACAGTATCAATATCGGAATAAGGAATTAGTAATCGCACTCTATAATCCTCTGAAACGGTTTCTATGGAACATATTTTTCAATTCTGGTCTCTATCACTCAAGAGAGTGTTACGTTACGAGCGGGGTTCGAACCCATAACATAAAGAAACATTCCACTAAAAACCACAAAACGAGGACTTATTAATTAGCCTCACAAAATGCGGAAAATATGACTATCAGTTTCAGTCAAGAAGAATGTATAACTTCCACAAAAACTAGCAACTCTCTTTGTAGTCACTAAAACCTTGGTAGGTGAAAAGATGTGGCAAGTTCATAAAATATCAGTTGATATCAAATGGCTGTTTTAGCCTAAAAACCCCAAAGTTATTCCTTTCTTATCACTCGTTCAGAATTAGTTATCTTTAGTTACTTTGACTTAGATTTATCCCAATAATCAAAAGAATAATATATTAGCATAAAGGTAAAATGTAAAGATTATGTAAAATACAATTATAATTTGTTTACATGATTAATTATACACAAAAGTTACTTCTAGTGAAAATATAAATGTGAGAAACATTGAAGGGAAATAATGAAGACACGCTTAAGAAAAAAAAAATACATAGTTATATAAATACCCTCCAAGAGAGTAAGTGAATGCAATCAATAAACATAGAAAAAATCCTAGGCGATACTTATTCAACTCATGGTGATTCTTTTACAATCAAACTCAGGGCAGGTCAGCTTAAGATGCCGTTACGTTACGAGCGGCTTATATACCCTTCGCTCACCTGGCTCTGATACCAACCTCTCGAACTGCAATAATCTCAACTCATTATATACTTGCTAAATTAAAGTATTACTTTTACCAAGAACTCTATGATATATCTTGTAAACATTACTTATGATTAGAAAAGCCAAATACATTATTACCTAGTTATAATCAATATCATTTGTACGTCAGGCAACGAAGAAGAGAAAGGGAGTTGGAGGAAAGGGGGGGAGATTGGTAGGGATACGGGTGTACGGGATAGGGGGGAGAATGGAATGTGGAGAAAAGGGGAGTAGGCTGGAAGAAGCCTCCCAATACCACTCCACTCGTGCTTGTACACTCAGGGACAATAATATTTTCTTATATATGAAACTAAGCTGTCTACAGGTCGAATTAATTATACCGGGCTCATAACATTGCATATGATGTTCAATCATAAATAATTAAAGATCGTACCCACCATAACAAGCACAATACCTCAATTACAACCAGTGGCACTTGAATGAAATAAAAATCCCTACCAAGAGTCATAGAGCAACTAAACAGAGTCTAAGCTAGGGCTACAAAACATATTCCATCGATAAGAAGACTTAGCTATGAGGACCGGTTAGGAACTCTCGATCTCTTTTTGTTAGAAGCCCGTAGATTACAAGATCAACTCATTGAAGTCTTTTTATTACTGAATGGCTTTGACAGTGGGATATATAAGATAATGTTTTACTCTCAGTAGGAATAAAACACGCAACCATGGCTGAAAGTTAGAACGGGAAAGGTTCAGCACTAATATGAACGAAAACCTTTTTACATATATATAAGATCTGTTCTACCTCGAGCAAGCTTCCCTAAGAAGTTGTAAGCAATTCTTCAGTAAAGCAGTTCAAGAAGAGAGTTGATATTGTTTTCATACTCGGACGCGAGTGTAGTGCACTATACAATCTCACACGTTTTATGAGTACGCCTATCTCCTCGGAATAGACCGCAAGGTCTTTGAAGCATCAACTGTTCCCTGTAACACACACGGACTCAGCCTTTCTCTTTCTCTCTCTCTCTCTCTCTCTCTCTCTCTCTCTCTCTCTCTTTCTCTCTCTGTCTGTCTCTCTCTCTCTCTTCCTCCGGACAAGGGAACAATATTTAAGTTTTTATTTTTCCCGTAAGCCTCTTCCTATTGTATTATTGTCACGACTATTCAAACAATGACATTCAGAACAATTTGTAAATAAATAATAGAAACAAAGCAAAACGCACACTAAAACTGCGAAATACAGATGAAACGGACGACAATAATATTAGTCTTTATCGACTCTACCTGCAACACAAGGAATACAAAGGAAGGTAAGCAACAACAGACTGAATAGTCCTTACTAGGCTACTTGTAAACAAAATATAAAAATATAAGCTACAGCAATTAACTGAGTTACTTCAGCTCCAGAAAGACTGTAGTCCAGAAAACAAAATTGTTGACACGGTTATTATTACTTGGATACAAACGCAGTCAGTCAGAGATTTATGGCAAGATATTTATCAATGCGATATTCAAATGCATGGACTGTATGACACTCACCAATATTTCCAGGCAATTTATTCCACAAGTTGACCACTCTGTTGAAAAACGAAGTTCTTCGCGTTATGTGAACTAAACGCCTTTCCGACAAATTCGTAAACATTATATATTTCGTATATAGCTATAATTACATTGTTCAACAGATGCATTCAGCAAAGTCCTACACTAATATTTTTACATAAATATTCGATAATAATTGAAGAAACAAAATGTATATAACATAGCCAATCACTAGTCACTCGAAATCCAAGCAACGTTCATATGTGACATCACCATAAATAACTTTATAAGATGAAGTGAGAGAGCATGGTAAGCATATAATATAGTATATTATCTATTGCTATGAACGTCGATTCAACATCCTAGGAAAGCTCTTCTACAATTGAATATCCGCATCCTCTCTTAAAGAGGGAAGATAATGCGTTCAGGTATTTTTATTTATTACTTGATTTTGAAGATCCGTGAGTCCGAGTGATTATATATATATATATATATATATATATATATATATGTATGTATATATATATGTACCGGTATATATGTATATATATATATATATATATATATATATATATATATATATATATATATATATATATATATATATATATATATATACAATTGCAACATCTATGTGTTCATCTATTATTTTCAACAAACCTCGTCCTGATTTTCATATGTACTCCTTTATACAACTATTACAAGGTATATTATTGATTACACTTTTATTAGGTTTAGTGAGGGAGGGGAGTTAGGGAGGTGGGTGTGGCATTGCAAAAATATGATTTGACAGGGATCTTCCGGAACAGAATATGCGCGGTAAACCGTACACAACTATATATTCATATTATGTGTCATGCCCCAGCCAGGGTTCGAACCCAGGTCAGTAGTGCAGCACTCCAGCACCTAAACCACTAGACCACCGAGGAGCTTAAAAGTAGTGGCTTCATTTGGAATTATATCCCATCCACCACCACCCGCTCCGACTCTCGTGATCACGTAGCTAGATACCATACACACAAACACCTCACACACAAACACTAGCAACTAAGTACTAGAGAAGGATACAAGTAATCCGGGGCACATTGAAGGCCTCACTGATAAACAAGTAGAGCCCTAATAAATTAATATTTTGGGTCATGCCCTAGCCAGGGTTCGAACCCAGGCCAGTAGTGCAGCACTCCAGCACCTAAACCACTAGATCACGAGGAGCTTAAAAGTAGTGGCTTCATTTGGAATTATATCCCATCCACCACCACCCGCTCCGACTCGTGATCACGTAGCTAGATACCAGGCACACAAACACCTCACATACAAATACTAGCAACTAAGTATATACTAGAGAAGGATACAAGTAATCTTGGACACATGTTAATCATTTACCGTAATCGAGATATTAGCTCTCTCTTCAATCATAATCAAGTCTGGTAATCATCTAAATATTTATAATATAGCTTGTTTGTAATAATGTTTCAAAATATATCATAATCAATATTTGTACTGATTATCTATCCAAAATGTACTCGCAATCATAATGTACTGCGATTTTTTCATAAAAATATGGTGCAATGAACTTGTCTGATTTCAGTATATATGACGTGTTTTGTATAGTGTTTTGGTTTGCATAACATGATTTTGTAATGGATAAAGAAACACGTCTCCTAGTCAAGAGGATTAAAACTAAACTATTACTGAAGTAACTCCTATATGATTATGCCTTAATTAATAGTATTTTGACTACACTATTCAACTTTTCTAAAGCTGAGGAGTATGTATATTGAAGTGCCAATATTATTAGCCGCTAAATTTATGGTGCTTGGCTGGAGACTAGGCAACACAAGGAATGCATACGAAATATAGTTTATTTGTATTAGACAAGAAATATGACAAAATAGAAATATAATTGCAAGGGAAACCATATATTACACTATATTGTCCGGGCTTGGGGTTTCAGCGTCTCTAGTCAGGTTGGTAGCGCAGCACTCTGAGCCTGGGGGCTTCAAAAGTAAGTACTCAATGCTGAATCCAGGACAGCTCCTTATTCAGGTACAGGCAGCTCCTTCGTCAGGTACAGGTAGCTCTTCCTTCAAGTACCGCAGCCATCTTAGCCTGGGGGCTTCTTAGGTATATTGTTGATACTGGATCCAGGGCAGCTCCTACTTCAGGTACAGACAGCTCCATCAAGTACAAGGCAGTTCCTTCTTCAGGTTCGGTTACAGGCAGCTCCTTCTTCAAGTACAAGGCAGTTCCGTCTTCAGGTACAGAGCTGGGATCCATATCGCCATTGCCAGTGGACTACTGGCACGTCTCCAGGTTTCCTGAGCCTGGGAGCTTCAGGGTTCCGGCGAAAAAATCAGGCTCCAGGAAGCAAGAGTATGGGGCAGCTTGTTTGCCAGTGCTGACTGAGCTCCTGATAATAGTCGTCTGTCTCGTCTGGGATGCCGTCAGCTATTAATTGCCTTAGCTTCTTGACCTCGGGGCACTCGGGTTCCATGACCGAGTTCAGTGGTGGCTGCGGCAGGCAAGACAAATCTGTCGATAGAACTCTTCTTTAGGTGTAGCTGGGTTGTCAGTCCTATAACCTTCACAATGTTCTTTTTCTTTGCCTCTGACAATGCCCTTGCCGTCCACCAGACTAATCACAGTAGCTGGAGTCCTTCTGCCCTTTGGGGAGAGAGAGAAGCTGAGCTCATATGGAGTCTCAGGTCTGAGCTGTGGGGAAGTCTCAGGTGTTCTGTTTGAGGGGGATAGAATAGCGGGATGAAAATAGAGTTTATCAGTGGATAAGGAAGAAAAGGATTAGAAATATGAAGTGAAGTTGGAGATTAAAAGGTAGTGGGCCGTCCACTTTGCTATTCTTGGTTAAAGTCTTAGCTTGTATATTGTTATATATATATATATATATATATATATATATATATGTATATATTCCGTGAGCAGAACATACCACCAGATTGCTGGTTATATATATATATATATATATATATATATATATATATATATATAATATCTCTTCCACTGTATTTCCTCTTTCCTACGTTCTCTTCCCCCCATCCACTCTGTGGTACCTCTCTTTTGCCCCCCCCCCCCCTACCTTCCTAAAAACAATTGTTTTATATATATATATTTATATATATATATATATATATATATATATATATATATTATATATATATATATATATAAACATTTTTTTTTTTAGGAAGGTAGGGGGTGGGGGGGGGGGGCAAAAGAGAGGTACCACAGAGTGGTTGGGGGGAAGTGAACGTAGGAAAGAGGAAATACAGTGGAAGAGAAAAGTTAGTGGGCCATCCACCTTGCTGTTTTTATTTATTCAACTTCTTAAATTTAGAGCAAGTTAAAAAGTTGCTGAAGGCAGGTAAAACCCTTGTCTATCGGGGCCCGACTTAAGTCGGTCTGGAGAAGAAAGGACTATGAGGCGGGGACCGACTTAAGGCGGTGTGCAATTCTGAGAAATATTTGGCTCTGAGAGAGAGACGAGCGGTGGGAGGAGCGTAGGTCGGCTCTGACCGTTCGGCACGGCTCCTGCGCCAGCACTGGGCCCGCCTCCACACACATCCACACTCACTGCCTCGCTACACAGGGAATTATGTAAGGAAATTACCGTATTTTAGCGATTTTGCCCTTCGGATGCACGATCGTTGCAAGAGAACGCGTGGTCGTAGAAGGATGGTTCTGGTGTCATTGGAAAGCTCAATTATCGCCCTTTCAGGGATACATAATTGTATTACGCTCTGGCTCTTGTTTATGCATGAAAAAAAGCACGAAAACAAGGTCGTTTAGGGTAAAACCACCCGCTTGGCAGGTAGTAGAAGTTACTGACGGGCCCGCTCGTAAGGCGTTAACTAATAAATGTAGTTTAATAAGGAAATAAGATCTAAGATTTAAATTTTAGTTATAGCAGGTATATGTAATTTAATTGGATTGAAGCATAAATTTTAAGATTTAAATGATACTTATGGGCGCTTATTTTTGAATGAATGGAATATGTTATGCTGAATGAATGAATGAATATGTTTTTTTGTTTTTTTTAGGAAGGAGGGGGAATAAGGAGAGGGTTTGGTCAGGAAGGTAAAGTAGGAAATTATGAAGTACAGTAGAAGGGAAAAAGTTAGTGGACCGGCCACTTTGCTGTTTTTATTTATTCATCTTCTTAATTATTAGAGATAGTTACAAAGTTGCTGAAGGCAGGTATTAACTAATAATTGTTATAAAGTTGCTGAAGGACAGTTGTTAATTTTTGGCCTAAGTGATTTGGTATTTACTAGTTTTTAAAGGCTAACTAATTTATAAGGTAAATTCTGAGGAATGTATAACTAATTTGTAAGATAATTACTCCTAAAGATATAGCTTATTTCCACCTGCTGTCAACACATATCCATTTTTCTCCATTTGCCTTTGATTTTCCATTAATGTAGTATAACTATATTTCCCTGTAGGTGTTAATGCATATTCTATGTCTGATTCAGGGTATTTTTGCTTCATCATAGCAAGTGGTAATTTTTGGAGACCTGAAAAAGAAATTCTGCATATTCGCTGTATGTGTTTGGTGGTTTCCTGGTTGTTGGTTTGGTGGTTGTATCACTGGCAGTTTTCATCTTCACAGTTTGAGGTTTCAGAACTGGAGCAGTTGTCACCTTCACAACTTGAGGTGTCAGAACTGGGGGAGGGGGGGCAGTGGTATTCTCTTGAGTTTGGTTTAAACATTCTTCTTCTTCAGCTTCATCTTCTTCATATTCCTCGTCATCTTCTTCCAGATCATCTTGTTCAGCACATTCACCCAGGTCTATTGAATCCTCTTCTTCATCTTCCACCATGAGGTCCTTCTTTTGCTGGATTTTGCTGTTTGGATGTTTGGGTGGTTGTAGAGCTTCTTGCAGGATGTTTATGACTGGCAGGTTGTTGTGTTGTAGGATTAAAGGAATTATATGGCTCAAATGATGTTTGTTTGAGCCAGCAATTGCCTTAGCTGTTTCTATGCACGCATAGATTTTTGCCTGCATAGAATTTTCTTCAGCTCTCCTTGGTGTTCTTTCTACAGCATGGGGAGATTCTCTGGTTTCAGATCCTCCTGGTCCTGTTACTTCTTGTGCTTCTGGGCCTTTTCTTCCTCTTTTGATGGTAAACTCGACATCCTCTTCGGTATCTAGTGATGGTCTGGTGTTCTTTTTGGATATTCCTGTGTGGTGTACGAATATATCCTCTTGGTTGTCGTTTCTATTAATAAATCCGTACCCCTTCTTGTAGTTGTATCACTTAACAGTCCCTTGAATTGTGTTGGTCATGGTGACTGAGAGGTGTGCTGGTCTGAATGCTGAATGAATGAATAAGAATATAGAAAAGGTGGGTGAGGGTGAAAGAAGGGAAGTTTTTATTGGTTAAGTAGGAGAGACAGTGGTAATAGTGAGAGAAAATAGGGTGTCGGGGCTTGACCCAACGTGCGTGAGTTAAGTGCTTGAGTTGGGGTTGAGTTTTAATCGTTATAGTTTCTTTGATGAGGTTCAGTGTGGCTTGCCAAGAAGGGGGCTGGGGATGGTGGGTGCAAGATGAAGGTGGGAGATGGTAGTGATGGTGGTAGTGGTGAAGAAGACGTTGGTGTTAATCTTTCTCCAGGCATTTAAGAAGGCTTCTCTGGTGCAGACATTTGGAGAACTGTCTCTTGAAGGCTGGTGAGAGAGGTTTTCCTTCTGCTGCGGCTGCCTTGATCTGCTTGGTCAGCTCGCTGAAGGTCTCCTGAAGCTCGCTGGCGGTGGCCCCCAAGTCGACGTCTCCATCATCCACCTCCATCTCCTCCACGTCGATATCTTCTCCTATGGTGGACTCGGAGAAGTCGGCAGAGGAGGAGGCTACTACCGGATGTTCAATGGTGGCAGGTGCTGGAGTCGAGGCTGCTACTGGTCCGGGATTGGTCGGTTCTTCAGCTGGCTCCTTCTCCTCCATCGGTGACAAGTCCAGTTCCTCCCCTGGTGCTGAAGTTGCTGCCTCCTGGACTCTTAGTGTTGGAGTTTTCTGAAGGCAGAGTGGTCGAGGCAGAAGTTGAGTGTTGGAAGGCTTCTTTTTGGGCAGCTTCTTGGTTGTTCTTCGGGCAAGGATATCTGGAGGGATGATGATGGTAGGCAGGCCATTGGCAGCCAGAAGAGCAGGCAGAAGCACAGACAGTTGGCCTCGATCGTCCCCAGCAAGAGGACAATGTGGAGGCTGTGTGGACAATGACTGTGATGACGTCAGTCTGGAGGCCAGACTTGACTCCGGTGGTAGTGGGTCGCTTCTGCCTTGCTTGAGGGAGTAAGGAGCCCCTTACAGGTCTGCCATGGGGTCCTGTCACTCCTGCTGCCTCCTTGCCCTTCCTTCCCTCGATGATGTTGAACTCCACTTCCTCTCCTTCACCCAGGGAAGTTATTGTGCTATTGATGTTAGGCACAATGTTCTTCCTGTGGATGAAGAAATCAGCTTTGTCTGGGTTTCTGGTGATAAACCCAAATCCTCTCTTTAGGTGGAACCACTTAACCACGCCAGAAAAGGTGGTGGGTTCTTCCTGAGTGGCCATGGTGAGAGAGGGTTGAGGTGTTGCTGCCTGATTTTTTTTTTTTTTTTTTTTTTTTTTTTTTTTTTTTTTTTTTTAGGAAGGAGGGAGAATAAGTAGAGGGTTTGGTCAGGAAGGTAAAGTAGGAAATTATGAAGTACAGTAGAAGGGAGAAGGTTAGTGGGCCGGCCACCTTGCTGTATTTATTTTGGTTTTTGCATATTTTTACATAATTCTTCTGCCTTAGGCAGGTAAAGCTAAGCTAGCTAAGTTTTTCTTAAAATTTGTGTTTACATGATGTACTTTGGGATTCGTTTAGGTTTAGGTGAACATTTTATCATTATAATAATGTATTGGATTTACAGTTTTATGAACTTAAGTATTAAGTGTATAGTGGATCTGGTTCATTTCTTCCTATAGCAGTTAGGCTGCTAGGAAAGTTCCTATTAAAATTGTTTATATGTTGGTGTCTTTCTCTTAAATCATTGTATAAGTTTTCATTTATTAGTTCAATTCTTTCCCAGATCTTTTTCGCTCTATGGTACAGTTTAACATTTAATGGGCTTATTTTTGCTATGTGGTGTAAATCTTGGGTTGTATGTAAATAAGGGTATCTTGTATTTGTTGCAAATCTGAGAGCTTTGTTTTGTACTCGTTGTAATGTTAGTATTTGTGATTTGCTGAGAGCCAGTGTAGGTATTGGGGGGTATTCAAGGATTGGGAGGACTAAGGCTTTTATTAAATGTATTTTAATAGGTGTACTGAGGTTTCTAAAACGGAAGAGTTTGCTCAGGGCATGGATAGCTCTTCCCTTTCTTTCACTTACGTTAGTGATATAGCTTGTACTTGAGATTTTAAGTCCAAGAGATTTTCCATTTTGTTGGAAGTTAACTAGGTTTTCATTTATTACCAAGTCTTCATTGTTTTTGGAGCCGATTGGAATGATGGCGAACTTATTGACATTAGTTTTAATCTTCCATTTTTTTTCATATGTATTAATTGTCTCAACTTCTAGTTTTGTTCTTGCGTTCATCATGTGCTTGGATTTTCCCTGGTAATGGATTATCTGGGTGATATCGTCCGCATAACTGATATTTAGTCCTGTGTGAGAATTAGGTGTATCTCTGGTGTATATTATGAAGAGAGTGGGTGACAAGACGCTGCCCTGAGGTACTCCACAACTTAATTGAAAGTACTCACCAAGGTAAGAGTTTATTTTAACTCTGGCTTTTCTGTCATCAAGAAAATCGCATAAGAGTTTTTCTAGATTCTGGGAGGTGTGTCAGTATAGTTTTGTTGATCCCACTTTCTCCTGGACAGGTATTTTTTGTGTTTTTTATGATGGCTTTAATTTCTGTGTTTGTTATGGGTTTCGTGAGGAAGCTCTGCTCATCAAGTCTGGAAAAGTCTGCTTGATGGTATGGAGTTGTGCGATTGAAGTTGTCTTGCATATAGTTGTTAACTCTGTCGTTGTTTTCGTCATCTTCATCATCACTGTCTTCCTCTTCTTCGTTGAGTACTCTCTCCCAAATTCTTCTGTGGATTGTTTCTTGGCTTTGTTCGTCAAAAATGTTGTTATTTTGCTCATCTATGATGTAATGAGTAAGGTGGGCTGACTTCTCCAGTCAGTGATTTGAATTTTCTCCAGAAAACCTCCGGTTCAGAGTATGTAGCTGTTAATTGTGTGAGTGTGTTTTCCTAGTGTATGTTTGCTTCTTCTTGTAAAGTGTGTCTTAGTGTGTTTTGGAGTGTTTTGGATTTGTTGTAATGTACATTAGTCCAGCCGTGAGTGTTTGCATGATGTCTGAGTGCAGTATATTGTTGTATTAATAATTGTGTTTCATGGGTAGGTGTAGTGCCTGTTAATTTCTTGAGTCTTGTGTGTGGTATGCATGTGTTGATTGCTTGATTGATTGTGTTATACCATGTATCAATCTCTGTATCAATTTCTTCTAGTGTGGCTTCGTTTAGTTCAGTTTGTGTTGTGTGTTCTTCTATGTTTGTTTGAAAATCATCCCAGTTTGTCGCTGGAATGTTAGGACGTGGGGCTGCGGGGATATAGATGGGGGCTGTACTGATTTGGGTTATAATCATTGTGTGGTCACTTGTTGTTAGTGGCCCTTGTTTTATATTAATATTGTGATATGTGTTGTAATTAGTCAACATTGTGTCTGGAGTTGTGGCTGAGTTGGCGGTGAAGAATGTTGGAAAGTGAGGTCCTATATGTTGAATTATTCTGTCTAATATTAATTTGTGTAGTTGTCTTCCTGTTGTGTTGGTATGTCTGTATCCAAATGTTGGGTGGTTTGCATTTAAGTCCCCAAAAAGGTATACCGGTGTATTTCTTCTGAATAATGCTATGTAGTCTGGTGTGGGGATAAACAGTCTACTTGGTGGTATGTAGTCTGTAGCTATTATTATTGGACCTGTTTCTGTTTGAATTTGTACTGCTGCCTGAATGCTGCTGATTCCATGGTATATAAGGCCTGCTCCCGGATCGGAGAGCTAATTCTTAGGTTCCAGCCGCCTTCCTATTGGCTGCAGGGAAAGGTACTGGAGTGCCGTGAGTGGCTCAGGAAGCAGTGGCTCCGCTCACTTACCCGTTTTTTAATCCTGGATATAGTCAAAGATCCCGGGATATATAGAGAAAATGTTCTGGCCCAATCAGAGCAGTGGCTCTGCTCATTGATCCGTTTTGTGATCTTGGAAGAAGTTGAAGCTTGCGAGATATATAGAAAGAGGGTTCTGGCCCGTCATTGGCTGAGAGAGCAGTCGAAGGTCCCTTCCTTGATCCTGAAGGAAGGTGAAGTTTACGAAGTACTGACGGTGTCTTGAATTACTCATAATAATAATACTAATTATAATGATTAAATAATTAAGATGCTACCCCTGATTACTGTTGTAAGGAGTGAGCACATCCTAAATGAACTGGTTTAGTAGGTCCTATTATTGACTGGGAGATAAGGAGATGAACAGAGTACTCAGGCTATGGTATTTAAGGTTTTCATTTATACATTAATTATATGAGTGAATACAAGAACATACATAAATCACTAATGGCAGAAAGATGCACTCTTAAGTACCCAATAGATTTACAGTTACGCAATTAAGAATAGCAAATCAGCAATAATTACATGGTGGATAACATGGATATTGATTTAGAATAGTTTATAAATTATTTACAATGTTCTACCCGAGAATATACAGAACATGGGTTGATTTGATTTCTCAAAGTAGCTAAAACACAAATTTAGAATGAGTCGAGTGGGTGTTGTGGAGGCAAAAGTTAAAGTCGTGCAACTTAACATCTGTCCAGGTATCATAAAATTAAGTTGATGATAGCAAAGTTAACACCTTACGAGCGGCCTATGCGGTTTATTTATGTGTACCGCCCAGCGGGGTGTTTTTAGCCAAAATAGGGCTGTTTACGTGATCATTTTCATGCCTAAATAAGACCCAGAACGTAAAACAAGTATCTATCCCTGAAAGGGCATAAACAGAACTTTCGAATGACACCATAACGATCCTTGTATGATGGATAGTTTTCTTGCAATAACCGTGCAACGCGAGTGCAAAAAGCAGGTAATTCGGTACTTTCGGTACATAATTGAGTGTGTAGCGAGTGAGAGAGGGAGGAGGGAGCTGAGATTTGTGTCAGTAGGTTCGCCGCGGTGGTCTGGAGCAGTCATACGCTCGCTAGTCTCCTGCCACCACTTGTCTCTCTCTCTCAGCCACATTACGTGCTGAAATTGCCACTCGAGTTATGTCGAGCGCCGCCACATAGTCCAGCTTTATTTAACTCGACTTAAGTGGTGAGCCGCTTTTTAAGGGTTAAGGGATAGGTGTGTTGAGTTAATTCTTCTTCTCAGTTCTATCAAGGGACTCTGAAAGACAGAGTCATTGTAGCTAATGCATCCTTCCAGGGTGGGGAGGTCCGGCCAGCGTTGTGGGTAGTGTGATTGTCTCGTCTGTATCGCGGTTTCTCTGTGTTGTGTTGTTCCTTCTTTGGTCTGCTTTGATGACTGGTAGTGGTGAGGTGGTCAATTAACTCCAACTAGAAATTGGTAGAAATTGCTGAGATACTCAGACATAGCCCGAAATAGCTGCTCTAAATGAGGATTGCTTTTACCTTGAACCACAAAGGGGTGGAAGTCCTCACACCGGTGGCCGAGATGCTCAGGCCTACCTGACTGAGTTGCTCAAGATAGGGGTTGCTTTTATCTTGAATCCAAAGGGGTGGAGATGCTTACACCATAGGACAAGATGCTCGTGCCTACCTGAATGAGTTTCTCAAAACATGCGTAATATGAAGGAAACCATAGTTAGGATGGAGCTACTCACATCCATGTCGGGATATGACAGGGGTTAGGTGCCTCTTAATCAGAGGGGCGGAGTTGTTCGCGTTGCGGTCGAAAAGTTCAGACATACCTCACGGAATACTCCGAGAGGGAGCTCTCCTCTTGCATGATCTGCTCCAGGCTATAAGGTCCTGCTTCTTCTCTTCAAGTAAGTGTTCATTGTGCCTTTCTCGCCATGGAGTCCTCGGAAGCGGCGAGATTAAAAGAACGAGGCAGGTGGGCAAGTCAGGGATTCCCGTGGGGTTTTGGGGACGTGTTTTTTACTGAGGCCTCGGAGCTGATGTCACAGAGGATAGTTCGCTTAGACTGCGCTCCATAAAGGCTAGTTTTTGAGGGGCAGACTCCTTTATTGATGCTATCTTCTGGGGATGGCTGCCCAGATTCGGCATCACAATAATAATAATACTAATTATAATAATACAATTAATAATAATAATAATAATATTAATAATAATAATAATAATAGTAGTAATAATAATGCTTACTCAGTTCTCATAAAACAATGTTGGTATGTTTTGAGTGTGTCATGTACCAACTTTTGCATAATTCCAACTAAGGATAACCAATATGGTCGTTAGGCATAGTTCCATTGGGGTAATTTTCGTGGGATTAAGTTAGCTGGGGACAAGGGGAGGAAAAAAAATAAAATATAGATTAACTGAATTAGTATATACAAAATGTATAAATATTTCTTGGGGGTTGAATTAAGATTATCTACATTCTAAAGCTAAACCATTATATAAGTAATTATGTAGTTATTATTTATTAATTTTGTACATAGCCCTTTTGTCGTATTTAGTAGTAGACATAATTTTGGTGATCCCTTTCCGATGCTGTTTGTTTCAGGGACTTCTTCAAGCTTTTTAATTAGTACAATGGGTTTTTTGGTTTTGTTTTTCTCGGACTGTGTGTGGTAAATTGTTCCAGTCTTTAATGACAGTGAAGAATAATTTAAGTTACATTGACCCTGAATACTTGGAACATTGAAAATATTCTTCCTGTTTAAAGTATTTTGTTCATTCCCTTGACCCTCTCAGGCTCATGGTGACCAGTTGCTATCTAGTGAAATTATATATTTAAATATGTAAAACAATAGGTGAGTTAGCCTTTTTTAATTATTTTCTTTCAGTGCACAGTCCATAGAAAACCTCAGGAGTTTAAGGCTAACTAAGGAAAACTTTCCAAACTATCCTTGGGGTAATTTCAGTTTTCAAATATGCCAGTGAACATTATTTGTTTTTTCTATTTGAGTGAGGGATACAAAAGGCAGAACTGCCTGTATTAAGTGCCTCCCAAAGAGTTGAAAGAGTGACAGAGCCAAAATCAAAAGACATTAGAGCCAAAATGCATGGACACACAGAGTTTGAAGAAATTTAAGTCATAGGAAGAGGGAAAGACTGATTCTGGGAGAGAGTTCCAGAGCTCAGCAGTTGAATAGAAGAAAGACTGATAATAACGTTTCACTCTTGGGTTGGAGAGTTGCACAGCGTAGGAGTAGGATTGTGTTGCAAGAAGGGTACTACATACCCTATAAAGAAGGTGGTATACATTGCTTACTTAGTGATGCTTACCTAGTGATAGTTAAAGAGGCATGGGAGTCAGTGCTCATAAAGGGTGTCTCATACCGGTCATATCTATTTTTAAACGTGTTAACACTCTGGCACATGACGATTTCTTCTGTGAGACTATTCCATTGGTTAACCACTCTTGCATTAAAAAAGTTGTTCCTCTTGGAAGTCCTATGTCTAGGCTTTGCTAGTTTCAGGCTGTGTCCTCTGGTGTCTGGCCGGTTGTTTCTTGGAGCGAGCTGAAGGAAATGGCCTTCCTTCACTGCATTAATACCATGTAGGATTCTGTAGGTTTGGATCATATCACCCCACTTCCTTCGCTGCTCCAGCTTAGTTAAGCCAAGGCGGCTTAACCTTTCCTCGTATGATGACTCGGACAATTCCGGAACCAGTTTAGTTGCTCTCCGTTGAACGTGCTCAAGTTTGTTGATATCTCTTCGAGTGTAAGGGGACCAGGCTTGTATACAATGTTCGAGTCGAGGCCTAATGAGGGATTTGTACAGCGGGAGGAACATTTCAACATTCAGGTATGTATATGTTTTTTTTTCAATAATCCCACCAAGGAGTTGGCACTGGCAGCTGCCTTGGCTACCTGTGTTGCAGGTTTTAGGTCCGGGGTGACATATACTCCTAAGTCCTTCTCTTCTGTTGTGGTAGTTAGTGGAGTGTTTCCTACATGATATTGACATCCAGGATTTCTCCTCCCCAGGTGCATGACCTTACACTTTTCCTCGTTGAAACTAAGAAGCCATTTAGTGTTCCATTCCTGAAGTTAGGTAAGATCGTCTTGTAGGGTCTCTCCATCTTGAGGCGTCTTGATTCTTCGGTAAATCTTAGCATCATCGGCGAAAAGTTTGCCATCTGACTGTACTGTTTCCATAAGGTCATTTATATACACTAGGAAGAGGATTGGCCCTAGTACACTTCCTTGTGGTACGCCACTCCACACTCGTCGCCATTGTGATTGGGTACCCTTGATGGTCACGCGTTGTACTCTATTCCTTAGATAACTCTCAATCCACCCAATAATGTTGCCTCCAATTCCTGCTGCTCTTAGCTTTTTTAACAAACGGAGATGTGGGACCGTGTCGAAGGCCTTTTTGCAGTCTAAGTAGATTACGTCGACGTAGAAATTCCCGGCGCGACCGAAGCCGCTCCAAGGACCCGTGCCCCCAGGGAGGGGGCAGGGGATGGTTGTGACGGTTTGGCTCCCGAAACTGCTCCCCGCGGCCGGCATCCGGTTTTCCTCCACTGGTCGTTGATTTTGTCTTCGACGACCATCCAGCTCTCCTGAGCTATCAGAAGAGACTGGATGACTCCGTTGTCGACACCTGCCCGGGATGTAACACAGCACCCCATACCATTAAACACATCATAGAAGACTGCATTTCACACAACCACTTACGCCAACAACACAATCTACACTCAATGAGAGCTCTGTGGGAAAGCCCGATCGTGGCCATGGCCTTTCTCAGGGACTCGGGGCTGTTCGGCCAGGCAGCTTAGGGAACAACAACAACAACAACAACAACGTCGACGTTGCCACCATCATCTAAAGCATCCTCTAGCTCCTCCAGGTACTCTAGCAACTGCGTTAAACACAACCTTCCTGATCTAAACCCGTGCTGAAGATTGCTGAGAAGGTTGTTGATCTCCAGATGGTTAACTATTCTTTGTTTTAGGAGTTTCTCCATAACCTTGCAGGGAACTGAGGTGAGGGTGACTGGTCGGTAGTTGAGTGGATTGGATTTTTCTCCTTTCTTGAAAATTGGGATTATATTAGCTTTAGTCCATTCCTCTGGTTTCCTCCCAGTTGCAAGGGTCGACTTAAACAACAGCCAGAGAGGAAAGGCTAGTGATGATGCACATTCCTTCAGCATTTTAGGGTGAACGCCGTCAGGTCCGGGTGCCAAGTCTTCCTGGAGACCTGCCAGGATTTTCTGCACATCCTGCACGCTGAAGTTACACTGTTGTAATCCTTCTCCTTCAAACTGGTTTTGCACATCAGGAATATTGATGTCTGACTCTTTGGTGAAGACCTTTTGGAATTCCGAGTTCAGCAGTTCACATGCCTCTTGTGAGGAATTGGTTAAGGATCCGTCTGGGCGTTTAAGGTTGGAGACAGTTTCCTTGATCCGTGTTTTGCTTCTGGCATATGCATAAAAGGCGTGTGGTTTCTCCTTGACTTCTTGCGCAAGAGACCTCTCAAATTGGTATATTGCTTCCCTCACTGCTTTAGTAGACTCGTTCCTCCTTTTGCAATACGCCTTGTATCTTGCTCTTGTTCTTCTCCTACGGTACAGTATCCAAGCTTCTTCCTTCAGTCGAATTTTGTTCAGAGCTCTCTGGGTCATTCATTTGGGTCTAGGTTTCATATGCTGTGTTGTATGTGTGAGTGGCACACAAACCTGAGTCACTCTATTGTAGTTATCCATAAAGCTTTCCCAGACCTCTTCCACATTTTTATCTCTTAGACTCTCCCAGTTTATGCTGCTAAACATCTCATTTGCTTGCACGTAGTTTCCTTTATGGTACTGTTTCTTAATAACTAAATCATCGCATGATAACTCTCCGTCCACTTTCATGCAAAACACAAGAACACTATGATCACTTGCCCCGACTGGAGCTTTGTACTGTATGCTGCTTAATTCTAGTTCATTTTTGGTCAAGACTAGGTCTAACAAGGACGGGGTATCACTTCCTCTTGCTCTGGTGAACTCTGTGACGTGCTGGTGCAGAATCTTGGCAAGATTCATAGAATTTTGCCTGTTCACTCTGCGGGCCACCATGAACATAGTGGTTTTCCCAGTCTATTTCCTTAAAATTAAAATCTCTGTTTATTAATACTTGATTAGCGTTGATATTGCACAAATCAATTCGTGTCTGCCTGATATCATTGTTATATTCCCGCGATGAGTTTGGTGGCCTGTAATAACACCCTAGGAGGATTGTGTTACCTTCAATATTTACTTCACATGTGATGGCCTCGACGTTTTCCGGAACAGCGAGAGGGCACTCAGACGAAGGCACATCTTTCCTCACCAGAATGGCAACACCTCCGCCAGCTCCTGCAGTTCTATCCTTCCTGTATACAGCATAGGTGTCACAATCAAAATAACAGGCAGATGGGTCCTTAGAACTTAACTTGGTTTCTGATACAAAAATAATATGTGGCTTTTCCTTATGAATAACTAAACCTAAGAGAACACTTTTGTTGGTGGTATTAATACCATCAACATTTGTATATACACAGTTAAGCTCATCTATTGGTTTGTCCCTGCAGGGTGCTGAAATTGGGGTACGTTCCCTTCTTGGACTCCTGTGTTTGGTGATGGGGGTAGATGCCGTCTCTGATCTTGGGGTGCGCGGATCCTGAGCTGTGTTACGGCTTGCCTCCTGGTCTGCTCCTTGCAACGGTACCTTCTTCAGTTTCCCGCTCATTATGATCCACTTCATTTTTGAGTTTCCCTGTCTCATTAGAACCCCGTTTTTTGCGTCCCTTTCTTTGGCTAACTTTGCGTGTGCTTGTCTCTCTTTAAATGTGCGGTCCGGCATAATTCGTACATTCTTCCTGTCTTGTCTGTTCATTCCTATGAGTTTGCCACCTTCTTTAAGTATCTTCCACTTCATTTCTTTGCTTCTTAGGACTACCTTGAGGAGTCTAGGCTTGGATTGAATGTGTGGAGCCGTTTCACAGGGATGATTCAGTCTTACCATGGTTCTCACTTCGACTTCCCCTTCAATGCCTAGGTCCTTGACTATATCTTTCAGCGTGTTTACATCTTCATTTATTCTTGCATTTGGCTCTTCAGCTCTAGCTTCTGGTATCCCTACCAGAATGAGATTTGGCCTCCTGAAATCCTTTTCCTTTGCATCCTCATAGAACACTTTGATTTGATTTTGTACAGCCTCCTTGAAATCCTAATTTTCATGATAGTCCGTCTTGATCACTAGGCTATCTATTTTGTTTTTCACAGAATTCATATCTTGTTCAAATTCTTTTATTTTACTACCTATGTCTTTCAGGAAGTTTTTGGCATTGAAAATAGCTGGTACATCTTCAGAACATCCATTACATATATATGTCCTGCCTCTACTGCTAAAGAACTTGTATACCTCTTTGGACATATCTATACAGTCACAGTGGTACCACTTAGCACAACCATCACATGCAATTCAAAGGCAGGGTTCTCGTGTTTGGGTAGCCCTGTGGGTGCATGTTTCATTATTCCCACCTGAACATTGATGATCCTCTGACACTGATGCTCCATGTTGTTGCAGTGTGTCTGACCTGGGAGAGTTCTGAGGAACATTGATTATTGTAGTAGCGATAGAATAGCGAGAGAGATGCATCATTGCGGCGAAGAGAGAGAGATTGCAGAGAGTTGGTGAGTGGAAGGTAGTTAATGATACGAAAGGCTTTTCTTTCTACTTTGTCTAGAAGTGCAGTGTGAGAGGATCCTCCCCACACATGTGAACAATACTCAATACAAGGACGCACTGTGCCCCTATACAGAGCAAGAAACTTAGCAGGGGTAAAGAACCCTTTGAGGCAGTTGAGCACGCCTAGCTTCTGGGAGGCTGCCTTAGCAAGACTGGTAATATTGTCCTTCCAAGTGAGAGCAGAAGAAAAATAGACACTGAGAATATTGAGAGAAGATGAAGGATTGATTTTTGTATTGTTGAAGTGTAAGGGATAGTCCTCTGGGAGTTCCGGACAGGTAATAAGATGAAGAAATTGGGTTGTGGAAGCATTAAAGGCAACATGGGGCTGCTCGGCCAGACAGCCTGGGGAACAGCAACAAGGATTTCTCTGCCCTAATTGGAATTAGTAGTTAGATCAGAAGATAAGTGTTGCATGGCTTCATTACTGTTGTTATTGGTGGATTACTGACTGGGGCGTTCAGGAAAACTAATTGAGTAGTGTAAGGTAGAGTTGTCTGCGTCGTCTTTCTGCGTATGAAGGGATGGGACTGGAGGTACAGTTGAGAAGATCATATATGAAAATTAGAAAGAAAATGGGAGAATGGGACAGAGCCCTGAGGAACACCGGAGTTGATAGGATGAGGAAGTGAGCGATGGCCATCCACAACTGCAGCTATGGAACGGCCGGAAAGGAAATTAGAGACAAAGACACAGATGGAGGGATTGAAGCCGAAGGAGGGTAGTTTAGATATTAAAGATTTGTGCCAGACTCTATCGAAGGCCTTTGATATGTCTAGTTCAATAGAAAAGGTCTCTCTGAAGTCCCGAAAGGAGGATGACCACGAGTTAGTAAGATATGAAAGAAGATCACCAGTAGAGTGACCCTTAAGGAAGCCATACTGGCGATCTGAGAGTAGATTATGAGAAGAGAAATTCTTAATAAATTTGGAAGCGAGAATAGTTTAAAAAACTTTAGAGATACAAGAGATGAGAGCAACTGGAGTTTGGACGATAGTTGGAGGGTTGAGAGAGGTCCCCCTTATTTGGGACAGGTTGAATGAGAGCAAACTTCCAGCAATATGGGCGGAAGTTAGAGGAGAAACAGAGACGAAAGAGTTTGCCTAGGCATGGAGTCAGCACTGAAGGACAGTTTTTTAGTACAACAGGAGGAATACCGTCCAGACTGTACACCTTCTTAGTATTTAGCCCAGAGAGGGTAGAAAATATATCTTCAGAAGATATTAGGATATTAGGCATAAGTAGGAGAGGGGAGGGGGGGAGAAGGAGGTATAGCACCAGAATCATCCAAGGTGGAGTTTCTAGTAAAAGTTTGAGCGAAGAGTTCAGCTTTGTCAGAGGAAGAAGTGATGGTTGTGCCATCAGAGTGGAAAAGGGGAGGGAAAGTCGAGGAAGACAAATTCTTGGAGAGGTTTTTGGCTAGATGCCAGAAAGCTTGGGAAGAGGTAGAGTTGAATAGTTCAGTGCATTTATTATTGATGAAAGAGTGATTAGCAAGTCGAAGAAGAGATTTGGCTTGATTCCGGGCAGAAACATAAGAAGAATGATATTCTCGAGTCTTAAGGCATTGGTACCGTTTGAATGCTTCCTCCTTGTTGCGGACAGCAGTAGAACAAGCGTGAGTATACCAAGATTTGTGTGCATTAGACTGACAGAAAGAAAATGGAATGTATGCTTCCATGCCCAAAAGGATTACCTCGGTATTGCTTTCAACACTCTCCGAGGGTCCCCGGCCACTGAAGCAAAAGTCATTCCATTGAAAATCAAAGAAGTATTGCCGAAGGGCCTCTCAGTCCCCTAAGTTGGGAACATGAGAATATGCTATTCATATTGTGCGCTAGAGAGGGATAATTTGCTTTAACAAACTTACTCTTTAGATACTCAGAAGCCCTATCATATTTGATCTTGAAGGCATTAATGAGTCTAATTTGCTTGGCCATATCTGAAACACTGAGCATGCCGAGTGAGTGTGTTTGTTCTTGACCAACATGAGTTCTGGGTGCTATGTTCTACATGAACCTTATTATTTTACTTAGAGTAACGTTGAGTTTCCACTTAGTTGTTTGAGATGACGTAGAACACCAGCATGATACAGAATAGTCAAAATGAAAGTCAACAAACGCTTGGCATAATCTCTTTGGTATGCTCTTGGAAGCTTCCCATCTGTCTATACAGGTATTTTATATGTTCCGTACATTTACTCTGGATTGATTCTAAGAATGCTTCAGGTGGCAGTGTTGAGTCCAGCTTCAGTCCGAGATATTTCACTTGTGACACTGTCGATATAAGAAAACCATTACACTGTAGTTATTTGAGAAGCCCTCAATGTCCTTCAATGTGCGTTTTGTTTTAATACCAAATTAACTGGCTCCTACATTAGCAAACAATTGCAACAGCTCCTCCATCCTAAGGAACAACTCACCGCAGTAAAACGAGCTATATTGTATTTCCCTAGTTATTTCACGGGCAAAGGCAATTTATCATTAAAGAACAAAACTCCTAAATTAATTCTACCCTCAGATTAAAGTACGAGATATTTTCAGACCTACTCGAACAATCATTGCTTCTTCAAGTTTAAAGATATAATTCCTAAATAATTACATGCCTCAGCCTACAAATATCAATATAACTGCTGTGATACAATGTATATAGGTTGCATAACACATCAACTTCAGGTACGTATTTTTAACACAAGGGAAAGTTGGTCAGAACAAACAAATCCTATTCTAATCCCTCATGATACATCAACATGCCTGGGATTTAAATCACCCCCTCCTCCACGTTAATTTTTCAGTCCTCCAATCGTGTTGTTACAGAGAGGATCTAACCATCATGATTTCTCTAGTATCAGTGAAAGGAAAGCCTACATTAGGTAGATATGATAAATCAATCGAACTCTTGTGTTTTTAGCATCTTCTTAATTAATGTATCTAATTGTTTGTGTTTTCGTATTGTATAATGGTTAGGAGTTTTGTGATTAACTTCTAACGTTTGTGATTTTCATTATGTCATTTATTTAAGGGGAGGTATTTAGTGTGTTCCCTAGACCTCCATCAAGCTTAAAATTACACCCCCTTGAGTCCCTTTCAAGATAAATTTGTACATTTTTCGGTAGAAAAATTTCCCGGCCAAAGGCCGGTTCCTCTTAAATTACAGGCTCGCTATCGCTCGCCAGGATAAAATCGACACCTGAATAGCACAGAAGGTCTTAATATGGGGTGAAAGTTCTTAAAATCGCTAAACTAATAGAGCAAACGTTTTATAATATCAAAAGCAATGGGGCTAAACATGAGGGAGAAAGGGGTCAAGAAAAAAATCCCTCAAGTGGAGATCTCCCCTTAAGTTAGTGAATCTATGTCATCTATTTATAATCCGTATTTAGGCTTACCAATACAATGTTTTTCACATTTGCATACTATGTCATTTTTCTTAGGTTTTATGAAATTATTGTAATTCACCATGATACTAATGTAAACATATGTATATACTGTATATGCTTACTCCAATTCCAAAAATGCCAAGACCTCAACCCAGATATATCCCTTTCAAACTAGGAGAAAAAGTAGTTGTTGCTAACCTACCCCTCAAAAACAAACTCTAATAATTTTGTTTAGGCCACTTCATTATCATCAGCATTCCAAATTGCTTCCAACTTGTTGTAAACTACCAAAGAGAAGCCAGAATATAGGAAATAGACGCGTCTGCCAATTGACCGAACATACTGACTCTTTCTCTCTAAAAACATCACTCCAACCCCAACCGAAACTATCTCACAATCTCCCCCATCCTAAGTCATCATCAAATCAACCCCACAACTACCTCCCCCATCTCCTCCAACCCCCCAAAACCCTTTATCCCCTCCACAATCCCCACAAAACCCCAACATAAAACCACAGCTCTGACTATGTCAGGCCATCTCTCTATCAATCCCACCCGTTTAAGTTCGGTATATTGTACCTTTGCGGTCTCCAAACATAGGCTTAAAGCCTGTATACTCAAACGTGGGTCGTTCGTGGTCTTACTTTCGTTGATCTACGACATATAGTTGTGTCCTTGTAGCCCGTTGCAACTCTGACTTCTCGAAGCTGCATAGCCACTGTCTAGTATAAGAAGTGAAGGAATATGAATACAAACTTAAGAAAACCCAGTCCTTGCCAAGACCAACACAAAATATGATATACTAAAACCATTTAAAGTTAAATGTAACAAAATATATCTATCTGAGAGGTTAATTGGATATATATATAGTTAGGTATATACGGATAATCAAGAATAATAAAGAAGGCAAAAAAATAAGTTTGGAAATGTGGAAGAGATAAGAAAAGCTTGGAGGTAAAGCAGTGAGGGAGACACAGAAGTCCGCCACAACTTTGTCCAGATATGGCGGATACAGGAAGTCGTGGTCAGTCTGCTCTCCTGTCTGTGTGTGTGTGTGTAAGAATGATGGAAAGAATGTCTGCGTGTGTGTATTGGTGTGTGTGTGTTTGTGTGAGAGAGAGTGAGAGAGAGTTGGAAAGTGTGAGTGTGTGAGAGAGAGAAAGATGGAAAGAGTCTGCGTTTGAGTGTGAGAGAAAGATGGAAAGAGTGTCTGTGTGTGTGTGTGTGTTATATGTACGCCTGAGCTACACACAAAACTGTGTATGTGTGTAACATATTTTATTTCCCAGGAAGGAAATATAGCTAATGAAAACTACATCAACACACCTAATGGTGTCCTGCAGTCATCACTCACTCGTTCAGTGAGGGCTTACGTCACAGCGAGGCGTAGCTGCACTCACTCTCAGACTCCATTCCCGGGGCTCTCTCTACGCAAGTTCCCAGGCTGCAACTCAGTCCATCCCAAGGAGCTCCCAACATGTATGATTGACTTTCTCAACCACGAGTCACGTGGTCTTCCCGAAGGTCTCCTTCACTCAGGGTTGTCACCTACCAAAAACCATCGCATGAGCAGGGTCATTTTCAGGGAAGTGGGTTACGTGCCCATATAGCCGAAACTGGCACTAACGGACTGTAATAATATTGTCTCGAATCAGTTTCAGAGAGATGTCGCTGGTTTGATATTTAGTCATACATGCGGTACCCTATGATCCTGCGTAGATATTTGGTACCAAAGGAATTGACACGTCACTCCTAAACGCTGTTGAGTGTCCATGTCTCGCAACAAGGCAGGAAGTATCAGTGTTTTGAAGATCCGCAACTTAGTCCTTCTGCAAAGGTATCGACATTGCCATATAGTCTTATTAAGAGAACCCATAAATGCATATGCTAGGCGACGTGCAACATCGTGGCTTGACCCACCATGTTATGCATCTCGCTGCCAAGATACCGGTAAGTGAATTTATCCAAGAGACACCCCTGATATTGGGGTGTCTCTGGTGATAACAGTCCCCCCTGGTATCTGAAAGGGGTGTTTCCGGGTGGATAGGACTCAATAGCCTTGGCGGGCAACCCATCTAGGGTAATAAACCCTAAACAAATTACCAATGGGCGACACGCTAATCGGTGCCACTTACAGGTGGCGATCTCTATAACAGATAACAGATCTCTATGTTCTTGCCATATGCTTGCACAGACTGAACAATTTTGCCTGACAAGTCACCAAAAGCTTGAAAACTTTGATCTTAGTCCAAGAGAGCTTTAGACTGAGGATATCTGACAGCTCATGTAGTGCCTCGAGAGTTAGTGTGAACCTCTCTAGCGACTCAACCAGGATCACTGCACTATCAGCAAATTTAATTACTAGCTATCTGCCTTAGTGCTTGCTCTCCATATTCACTTTAAACTGACCAGCAAATAGTTCAACAGAACACGCAAGACGTCGGCCTGGTTTGTCGACAACACCGACACAGACAGAGGGCTGGTACTACAAAACCAAACAGATAACCGCATCATCCTTAACGACATCCATCAACATACCCATATTCCTCACCAAGCCCTCTATAACCCATCATCTCCAGACATCACCTTTTGCTCCCCAGAACTCGCCCCCACAACATCCTGGAGGGTGGTCAGAACCTTAGGCTCTGACCACCTCCCGATCATTATCACCACCAAAACCAGACTCACCCCAGCTAGCCACAAACACACAGACACCAGTTATAAAAGAGCTAACTGGGAAGCATTTACAAATGAGACAGAACAACACTTCACAACTCTAAACAGTACACCCATCACTAACATCAACAATGCTGTACACATACTCAATAAAACTATCCAAAACGCTGACAAGAAACACATTCCAAGAGGTAACAGAAAAAGACACAACCCCAACTTCACACCAGAAATTCAAAACCTCATCAGACAACGCGACACACTGAAACACTCCCCAGCACCCCACACACAAGACATCACACATCAAATTCAAGCACTCAACACCCAAACTAACAACAAAATACAAGAACAACAAAAACTAAATTGGAATAACTTCCTACAAACACTTGATCACAAAACAAACCCCAAAAAACTCTACAAACCACTAAACAGCATCACACTTTCCAACAGCAACACAACACAATCACATGCTGCAATCACAACAACAGACTCTACTCCTTCATGTAAACAACAAGCAAACACTCTCATCAATCACTTCTCACATGTCAGCCACCTAAAACCTCACAAAGACGACCGACGTGTCATCCGACGTAAGAGACAATTCCCCACAGACCCTGACTATACACCCTTCACCAATCACCAGACAAAGCATATCATCAACAATCTCAAGCACTCACCCGCCTGTGGCCTAGACAACATAAGCAACATACACCTCAGACACCTGGGACCACAAGGCATACAAACACTCACTAACATATCAAACTACAGCTATTCACACAACACAATACCAGACATTTGGAAGCATGGTATCATCATCACATTCCCCAAACCCAACAAAGACCCCACGCTACCCTCCTTGCACCGCCCCATCACACTCCTTTGCTCCCCCTCCAAAGTCACGGAACGCCTAGTATTACAACTAATTACACCCGACCTACCTCTAGCTCCAACACAACATGGCTTTAGGCCACTGCACTCCACAAACACTCTTCTCACAGACCTTACACAAAGAGCTTTTGACGGCATCAACTCAGCTAGACCACCACACAGATCACTATTAGCCACACTCGACATTAGTAAAGCCTTCGATGCCATCCCCCGCCACAACCTAACAAACAAAATCTACAACACAAACATGCACAACAACACAAAAAGGTGGCTGGCCAACTTCCTAGCAGGCAGATGTGCACACGTATCTTTTGTCGGTCAGTCATCTAAAATCAGAAACTTTCCAAACGGAGTCCCACAAGGATCCGTCCTATCGCCCGCACTCTTCAATCTGTACATGCACGATATAACTACACCCAATACTCCCCAAATAAACTTAGCCTCCTATGCAGATGACATAACACTCACAAGCACACACCATGACCCAAGAAGAGCAACAGATCTCCTTCAACCCTATCTCAACACACTACATGGCTGGTGCACTACAAACAGACTTAATCTAGCCCCAGCCAAATCCACCGCAACCCTGCTCACAAGCTGGACAGGTGAACACGAATACATCCCTCAACTCACCATAAACAACACACCCCTAACACATACACACACACCCAAAATCCTAGGAGTAACATATGATACTCATATGACATTCAAACAGCACACCACAAACATTAAAAAGAAACTGACACCCAGACTTAACGCCCTCAGGTCACTTGCTCACACAAAATTTGGACACAACAAAGAAACTACCACCACAGTATATAAACAATACATAAGATCAGTAATGGAATACGCAAGCCCAGCCTGGGCTTCTAACCTAGCTGAAACACATCATAAGACCTTACAGACTATTCAAAACAAAGCCCTGAAGATCATTACAGGCTGCACAGGTACTGCACCCACAGATCATCTACATCAAGAAACCAAAATCCTCAAAGTCAAAGACCATCTGGACATGAGAGGCACTCAATTCCTGGCAGCAGCCTCCACGAACCAAGACCACCCACTAAACTACATGGCAACACACCCACAGACACCAAGAAATATCAAAACAACACCCAGCACACGGTATCACACACAATTATTGTCCTCTCTCCCTCCCTGCCCACCCCGAACCAACTTCCAGAAGCACATCCATACTCATATCTCTCGCCAATCCATCCACTCACTCACAGACAACACGCAGCTGCATGCACGACCTCCCGAAATCCATCCTTCCGAATCCTCCCTCCCTCGCGAGGACAGAGTCCACCTGGCCAGGCTGAGATGCGGACACCATCCAGCTCTCCTGAGCTATCAGAAGAGACTGGATGACTCCGTTGTCGACGCCTGCCCGGGATGTATCACAGCACCCCATACCATTAAACACATCATAGAAGACTGCATTTCACACAACCACTTACGCCAACAACACAACCTACACTCAATGAGAGCTCTGTGGGAAAGCCCGATCGTGGCCATGGCCTTCCTCAGGGACTAGGGGCTGTTCGGCCAGGCAGCTTAGGGAACAACAACAACAACAACAGAACACGCACATGACTTCTATATAGGCCTATAATGGAAAGCTGGTTACGATATCAAGCTTAGGTTAGTGTTGAGGGTTACACCAAGAATATTAATACTGCAAGATATGAGAATGTTTATTTAATCGATCATTATAATTGTAAGACGAGTCAAATATTGTCCATTAGTAAACTTAATACATGTTATTTTATATACCGTAGTATTAATAGAAAGAAGACTAATTTTGACCCCACTCAAAGTAGTTTTGTCCACCCCACCGTGTGTTTCTCATTGTTGGTTATGGTGTTTTCTCTTAATTGACACAGATATCTCGATAATAAGCTCCAGCTCAGTATAATAAAAAAAAAATAACAAATAATAATGAACATAATAATAATAAATCAATCAATGTAATTATACATTATAAAACACAAATAAATGCCAATGGTAATTTTTTGCATTCGCAACCCACTTCTGATGATCCTCGGGAAAGGAAACAGGACAGGTATACAAATTACCTTTTTCAAGTTACACTCTAGTTCACATTAATTAACCAGCCTCGGTGGGAGTATTAAGGATTGACAACTCTAGGTATGGACTCCCTGTCCCATTGATTCTTAAACACACGCTCTCTCTCTCTCTCTTCACACACACACACACACACACACACACACACACACACACATACATCTATCCATTAGTCTAGTACTGCACCAGGACAATATATAGTTATACACTACCATTATCTTAACACACACACACACACACACACACACACACACACACACACACACACACACACACACACACACACACATACATCTATCCATTAGTCTAGTACTGCACCAGGACAATATATAGTTATACACTACCATTATCTTAACACACACACACACACACACACACACACACACACACACACACACACACACACACACACATACATCTATCCATTAGTCTAGTACTGCACCAGGACAATATATAGTTATACACTACCATTATCTTCACACACACACACACACACACACACACACACACACACACACACACACACATACATCTATTCATTAGTCTAGTACTGCACCAGGACAATATATAGTTATACACTACCATTATCTTAACACACACACACACACATACACACACACACACACACATACATCTATACATTAGTCTAGTACTGCACCAGGACAATATATAGTTATACACTACCATTATCTTAACACACACACACACACACACATACACACACACACACACACATACATCTATACATTAGTCTAGTACTGCACCAGGACAATATATAGTTATACACTACCATTATCTTCACACACACACACACACACACACACACACACACACACACACACACATACATCTATACATTAGTCTAGTACTGCACCAGGACAATATATAGTTATACACTACCATTATCTTCACACACACACACACACACACACACACACACACATACATCTATACATTAGTCTAGTACTGCACCAGGACAATATATAGTTATACACTACCATTATCTTCACACACACACACACACACACACACACATACATCTATACATTAGTCTAGTACTGCACCAGGACAATATATAGTTATACACTACCATTATCTTAATTTTATTTACCAAAAACTGCGTTGGGCGGTCTTCATGTAATCGTTGTTTCATGTATGTTTGTTTGCATACGTGATTGTATGCCAGCAAGATGTCTTGGAACTTTATGAACATATTTGGATGATACATGGTCAGTAACTTCATATAGTAACCAAATAGAAACTATTTTATTTTGTTCACAATTTGACAAGATGTATACCGTACTCATAAAGTATTCTAGATGTATACCGTACTCATAAAGTATTCTAGATGTATACCGTACTCATAAAGTATTCTACTAGAAGACATATCTAATGACGACAGCGGCGAGAGAGTTCTCACACTCCACTTTTCTCGGATTACTTCGTATAAAAACATTATATACAAAGGGGCAAGGTAGTCCATCTTGTTGGCAAATGATATGCCGCATAAGACCTAACTGCGTCAATTTAGGGATTAAATTATTTTTGCTATGTGCATGAAGAAGACAAACGGCAAAGCTGTCTGTAACAAGTATCTTCCCCAAGGTTGAAAGAGCAACATAAAGCCAACATCAAGGCACGTTAGAGGTCATTTATGTGTATTGGAAAGAAGTGTGGTGTGCTTGTTAAGTGTAATGAAATGAATAAGAGGAGAAGGTGTTTGTGAGTGTTAGCTGGATCACTCTTATGTGTAGGTGAGGCACAAATAGAAACTTAGATACCAACCTCTTTAATCGATGAGGGAGGTTGAGTATACTTCACCTATATCATGGGGTTCCTATATCTCGAGGGAAAGGCGTGCAGAAGAAAATAATACAAGGATGGGTGTACAAGTCTTATAAGTATTTATTAATCAAGTTACAAATCAGTATTACATCTTAGATTTAATCATTATTATTAAGATTCCTTATATCCAACTCTCATATAATGTTAAGGTGATTTACTTGCAGTGAATGATACTTATGTGGTAACTATACATGTTGGTGGTTATTCATTGTAATTTCCTCTGCTTCCTCCCCTTCAGTTTTCATGAATCAGTTTCCCTTCCCACATTGTAAGCTTGCTACCAGCACTATTGATCCTCACCACACTCTTAACATGTGACCGGAAGAGGAATGGAGTTTTCCATCAGCTCAGGTAGGGATGTGTGGAGAGGTGAGATATAGGTGGGAAGGAAGGTATTGAAGACAGATAGACACGAGCATTGGGCACGTTAACAGCCCAATAGATTCCCTCTCAACATGCGGAATTATCTTTGTAATATAATATTCCTTATTCATTTACTTCAATAAAAGTGGTTACGGATACAACAGATCCTCTCCTTTACCTATATTTGTAAGGGTGGTGGCGGCGATTTACCTATCTAATTAATCTATCATTCAACGAGAGTGCAGGACGGAGAGCTGAGAATTCAACCTACAAAATCAACCTACTACAAACTACAATAACCTAGATATAACCCAGAAGGATAGACACCATCAGTCTTCCTACTTGGAGTTAATGGTTATCCCTAATCATAATTACATAGGAACGTACCTCAAAACGTCTTCCTAACCTATAACTACATCAAACCTAACATTAACCCACAAGGAAAGACACCTTTAGGCTTCCTTACTTGGAGTTAACCCCTTGAATACATTGACTACCAAAAGTCATTGTGTAACATCAGTGACTGGTATGGATTATTATAGGGTTACATACAGACAGTTAAACATAAAGGCATCATAACAAATAGAAGCAATACAAAGCTATTTACAAATATAGAGATGGTAGATACATATAAGCACAGAGAAGATGTGTGTAATAAGGTGTGGGGGACAACACTTGATTCTAATGTATCATGCGGGCATAAGGCAGAGTTACTTTCACCTATATATACGCAGAGGTCTGGTGGCTGAGCAGTCAGTCAGATGTGTGACAATATATATATAACGTGAACGAGGCAAAAATTAACGATAGTGTGTATGTGTATTTTCTCAACGGTAGGCCTATGTGTATATATATATATATATATATATATATATATATATATGAGGAGGTCCGTGCCAGAGGGGCCAACTCGCCACATTTTCAAAAACAGCGCTCTATCTGGTTCCCGCTCCGTGAAATTCTTGGGAATCATCTGGCAAAAAAAAACATCCAACTTTCGTCCTTATAGCAACTGCACATAGGGTTGAGCATCCCTTGTTTTTGCCGTTTGGCAGACCGTTTATGGGTGTGAATCTGGGTAGACTGAGGGGCCAACTCGCCAACGCGCTCAGCCAATGAGAGCGCGGCTACGACGTGGGGAATTAAATGGCCGCCCGCCCGACCACTCACAGGCGCTGTATGAGACGTGCTTCAGTAGTCACGCTCAAACCGAGTTAGAGTCAACACACGAGTGACTACCTCCGCTACTTTAAACATCAATAACTCAAAACTATACTCGTGGCGAGTTGGCCCCTCTGGCACGGACCTCCTCATATATATATATTAAAATTAGAAGGGACTTGACAGCCAAGTCGAAGTTAAGCTAAGCGTCTCTTAATAAATCTCCTTATCTAGGTTTAGCTGGTAAAGGGGGGTTTGAGGCCAAAAGTACTCAAACTTCAGGCCAAACACTTGGTGAGGCCAAAAACACTCGTTGAGGCCAAAAGCACTCAGGGTCATGCCAAAAGCAGTGGTTGAGGTCAAAATCACTCGATGAGGCCGAAAACACTCAGATCTCAGGAAGGGAGTGAGATACCTTCTGTTGCTCCTTTTGTCCTCCTATCACGAATTTGGTCGGCATTGAGCTCCATCGAGTTGAGGGTAAATAGGGCACAGCGATAGGAAGTCTTGGTGGGGCAGGTATGTCCTTCTCGTCGTGTCGTGGGTCGTGGGGGCATGAGGAGTGGTAGCATCCTCCTGATTCGCTGTCGCACTCTCTCCTGTGACCAATCCGGCGACGTAGTGGCTGGTGACGTCACGGCTGTGGCAGGTGGTGACAAGGAGGCAGCTCTCTCTGGGTAGGTTGCCAGATGTGGATTATTTGGCGAAGGGGGGACTGCTATATTCCTGGCCTGTGGGGGAGCTGTTCTCGGTCGTTGAGGGGGAACTTCTGCATTTTGTGGCTGATGATGATGATGGAGATTGCTACTCGAGGGGTGGGGGGAGCCAGGCTGATACAGGCCATCTGTCTATCACCTACCACACCTGAACCTGTTTTGGTGACTAAATGGCATTACGATAGGGCAGACTGGGAGGGTCTTCAAGGTTTCTTTATTGATATTCCCTGGACCTCTTTCTTTTCTAATGATGCACACACCACCTTGAGCCACGTACAAGATTTTGTAAAAATTGGAATGGAAACTTTTATTCCTCATCAAAAGTACAGTAAATGATCTAATGCACCTAAATGGTTTGACCATAATTGTGCTAGAGTAACTGAACAAAAAGCAATAGCCTACAATGCATACACAAGATCAAAAACACATGAAGCCTTTAATTACTTTAGAAACATCAGAAATCATGCCAAAACTGTATTAAACCTAACTAAATCAAACTTTCTCCACAAGCAGTTAAATAAACTTCTAAATAATCCAAAAAATAACAAAATATTTTGGTCTACTCTTAACTCATTCAAATCCAACTTCACTACTGTTTCATCCATTCCACCATTAAAATCTCCGACTGGCAATCTTGTAAGTGACCCACGAGGTAAAGCTAACCTTCTTGCGGATATTTTCTCCACCAACTCAACCTTAGATGAAATAAATCAAGATGTCCCTGTACTTAATTTTAATTCGCCTGAAATTCCCTCACTTAAGATACACACCAGACATGTCAAAACTATTTTGCAGAATCTCTCAGTAGATAAGGCTCCTGGTCCAGATGAAATTCCTCCAATAGTACTTAAGAATTGCTCCTTGGTGCTCGCTCCTGTATTGGCAAAAAATTTCCGTCTGTGTACTCATACCTCATGCTTCCCAGTACCCTGGAAAGAAGCAAACATCCATCCAGTTCTTAAAAAAGGTGCCTCTTCAGATCCATCAAACTACAGACCAATAGCTATAACTTCCACTCTTGGTAAAGTCTTTGAAATTATATTAAATAATCACATAATTAAGCATCTTGAGAATAATAAATTAATCAGTGATAGGCAATATGGTTTTAGACGATCTTGTGAGTTACTTACATCTGCAATTTGTTCATAAATTTCTCGGTCAGTTTGCACTGATTGAGCTGGAGGTCTGTATATTAATGCAAGTATTATTTTTGTACCTTTATTATTCTTTATTAGCACAAAAGATGCGTCGACGTTCACAATTTGAGGTTTTGACAAGAGGGTAGGGTTAAGACTTTCTTTGATATAAAGTTAATGTTACACCGAGAATGTCAATACTAGGGGAAGTGGGAATATTTACATCATTAAAATATATATGGGAGTCAGTGAGATTCTGTCAGTTAGAAAATTGAATGAACTTGGTTTTCTGTGCATTAAAGGAAACTAGATTCTTTTGTCCCCATTCATTAATTCTAGAAAGGTCCTGGTTCAGAGAAATTGCAGTGTTTATTTTTGAATTTATAAGATCGGGTTGGGTGAAAGAATTGGTAAATGTGAAGGAACTGTGGAGTGTTGAGTCATCTGCGTAGGAATGTATTGGATTATGAGTGGTAGATATGAGATCATTGATATGAATGAGGAACAGAGTGGGGGCCAAAACTGATCCCTGGGGAACACCAGCATTTATTGAGTGAAATTGAGAATAAAGGCCATCTACCATTACACATATTTTTCTGTTATGAAGATAAGAAGAAATTAGTGGAACTAATGATGCAAGGCCATAGTGTGACATCTTCGACAATAAGGATTGATGCCAGACTCTATCAAATGCCTTTGATATATCCAGTGCTATTGTATGTGTTTCACCATGTTGGTCTGTAGCTTGGTTGTTTTGATGCGTAAGAAGGCAAAGAATGTCTGTAGTTGATCGACATAGTTCGCTTTATAAATTTGTTCGAACGCCGACCCGTGGTAATAACGTTCTTGACATTGTACTTGCAACAAAAGAAGAATTAATAGAGAATTTGAATGTTGGTGATGAATTCAGCAACTGCGACCATCGTACGATAACTTTCACTTTAAAGTTTACTAGTAACGAACCAAATAGTAGCATCGAAAAAGTCCCTAATTTCAAGAAAGCAAACTTCCATAAACTTAGAGCTATGTTTAAAGAAACTGACTGGAGCTTTTTAATTAACAATAATGACATAAATACATCTTGGAAGTTATTCGAAACCACTTACCTAAAAGCAGTGCAAGACTGCACACCATCTAAAATACGGCGTCCAGGCCATAATAATAAGCCCAAATGGTGGAATAAAGATATTTCAAACTGCCTGCTTGCTAAAATTTGTTGCTAATGATAGATTAAAATCCTCACAAAATGACGAAGAACGGGTGAAATTTGTAGAGCTACGACGCAAAGCCAAAAAGTTAATTAAGCAAAGTAAAAAGACCTTAGAGTTACATATTGCGAATCAAAGTAAAACAAACCCGAAAGAATTCTATAGTTATATCAGAAAGAAAAAAGTAGTTACTTCAACTGTTGGACCGTTAGTCAATGAAAATGGAGAATACACCAAAGACGAAGTACAAATGAGTAATGCCCTCAATACCTTCTTTGCAACAGTTTTTACAACAGAAGACCTCAGTGATATCCCTACACCATCGCCGATTCAGATTGATAATTCAGATGTTCTAAGCAATATCACCGTTACAGAGAGAGAAGTATTGAATTGTTTAGATAAACTCAAGGTAAATAAAACGCCTGGACCTGATACAATCTCGCCTAGAGTTCTGAAGGAAGCTAAGGATGAGCTCTCCAAACCACTGACATTACTATTCAATAAATCCTTGCAGTCTGGAACTATGCCTGATCAGTGGAAGCTAGCCAACGTAACACCGATATTAAAAAAAGGCAGCAAATCCCTACCCAGTAACTATCGTCCAATTAGCTTAACCTCAGTTGTATGTAAAATGCTAGAAACGGTCATACGAGACAGACTCGTAAATCACTTAGAGGAAAATAACATACTTAAAGATACTCAACACGGCTTTCGTAAAAAACGTTCCTGTTTAACAAACCTCTTAGACTTCTTCCACGATATCCTCAACCTCTACGATGAGAGTAAAGCTGTAGATATTATATACCTTGATTTTCAAAAGGCCTTTGACAAAGTTCCCCACAAACGTTTACTGCTAAAACTAAAAGCGCATGGAATACAAGACGGTGTGTTGAAATGGATAGAAAATTGGTTCAGCGACAGAAAGCAAAGAGTAGTCTTAAACGGTAAGGCATCTAAATGGACCAATGTAAGTAGCGGGGTACCCCAGGGATCGGTACTAGGACCAATTCTCTTTCTAATTTACATCAACGACATAGATGAGGGCCTCACC
Organism: Paralithodes platypus; assembly: GCA_032716605.1. Classification (NCBI taxonomy): domain Eukaryota; kingdom Metazoa; phylum Arthropoda; class Malacostraca; order Decapoda; family Lithodidae; genus Paralithodes; species Paralithodes platypus. The sequence goes on along the minus strand of CM064507.1, from coordinate 30,874,884 downwards.
TGTACAATCTCAAAATTTGCTGACGATACAAAAATTGCAAATAGCGTACTCTCAAAAGAACAAGTTGACGATATGCAATACAATCTAGATAAATTGTCATGTTGGGCCCAAATTTGGCAAATGAGTTTCAATGCGGATAAATGTAAAGTACTACATATCGGATACCTAAATGAGAAAGCAAACTATTCGATGAATGGCACTCAGCTTAAGAATGTAAACAGAGAAACCGATCTGGGAGTAACAATATCGAGTAACCTAAAACCGAGTCAACAATGTTCAGAAGTTGTTAAGAAGGCAAACCAAATAATTGGCTTTATAGGCAGGTCATTTGAGCATAAATCCAAAGAAGTTATCCTAACCCTTTACAATTCCTTAGTCCGCCCTCTTCTGGAATACTGCGTTCAATCCTGGTGCCCTTATTACCAAAAAGATATAAACAAGCTAGAACGAGTTCAACGTAGAGTTACCAAAATGATACCTAGCCTAAAGAACAAACCATACGAAGAGCGTCTTAGAAAATTAAATCTATTTCCTTTAACCCAGCGCAGATTAACAGGTGACTTAATTCAAGTGTTCAAAATCATCAAAGGCATCGACAATATGAACTGTAGTAAGTACTTCACTATCGACCAATCTAATTACACGCGGGGAAACGGTTGCAAAATTATTGGTAAATCTTTTAACTCACACGAATCTAAGAATTTCTTCTTCAATCGAGTTGTCAACTTGTGGAATGGGCTTCCCCGAAACGTTATAGACTGCATCACCGTTGATTCATTTAAACTCCGCCTAGACAAATATCTCGCTTCAAACCCGCGACTGACTGCGTTTGTAAATGAATAACTTTATTTTATCCCCCCCTCAGTTACTAACCCATCTGTCCCCTACTAACTTCCTAATCCTGCCACGGACATTAGTTCCAGGGCAGTAATTCCCTTTCCAATGTTCCCTTACCCACTCTAAACCACTGTTTGGACACTTGATCCTCAGTGTTTTGGAGGACAAGCAACCTAGAAGGGTCACTAGATCTGTTGTTGCTTGATTTCCTTTGTACTTAGTACTCCTTTGTACTACTAACTTGAGCTGGACACATTATGTTAGAAGCATTGCTAAGAATGCCTCTAAAAAACTGGGACTCCTGTACAGAGTTCGAGAATTCTTCACTGACGAGCAGTTGGCCGTAATATATAAAAGTCATGTGCGTTCTCAGATGGATTACTGTTCACCTCTGTGGAGTGGAAGTGGAGTGGTTGCATTGAGGCAGTTGGACAAAATTCAAAATTAAGCTATTAGATTAATCAATAACCCTGCAATCACACAGGACCTTCCTACATTATCCATACGAAGAAACGTTGCATCCCTTGCATTATTCTACAGATATTTTCACAGCAATTGTTCCGAGGAACTTGCTTCAATTGTGCCGCCTCTCCACATCTTTCCCCGTAGAACTAGGGCAGCTGAGAGCGCCCATGAATTTACACTTTCTCCTCCACAATGCAGAACTTCTGCTTATCAAAATTCATTTATCCCTAGAACTACTGCTCTTTGGAATTCACTTCCCTCGAGTTGCTTTCCACAAACTTACAATCTACAAAAGTTTAAATCCAGTTGTTACAAACATTTTATGAATGGAGGATGCCTTTAGGCACATGGACCTTTTTGTTTTATCTGTGTTTTTCCTTCCTCCGTTCATTGTCTCTAATTAAAAAAAAAAAATGAAGCAGGAGCTCCAGCAACTCCTTCTCATTTGCCTATGTGGCCTCACCTTGGTATTGCCCTACTTGATTGGTGTCTACAATTTCCCCCAATTTAGCAGCATTAAACCGTAAATTTCACTACTACTCAACAAGTAAACTCTGGAACTCTCTCCCTCAATCTATCTTTCCCTCATCCTGTGAATTGAACTGCTTCCATCTTCGTGTGTCCAGATATTTCAACTCTAATGTACCTTGAATTTGGCTCCCTATCTCTCAATTAACCTTGAGGGATGAGGGATGCACATTTTACAGACATCATTGCCTTTTGTCTCCTTCATATACAAAGATAAACATCTGATGTTTTACGAAAATAAACATGACAAATATCCCAGATTTTCTTCACGTTCACATTGATTTTTGTTTAGAGTGTACAGTATATTGTAGAGGTAATTTCTGATTGGGGATATGAATGGGAAGGTGGGTGATAAGAAATTTGATAGAGTGGTGGGAGGGTGGGGTGTACTGTCAGAGGTGAATGGGAATGGTAGTGCACTTGTGGACGTATATGTGGGGAGGAGGCTGTGGATAGCCAACACCTTCTTCCGACACAGAATGATACACAGGTACACATGAAAAGTGGAGTGGAGGAAGAAGGATGAGCAAGTGGTGAAACGAAAGGCACTGATTATACTGTATATGTGTGGATGAACGAATGAAGACATTGTTGTGGATGCTAGGGTGTTTAGGGGTATTGGAGGGGGTCTGTCTGACCATTATGTAGTAGTAGCTAAAATTAGGATACAAAAGAAGTGGGTGAGGAGAGCTGGAGGGAGGCGAGAGGAAAGTGGAATAGTGAGGAGAGTTCAGGAGAGCAGTAGAAAGATGACTAGGTAGGTTAGACCTCGAAGGTATGGAGGAAGTGGAGGAGGTGAGCAAAATGTTTAAGGAGGAGATCTGTGCCGCATGTGAGGAGGTGTGTGGAGTAAGGAAAAGAGGGACGGAAGTGAAGGGTACAGTATGGTGGACAGAAGAGGTAAAAATAGCTGTGTAAGACAAGAAGAAAGCGTATAGAGAGTGGTTGGGTAGTAAAGGGAATGAAGATTTGGAGAGACAGAAAAGAGCGCGGTACTTGGAGAAAACGAGAGTGGTGAAGAGGGTAGTGAAGGAAAGTAAGAGAAGAGTAGATGAGGAATTTGGAAGGAATCTGAGTGTAAAATGCAGTGAGTGTGAGAAACTGTTCTGGAAAGAGGTCAAGAAAGTTAGGGAAGGTAGCAAGGGAAACAGTAAGGGTGTTAAAGGTAAGATTGGGCGAGTGCTAGCAGAGAAGCAAGAGAGAGTCGAAAGATAGAGGAATGACTTCAACGAATTGCTGAATGTAAGGAATGAAGCGCCAGCAAACATAGTTGGATGGGGTATGGGAGGGAGAAGAAGAGAAGAAGTGGAGGAGGAGGTGGGGATCAGGTCAGAAGAGTGTGAAGCCATGAAAAGAGTGAAGTTGGGGAAAGCACCAGGAATAGATGGAGTGTGAGGGGAAATGCGAGGTATGGTGGTGAGATAGTGATCGAATGGGTATGGAAAATGTGCAAACTAGCATGGGAGAAGAGGAGTGCACCTGATGATTGGAAGACAGGCATAATAGACCCCCTATATAAGGGTAAAGGGGAAAAAGGAGTGTGTGGTAACCACCGAGGAATATGTCTTCTAAGCGTACTAGGGAAGGTGTACAGTAGGGTAGTGATTGGGAGAGTGAGAGCAAGAACGGAGAAATGGAAAGGTGACGAGCAAGGCGGATTTAGGAAGGGAAGAGGATGTGTAGATCAGATTTTTACCCTGAAATGTGTAGTGGAGAAATATCTGGAGAAGCAGCAAAAGCTGTATGTTGCCTTTATGGACTTGGAGAAGGCCTATGACAGAGTGGATAGAGAAGGTATGTGGAAAGTTCTTAGAATATACGGAGTAGATGGCAAGTTGCTGAAAGCAGTGAAGAGCATGTATGATGGTGCAAAGGCGGCAGTACATGTGGAGAATGAGCAGAGAGAGTTCTTTGATCTGAAAGTTGGGTTGAAACAGGGGTGTGTGATGTCCCTGTGGTTGTTTACTGTATATTTGGATAGAGTCATGAAATAAATAAAAGAAAGAGCAGTGGATGTTGGTGTATCGCTGATAAGGGAGGGAAACAAGTGGAAGCTACCTGTACTGCTGTTTGCTGATGATGTAGTTCTGATGAACGATAGTGAATGGGAGTTGCAAGGTCTGGTAAATATGTTTGGAACAGTGTGCGAATAATGGAATCTGAAGGTAAATGCGGGTAAGAGCAAGGTTATGGTCATCGAAAGGGGTGAAGCCACAGTATGTGAGGTAAATTTGAATGGTCAGGCTATGGAGATTGTCAGCTCATTTAAATATCTGCGCAGTGTGCTGAGTAAAGATGGGAGTATGGATGAAGAAGTGCGGGAGAGGGTGCACCAGGAGAAGAGGGTCGCAGGAATGTTGAAAGCAGTAACAAGAAATAGGGTGGTCAGTATGGAAGTGAAGAAGTCCTTGTATGACAGTGTGGTAATCCCGACACTGACTTACTGAAACGAAGCATGGACATTGGTGGAGAAACTCAGACCAAGAGTGAGAGGGGTGGAAATGAGTTACTTGAGAAGTGTGTGCGGAGTTACATGGAGGAATAGACACACGAATGAGGAAGTAAGTGGGAGGTGTGCTGTGGAGGTAGATGAGCTGGAAAGTGTTTAAAGGAACACCTTGAGATGGTTCGGCCATATGGAACATATGGGAAGCGAGAGAATGACTAAGAGGGTGTACGAGAGCGAGGTGGAAGGACAGAGAGGGAAAGGTAAACCGAGAGAATTGTGGAAGGATGGAGTGAAGAAGTAGATGGATGAAGGTGGTGCTGGTTGGGAGGAGGGGCGTCGACTGACTGGGGACAGAGGTGCATGGGGGCGTTTCGTTCGTGGCCACCCCTTCGGGGATCACGGCGTCAGGCAATAGATAGATAGATAGATTCTGTTCCCCAAATGTGGCCACTAAAAATATACCGTTCACAAATATTTATGTTTTATAAGAGAACTAGCAGCTGCAGAAAGTTATCATGATAAATTGAAAATAATATTACGTGTTGTAATATATATCAAGATTATGAACACGTCTAGCTATCACTAGTTTAGATGTTCTATAGTTCAATTTAAAGTTAAAATTATATTCTTTCTAAAGCATAATACAGGTTGTTTTAACCTAATTGCATCCCAGGCATTGCAAGCACAAGTGTGTCTTTATAGTCATCATATATATATATATATATATTGTTTTTGTATTATTTATTTATTTATTTATTATTATTATTTTGCTTTTGTTCATGTGAATTTGGCGTGGTATTAGTTATGCGGCGGTGTTGAGGCCGGAGTGCAGGGAGTCAATAGCAGACGCTTCAGTAATGACCTTCCAATACTTGTTGGGGACACCTTCACCCTCACAGACACACACACTTCACCTACTTACAAACATGCATTCACTTGTGAATATTATTAGTTATATATAATTCTGCTAAAATTATGATCATAACAATTGACATTACTAACTTTACTATAGTTTTGCATGATAATACTAATAATAATCATGGATACAATCTGAAAGTCTGTTAAGGGAGCCCACCTCGCTTTTTTTCTCTTTCTCTCCCTCTCTCTTTGGCTTGTATCCATTCGGCCCCATTTAGCCTACTGTTTTAAGAAGTATACCCCTATCTAGGTGTCAATATTTTCCTGGCGAGCGGTAGCGAGCCAGCATATATATATTTTTGTTTTGACAGCAAGCTAAATTTGTACATTTTTCGATAGAAAATGTCTCCGGCGAAACCGGATTTCTCCATACAATGCTGGCTCGCTATCGCTCGCCAGGAAAACATCGACACCTGGAAGAGGATAAACGCCTTAAAACAGTTGGCGGAATGGGGCCGAATGATATAAGCCAGGGAAAGAGAGAAAGGGAGAGAAAGATGAAAAAAGCCGGTGACCCCCTTAATGGCATTACACGTGACTAGTGCTGCAAAGAGTATGTATATCTCTACATTACCATCCATGGGTTTGGTGTTGCATGTATTCATCACAACAATTACCTCCTCCCACCTCCCATTTCTTCTACTTAATAAGCTCAGTTTCGCAAGTGAAGTTGGTACAAAATATACAGTACAGTATTAGGTACGATATATGGTAGCTAAAGTAATTAATATATTATATTCATGTGTAGATATGCAAGTAATGTAGTAAAGATAATATTGTTATCCGGAACTTTAAGGGGAGGCAGACCGTTTTTCTGGACCCCCTTCTCCTTAATGTTTAGCCCCACTAGTTTTGAGATTATAAGACGTTTGGGCCATTCGTTTGGCGATTTTAACACCTTTCGCCCCATTTCGTTGTCAATTTTAAGACCTTCCGTGCCATTTAGGTGTCGATTATTTCCTGGCGAGCGATAGCGAGCCTACAATTTTAGGAGGAACCGACCTTCGGCCAGGACATTTTTGTACCGAGAAATGTAAAACTTTATCTTGAAGGGGGGTCTAGGGGGTGTTTTTCTAAGCTTGATGGAGGTCTAGGGAGGAAACTAACAAACTATATGAATAGATTAATTAATAGACCAAACAAACGGCCAGTCTCCCCTTAAGTTTGGTATTATTACTGTTCGTGTTTTATGATGTATGCTACTATTACCCATTTAATACACAATTGTAACCCAATTATGTGTGTGGAACTTTTGTATAACCAATATACTGCAAAACACAGCCAATATGCTAGAAAATATACTTTATGTGGTAATGTTGAAGGGGATTAGCTAATGACAATTATTTTTAAATGCTACTAATAAACAAGTTAGTGTACGCCACTGCTCCAACCCGCCATTGGATTTATACAATAATCACCATATATTTTCAAAAATTATAAAAACAAAACAAAAAACACTGACAACTTCCTTAAGGGGGGGGGGGGGACCTGCTTTTTTCTGTCCTTTTCTCTTTTTCTCTGGCTTGTATCCATTTGGCCCCATTCAGCCTACTGTTTTAAGACGTTTATACTCATCCAGGTGTCAATTTTTTACTGGTGAGCGGTAGCGAGCCAGCATATTTTTTATTTTTGTTTGACAGCAGGCTAAATTTGTAAATTTTTCGATATAAATATGTCTCCGGCGAAGCCGGATTTCTTCATATAGTGGTGGCTCGCTATCGCTCGCCAGGAAAAAATCGACACCTAGATGGGGATAAACGTCTTAAAATAGTTGGCTGAATGGGGCCGAATGGATACAAGCCAGAGTAAGAGAGAAAAGGACAGACATAACTAAAAGCAGGTCACCCCCCTTAACACGATCGGGTGCGATGTTTTGGGAGTTATTTATATTGTGTTAAATTAATGTTGAGGGTTTTGGTTGGTTTTGCCACTTTCGAGCAATGTATATTTGATCTGCACACTAGACTAACACAATAGAATATATCCCCGCCAAAGGCTGGTTTATCCTAAATTACAGACTTGCTATCGCTCACCCCCCAATACAGTTTACAACTACATGGGGTGAAGTGTATCGCAACCGTCAAACTAAAGAGGTGAAACGTCCAAAAATATCCAAACTACTGTAGTGAAACAGGGAGGGTCTAAGATCCGCCTAGCACCAAATAGCGTTAAAGTTAATACAAACATGCATTCATCACATTTGTGGGTGGTTACAAGGACAAAAAGAATCATGAAACACTAACTGAATTTGAGTTGATTCCATAAAACATACACTCTGATAGTGTAGGTTAAATCAAATTATTATACTAAGGCTACTCTTTGAACCTCACTCACTCTCACTCTCAACAATCACTCTCACACACTCACTCACACTCTCTCTCTTTCTCTCTCTCTTATTGACAAAAGTTACCATAATTTATAAGACAGGAGATTTTAAACAATGAAACAATGTGTACTCTCACATAAAATGATTTAGATATCCAAAATTAATTTGGAGGATGAGAAATATTCCATGGAGTCATAATAAATACCCATGCTATACTGTAATTACTAGCATACAGTATTCTCATAAGTCTAGAGTAAGTAAATGCACTATTATAGGAATGACTTGCATGTAACTTTATGTGTGTGACGGAGAGCGTAAGTACCTTGTGTTTCAATTTGTTAGAGTGGATACACGGAGATGACACCGGGGGAAGTTGAGAGCATTTGTGAAATTAAATAACAAGACAAACACTTTAATGTGCAGGTGGGTTGATGTAAGAATAGCAGGGTGTTTGAGGATATTTAAAAACTAGAACATAATATTAGTGGGTTAAGTGAATAGACGATAGAGGTTGCGTTAATGATCATGGTATGTGAGCATACACTCATTAATGATCATGGTATGTGAGCATACACTCATTAATGATCATGGTATGTGAGCATACACTCATTAATGATCATGGTATGTGAGCATACTCTCATTAATGATCATGGTATGTGAGCATACACTCATTAATGATCATGGTATGTGAGCATACACTCATTAATTCGTACAATATTAATTGCATAATCAAACAAAAAGGTGTACATCTCAGTATAAACCAGTGCAATGTGGACACATCCCTAACCTGGGTGGGTGCACATGTCATAACCTGGGACAAAGAGTGGGTTGCACATGTCTTAAAATAAGAAGGAGGGTGGGGTGCACATGTGTTAACTTGGGAGGGAGGATGGGTGCACTTGTCTTGACCTGGAAGGGAGGGTGGGTGCACATGTCTTAACCTGGGAGGGAGGGTTGTTGCACATTTCTTATCCTGGGAGGGAGGGTTGTTGCACATTTCTTATCCTGGGAGGGAGGGTGGGTGCACACGTCCACAACTCGGTAATTAAGGTGTGCATGTCAACCAGAGAGGGTGTGGTGCTCATCTCTTAACAAACATAACAACATAGTTCCGCCACTGTGGTACGTATGATTAATCAGGCATCTACTATTCTAGGTTATGTTTTAATGGATCGTTTCCATAGTATTATATATCGGGGTTGTGTTCTGTTGACGTTATAAGGCCAATAACGTTTCTACTTGAGCAATAATTTGTATGATTGAGCAGGGTGAACGACATGGTAGCCTAACATTGATTTTCGTCGTTCATTGATCAGTGACTGTGAACACGAAATTTAAAATAATCGACTATATCCACGCTTGCATATTCGGTCAATTAATTTCGATGAATATATTTTAAGCAATACAATCCAGCATTATATTGGCTAAGGCTTTCACACTGTCAGCATCCTTGCTCAAGGCAGACGGACTCGGGTAGGTTGTGTACCATCAGGCTATCATAATCTTGTAATATAGTTTTCGCCCTTGATTTTCATCAAGAATCTTTGATAACAATTACGTTATCACAGTATTTATCTGGCCAAGTTGTAAATATATATATATATATATACCGGTATATATATATATATATATATATGAAGGTAAAATCACAAATACATGTGATCAAATTATGTAATAAAACTTGCTAGGAAAATTTAAACAATGGAACACCAAGCTTTCGTCTATTCTCTCAAGACATCTTCAGGGTAATACAAGAAAACAGGGGGAGAGTGAGGCTTAAATACCCGTCCTAAATCATCTGTGAGTTACTAACTAGCATATAAATACAAAAAGTGTTGCCAGCCTACTGCCCGTTACCATATTTTTAGGAACATACTTATTTTATATACAACATATATGAACATAATTATATACATTGAAATATGCCTAACAACACAATATAATCATAATTATACAATTTGATACACATCAATGAACTTGCAGTTATGCTAGTTAGCAACTCACAGATGATTTAGGACGGGTATTTAAGCCTCACTCTCCCACTGTTTTCTTGTATTACCCTGAAGATGTCTTGAGAGAATAGACGAAAGCTTGGTGTTCCATTGTTTCAATTTTCCTAGCGAGTTTTACTACATATATATATATATATATATATATATATATATATATATATATGTATATATATATATAGGCGTAGGGATGTGGCGACCCCACCGCCCATCACTTTGTGGCGCAGTCAGCTCCTGGAGTTTGGGACCGGGAATCCCATCTCCTGAATTGTTAGGAGGAGGCTGTAGACACCAGCCGAACAGGGCGGTACTCCCTGGGAGTGCTAGGTGGTTGATAAGGACAGCTGGAATTCCTGTTTCACCACCTGGCCTCCCTAGCTGATCCTTTCTGTGCCTTATCAACACTGAGGGCAACCCCAGCTTGCCCTTCAAAACACCTTCTCCTACTATCACTATATTACAAACACCTTACATATCTCTACCAAAAAAACTGATGACGACTATACGACCAGCCTCGGAGTCCCGGGGGCATATTTCCGAAGTCGAGACTAGTATATATCATAGGGGAAATTAGGACCAATCAGAGGCCGCAGTGGCAGTGACGTCACCCATAAGGGGAGGAGCCAGTCTGTCTGTCACTCTCTCTCTCTCTCTCTCTCTGGGTGAGGAGCCTGCCTGCCTCTCTTTGGTTTCTCTCTCTCTCTGGTAAATAGAAGAAGTAAGTCACCTAGTATAACAAGTTATTTCAAATATTAACTACATTAAGGATACATTATGATTGTGCTATGTTATGGTTATGAGTAAATAAGAGTAGCCTACCGTATTACGCGTACTGCACAGCCATGGACAGAAATTCCTTGACAATTTTAGAAGGCACAATATTATTTCACTGCCGAACTATATTGATTCCTGTGACACTTAAGCAGTTAACCTGTGCTGATAATTTCAAGAAGGAACTTAAGTCACTCATATATCTAAAGGGTTATATATACAGTATATATATAGCCTATACATTACTTTATTTTAAATGTCATTAACACATTAACATTATCAGATAGTACAAAATATATTAAGCATCAAATGTTATGAAATAGTTAATGGTTTAAGTGCATAAGGTAGAGCCAAAGGCTAATTAGTAGGCTATATAATTATAAGATACGATACGTGTTAGTGAGTTGGGCCTAGTCCTATAGGCTACTTAGGCCTTATAATTAGGGTTGGGTGTGAAGGGGATCTGCCTTGTGTGAGCCAATCGACTTTCTGTAGACTCCCATGTTCTTTTATTCTTATGTATGACAGCTATTTCTATATTTTGCTAAATATTACTTTTATTGTAGTCGATATGTTATGATGTTACAATGTTAATTAATATTTATATAAGTACAGTAGTGGTTAGGGCTACTTGAACACCTCTTAACCCCATTATATCCAGGGCGGTACAATATTGTACCGCCCTCGGTACTTTAAGCCAATATAATATGTCATTTTTAAATAAAGCACAATGTTACAAATAATCCTGATCAAGACACAGGGAACACAACAAATAATGATTTTAAGCAAAAAAACAATGAGTTCAATCAGCCTGTTCTCTAATATTAACGATTTTTATCGTGAAGGCGCTGAACATAAAGAAACCATACGATATGCAGTGAGACATTTGGCATAAAGGTTACACTCACCTGTAAGGTTGGACTGTGATTCCAGATGTACGATGAGATATAATTGTGAATTTTGTTATTCCCTTCATATCAATCTATCACTTTCTCTCCTATCATTGATCTTTACTTATTCCCTTAGTCTATGTCTCGATTCAGCCACCCCCAGCTATGGGGTATGTGCCTGAGTGTATACATACATACTGTACATACATCCATACATACAGACATACATCTGTAGGCCTACATACATAATATTATGGAATGAGATCATTACATATGCGGAGAGAGAGAGTGAAAAGTGACCATTTATAGTTTATTTACGTTGTGCATGAATGTAAATTTAAATGATAATGATAAATAAAACAGGAACTATTTGAAACAATTTAACTGTCTAAGGAGAACTGGCAACATCCTCCTCCTCAAATCTTGGGACTAAAGATGCCAGAATCGCAAAATTTTCATTGTTTACTCATTGCTTTTCAAGTAAAACCATAATTAATTGGAATAACATATTGTACTCTGGATGCTTATTTAATCTAGACAGAAACTATGCGAATAAATATTGATAACTTGTTATGCTAGGTGACTTACTTCTTCTATTTACCAGAGAGAGAGATAAACAAACGAGAGGCAGGCAGGCTCCTCACCCAGAGAGAGAGAGAGAGAGAGAGAGAGAGAGAGAGAGAGAGAGAGAGAGAGAGAGAGACAGCCAGACAGACTGGCTCCTCCCCTTGTGGGTGACGTCACTGCCACTGCAGCCTCTGATTGGTCCTAATTTCCCCTATGATATATACTAGTCTCAACTTCGGAAATATGCATGGGGGGGGGGGTGAAATGCCCCCTTCTGACTGTCTCCTGACAACGACTCCACAAAATACTCTGGACCACTACCTTTTACTCTTACTATTAACTTCTGCAACATTCGAGGCCTCTCCTCTAACTTCCACTCTGTTGAACACCCCTTCTCCCTTGCCAACCCTGATCTCTTTCTCACCGAGACACAGTTGTCTGGGACTACTGACAGCAAACCCTTCTCTGTCCTCCTACTATCTCTATCCTCAGTTCCGAGCCAAAGGTGGATGTTGCATCTATGTACAAAGGAGTACACAGGAAATCAAGCAACAATTGGTCTAGTGACCCTTCTAGGCTTCTTGTCCTCCAAAACACTGAGGATCAAGTGTCCAAACAGTGGTTTAGAGTGGGTAATGGAACATTGGAAAAGGAACTACTGCCCTGGAACTAATGTCCATGGCAGGATTAGGAAGAGGGGTTAGTAACTGAGGGGGGATCATATATAGTTATTCATTTACAAACGCAGTCAGTCGCGGGTTTGATGGAAGATATTTGTCTAGGCGAAGTTTAAAAGAATCAACGGTGCTGCAGTCTATAACGTTTCGGGGAAGCCCATTCCACAAGTTGACAACTCAATTGAAGAAGAAATTCTTAGATTCATGTGAGTTAAAAGATTTACCAATAATTTTGCAACCGTTTCCCCGCGTGTAATTAGATTGGTCGATAGTGAAGTACTTACTACAGTTCATATTGTCGATACCTTTGATGATTATGAAAACTTGAATTAAGTCGCCTCTTAATCTGCGCTGGGTTAAAGGAAATAGATTTAATTCTCTAAGACGCTCCTCGTATGGTTTGTTTTTTAGGCTAGGTATAATTTTGGTAACTCTACGTTGAACTCGTTCTAGCTTGTTTATATCTTTTGGTAATAAGGGCACCAGGATTGAACGCAGTATTCCAGAAGAGGGCGGACTAAGGAATTGTAAAGGGTTAGGATAATGTCTTTGGATTTATGCTCAAATGACCAGCCTATAAAGCCAATTATTTTGTTTGCCTTCTTAACAACTTCTGAACATTGTTGACTCGGTTTTAGGTTACTCGCTATTGTTACTCCCAAATCGGTTTCTCTGTCTACACTCTTAAGCTGAGTGCCATTCATCGAATAGTTTGCTTTCTCATTTAGGTATCCGATATGTAGTACTTTACATTTATCCGCATTGAAACTCATTTGTCAAATTTGGGCCCAACATGACAACTTATCTTGATTGTGTTGCATATCGTCAACTTGTTCTTTTGAGAGCACGCTATTTGCAATTTTTGTATCGTCAGCAAACTTTGAGATGGTATAGGTGAGACCCTCATCTATGTTGTTAATGTAAATTAGAAAGATAATTGGTCCTAGTACCGATCCCTGGGGTACCCCGCTAGTTACATTGGTCCATTTAGATGCCTTACCGTTGATGACTACTCTTTGCTTTCTGTCGCTGAGCCAATTTTCTATCCATTTCAACACACCGTCTTGAAATCCATGCACTTTTAGTTTTAGCAGTAAACATTTGTGGGGAACTTTGTCAAAGGCCTTTTGAAAATCAAGGTATATAATATCTGCAGCTTTACTCTCATCGTAGAGGTTGAGGATATCGTGAAAGAAGTCTAAGAGATTTGTTAAGCAGGAACGTTTGTTATGAAAGCCCTGTACACAACAATCTTACTATCTCTCGTGTTCCCAACTTTGATTCTTCTGAATTCTTAACTCTCTGGCTAAAGCATTCTTGTCACTCTCAAACTAAATATTTCTGCACAGTTTATCTCTCCCCTAATTCTACTGACTATCCAAAATTATTCGACTATCTTACTTCTAAAATGGAACACATTCTATCCATCTCTCCTTTCGCAGAAATATCCATTTTAGGAGATTTCATGTTCACCACCGCCAATGGCTCTCCTCTGTTTCCACTGACCAACCTGGTGAACAAGCCTTTATCTTTTCTATCCTAAACAACCTAGGGCAGTTGTCCAGCAACCCACCCGTATCCCGAATCGCTCCGGAGATCGGCCCAACATTCTTGACTTATTTCTAACCTCTAACCCTTCCGCTTATATTATAAATCTTTTCTCTCCTTTGGGCTTCTCCGACCATAAACTAATATTTGTAACCCGTCCTATCTCTCCGGTATGGCCACCCGATCCTCCCAACCTGCGGCGCTTGTGGAACTTTGGCGCTTCTGACTGGGAGGCTCTTCGGCAGTATGTATGTATGTATGTATGTACATACTCTGGCACCTTCCCCTGTTTTACTATTTTGTTTTATTTTTTTTTTTTTTTTGTATGGGGGTGGCCGACTCGAGACAGAGCCCGAACAGGGACATTACAACACATCAGAAAAACAAAACGAAATAAAACATAAAGTCTCACACACATCTAGGTCGCCCAGGAGAAATACCCAGAGACCCAGGTCCATTTGGGGTCTCCAGCAAAAGATTCCCAGGACCCAGATCCCCCGGAGAGGCTCCGATTTCCGAAGGCAGCGAAGCTTCACCACCACAAGCCCACCCACCATGTTTCCAGGCGCACCCTTCATTACCACCGGCTCCTCGGGCAGTACTTCTTTGACTTCCCTTGGAATTATTTTTGCTTCCGTGACCGGGGACCCTCGGAGAGTGCTGAACACATTACCATCTCTGGCATGGAAGCATACATTCCATTTTCTTTCTCTCAGTCTAATGCAAACAAATCTTGGTTTACTCACGCTTGCTCTGCTGCTGTCTACAACAAGGAGGAAACATTCAAACGGAACCAACGCCTTTAAACTCAAGAATCTCATTCTTCCTATATTTCTGCCCAGAATCAAGCCAAATCTGTTCTTCGACTTGCCAAGCACTCTTTCATCAATAATAAATGCACTGAACTATCCAACTCTAGCTCTTCCCAAGCCAAAAACCTCTCCAACAATTTGTCTTCCTCATCTTTCCCTCCCCTTTTCCACTCTGATGGCACAACCATCACTTTTTCCTCTGACATAGCTAAACTCTTAGCTCAAACTTTTGCTAGAAATTCCACCTTGGATGATTCCGATGCTATTCCTCCCTCTCCAACCCCCTCTCTCCTACTTATGCCTAATATCCTAATATCTTCTAAAGATGTACTTTCTACCATCTCTGGGCTTAATTCTAAGAAGGCGTACGATCCGGACGGTGTTCCTCCTGTTGTACTAAAATAACTGTGCTTCCGTGCTAACTCCCTGCCTTGGCAAACTCTTCCGTCTCTGTCTCTCTTCTAACGCCTTCCCTTCTTGCTTTAAGTTTGCTCTCATTCAACCTGCTCCAAAGAAGGGTGACCGCTCGCAACCCTTCAACTATCATCCAGTTGCTCTCATCTCTTGTATCTCTAAAGTTTTTGAAACTATTCTTGCTTCCAAATTTCTTAAGCATTTCTCTTCTCATAATCTACTCTCAGATCACCAGTATGGCTTCCTTAAGGGTTGCTCTACTGGTGATCTTCTTTCATATCCTACTAACTCTTGGTCATCCTCCTTTCGGGACTTCAGTGAGACCTTTTCTATTGCTCTAGACATATAGAAGGCCTTCGATAGAGTCTGGCACAAATAATTAATTTCTAAACTACCCTCCTTCGGTTTCTATCCCTCCATCTGTGCCTTTGTCTCTAATTTCCTTTCTGGCCGTTCCTTAGCTGCGGTTGTTGGTGGCGATCGCTCACTTCCTCATCCTATCAACTCTGGTGTTCCTCAGGGCTCTGTCCTATCTCCCATTCTCTTTCTAATTTTCATTAATGATCATCTCAACTGTACCTCCAGTCCCATCCATTCATACGCAGACGACTCTACCTTACACTACTCAATTAGTTTTCCAGAACGCCCCAGCCAGCAATCCCTCAAAAACAAACGTAATGAAGCCATAGAACACATATCCTCTGATCTAATTACTATTTCCAATTGGGGTAGAGAAAACCGCATTGCCTTTAATGCTTCCAAAACCCAATTTCTCCATTTTACTACCCGTCCGAAACTCCCAGAGGACTTTCCCTTATACTTCAACAATACAAAATTCAATCCTTCATCTTTTCTCAATATTTTTGGTGTCTCTTTTTCTTCTGCTCTCACTTGGAATGACCATATTACCAGTCTTGCTAAGGCAGCCTCCCAGAGGCTGGGTGTGCTCAACCGCCTCAAGGGGTTCTTTACCCCTGCACAGCTTCTTGCTCTGTACAGGGGCGCGGTGCGTCCTTGTATTGAGTACTGTTCACATTTGTGGGGAGGGTCCTCTCACACTGCACTCCTAGACAAAGTAGAAAGGAAGGTCTTTTGTATCATGGCTTGTATGGACAAGGGAAACACATTATATTCAGGGAATGTTTAACTAATGTTGACCGTTGGACTTATACTGGATCCTGTAGTTTAACAAATTAGGGACAATTGGCAACATTTCTTACCGATTGTCCAGACGAGTCATTTGTGACTAGTTTGACATCTCTATCACTGAATACAGTTTGGGGCAAAAATCAGTATTTCAGAACTCTAAGGGAAATTAATTGAAAAGGGTCTGCCACAGGCACCAGCATGAAGATACAGATTGCCTCCAACCTTTTAAATGTTCCCATTGGGTCTTAGTATGAATGTAGAAAGTATGATGCTTTAGTCAAAAAGTGCACATTTTTCGCATTATCTGCTGTACTAATACAGTGCATTAATATTGTGTGTCATGCCCTAGCCAGGGTTCGAACCCCGGCCAGTAGTGCAGCACTCCAGCACCTAAACCACTAGACCACCGAGGAGCTTAAAAGTAGTGGCTTCATTAATTTGAAACTATATCCCATTCACCACCACTCTCTTCGACTCGTGATCACGTAGCTAGATACCATACATACAAACACCTCACACATAAACACTAGCAACTAAGTACTAGAGAAGGATACTTGTAATCTGGGGCATAGGTAATGATATGTGTTGATCTCGAAGTGGCAGTGTTATTTTCCCTCGTCATCTAAAGTTATGTTGCGCCATACTATACTATTTTGTTCCCCAAAAGCATGAGAATTATCCTCTGGGAGTCTGGTTCAATGAATGTTGTTGTTTATGTGTTTGATCGAAACTTGCGTTGCTTTATCACCAAATGAGTACCGATGTGCAATACACTCCCTGGTTAGTAAAACTAATATATAAACTGTATAGCCCTGCTATTCTATGCAACATAATAATACTATTATGTAATGAAATGGTGCCAATTACCGAAAATTAGCAACCAGTCACTCAACAATATGCTCGTTTATCACTCGCATCCTCCCGCGCCCTCACCCGTATACCACCCTCCCTCGCCCTCACCCGTACCACCTTCACCACTACCTACACAATCATGGATGTGTAGAAGGACGAGCGGGGCTCATTTGACAAGCACGGTGACACACCACCACATTGTGTTATTTTGTCGCAGGGCTAAGTTGGCCAACTGTACATTGGTCGCCGTGAGTGGGTTTATTTTAGTTTCGATTACTTTTATAGCTATTTGTACATCGATGTGCATATCAACAATGATAAATTGGCTATTTTGTGGGCACTATCCTTGTTATAATGTGGCTTAATTATCCATTCTACTTTTATTGAGTCTGACTATTAGATCAATGTGTATTAGACAGTTTAGTTTGAGTGCTCCATTGAATTGGAGATTCATAATGCATCAACGATATAATGAGTGACTTATTTATTAGTTTTGAGGGATATTATTATTACGCTTCGATTATTTGAAAAATATTACAAACTGGTGAAGTGGATTGCATTGCGTTGGTAAGTATACTATTATTATATGGCTGTTAGTTATAACTTTCTGATACATACTGATAATAACAGGGTCTAAGTTGGACCACCGATACAAAGTGATCAATCAACCGTAAATTTGATAGCTCTTCCCCCTTCTAGGCATATTAGAATTGAGTGAGTAGAACATTAGATGTTCTCTCAGTCTCTCTCGCTCTCTCTCTCTCTCTCTCTATATATATATATATATATATATATATATATATATATATATATATATATACTGTATATGTATATATATATATATATATATATATATATATATACAGTATATATATATATATATATATATATATATATATATATATATATATATATATATATATACTGTATATATACTAAATATATCAGACAAATCAGATATAATTATGTATGGTACTAACTGCATTGCCAGCGTGTTAGTGTTGTGGGTGTGCAATAATTTGAGAAGTGCCATGGGCCTCTGTGTCACCTTAGCACCAACTCATTACCAACACCACAACAAGGAGACTGTTGGAGGTGACAGTGTACTCAACCAAGTTTGGCTCAAACCTTGTTTGTGACAGTTTAATAGGTTTGATTGTCGCTTAAGCTGAGCGCATAATTATGCTTTCATCATGTGTGCATGCTTTAATTGATACACAGTCATCATCCATTAAAGCATTTTGTTTTCATGGTCTATAGTTATGTAATGCCTTATTTACATTTATTACCTTACTATTACCCTACTTGTTTCTTGTAACTTCCATTCATATTCAGAGGTTAATATCCTTACCTACTAAAAACAAAAATGAGTTTCAGAGGCCGTGTTACATCGTTTATCAGGAATAACTTCTTAACAAACAGTTGGATCAGTATGATATTTTGACACAGGTTTTTTCACACCGTGCCCTAATTTTCGTCAATATAGTGCATTACCAAAAGTGTAGAATTAAGCCACTTGTCCCTGTGTCATGAGGTTAAAGTCACACATTAATGAAACAGAAACGAACAAGGCTACCGTGGCTTACCTGTGAGAACCACCAAACCATTATTGCTCCTCTATCAAACACGGTAGTTATCACCCATCACCCAACCCTACTATCACCTTTAAATTCAAGTTATCTGTCAATATCAAAATATAAATATACAATAACACAAACTTTTGTATATTTATATTTGATATTGACAGATAACTAGAATTTAAAGGCAATAGCAGGGTTGGGTGGTGGGTGATAACTACCGTGTTTGATGGAGGAGCAATAATGGTTTGGTGGTTCTCACAGGTAAGCCACGGTAGCCCTGTCCGTTTCCGTGTCATTAATGTGTGACTTTAACCTCATGACACAGGGACAAGTGGCCTAATTCTACACTTTTGGTAATGCACTATATTGACGAAAATTAGGGCACGGTGTGAAAAAAGCTGTGTCTAAATATCATACTGATCCAACTGTTTGTTAAGAAGTTATTCCCGAAAAACAATGTAACACGGCCTCTGAAACCCATAGTAGTTACCATATATTCTTTTTCTTTCTTTTGTAAGATAAAGTATTTACCAGTGCAAGTTTTAAATTTTAATAGATAACCATTCCAATATGATGGTGTCAATTTTATTTTGTGTCTGCCAATTACTAGATTAAATTCGAATTAATTCGGATGTTGGAGTCTGAAGAGTAATTGTGAGCATTTATTTGCCTCTTTTATACCAATCAATTTAATCCTAAGCGTCAGCTAAAATAATATTAACATATTAATATCAAATCCGACCATCAACTTATCTCTGTCACCTGTCCTACCTCTCCAGTACGGCCACCCAATCCTCCCAGCCGGCGGCGCTTGTGGCACTTTGGCGCTGCCGACTAGGAGGGTCTACGGCAGTACTTCTTAGACTTCCCATGGAATGATTTTTGCTTCTGTCGCTGGGGACCCTCGGAGAGTGCTGAACTCATTACCGAGGTAATCCTATCGGTTATGGAGGCATTCATTCCATTTTCTTTCTCTCAAACTAATGCAAAAAAAAAAAAAATTGGTATACTCACGATTGTTCTACTTATCCGCAATGAGGAGGAAGCATTCAAACATTACTGATACCTTCAAACTCAAGAATCTAATTTTTCCTATGTTTCTGCCCGGAATCAGGCCACATCTGTTCTTCGACTCGCCAAACACTCTTTCATCAATAAAAAATGCACTGAACTATCCAACTTTAGCTCTTCCCAAGCTTTCTGGCATCTAGCCAAAAACCTCCCCAACAATGTTTTCTTCATCTTTTCCTCCTCTTATCCACTTTGATGGCACAACTATTACTTCTTCCCCTGACAAAGCTGAACTCTTTGCTCAAACTTTCGCTAGAAACTCCACCTTGGATGATTCCGGTGCTATTCCTCCCTTTCCACCCCCATCTCTCCAACTTAACCTAATATTCTAATATCTTCTATAGATGTACTGTATACCCTCTCTGGGCTAAATACTAAGAAAGCGTACGGTCCGGATGGTGTTCCTCCTGTTGAACTCAAAAACTGTTTTTCCGTGCTGACTCCCTGCCTAGGCAATCTCTTCCGTCTCTGTCTCTCTTCTAACGTCTTCCCTTCTTGCTGGAAGTTTGCCCTCATTCAACCTGTCCCAAAGAATGGTGACCACTCTCACCCCTCCAACTATCGTCCAATTGCTCTCATCTATTGCATCTCTAAAGTTTTTGAAACTATTCTTACTTCAACATTTCTTAAGCATTTCTCCCTTCATAATCTACTCTCAGATCGCCAGTGTGGCTTCCTCAGGGGTCACTCTACTGGTGATCTTTTTTCATATCTTAACACCTTACGAGCGGCCTATGCGGTTTATTTATATGTACCGCCCAGCGGGGTGTTTTTAGCCAAAATAGGGCTGTTTACGTGATCATTTTCATGCCTAAATTAGACCCAGAACGTAAAACAAGTACCTATCCCTGAAAGGGCATAAACAGAGCTTTCGAATGACACCATAACGATCCTTTTATGATGGCTAGTTTTCTTGCAATAACCGTGCAACGCGAGTGCAAAAAGCATGTAATTCGGTACTTTCCCCATATAATTCAGTATGTAGCGAGTGAGAGAGGGAGGAGGGAGCTGAGATTCGTGTCAGTAGGTTCGCCGCGGTGGTCTGGAGCAGTCATACGCTCGCTAGTCTCCTGCCACCACTTGTCTCTCTCTCTCAGCAACATTACGTGCTGAAATTGCCACTCGACCTATGTCGAGCGCCGCCACATAGTCCAGCTTTATTTAACTCGACTTATGTGGTGAGCCGCTAATTAAGGGTTAATAACTCTTGGTCATCCTCCTTTCGGGACTTCTGCAAGACCTTTTCTATTGCACTAGACATATCAAAGGCCCTCAATAGAGTCTGGCACAAATCTCTAAATTCTAATCTATCCTCCTTCGGTTTCTATCCCTTCATCTGTGCCTTTATCTCTAATTTCCATTCTGGCCATTCCATAGCTGTTGTGGACGGCCATCGTTCACTTCTTCATCCTATTAACTCCGGTGTTCCTCAGGGTTCTGTCCTATCTCCATTTATCTTTCTAATATTCATAAATTATCTTCTCAACTGTACTTCCAGTCAAATCCATTCGTAGGCTGACGACTCTACCTAACCGTCTTGGTCGTGTAATGGTTACAGTGTTTATAAATCGGTGTATGATAACCCAGGTTCGAATCCTGGTGGATCACATAATTATATGCTTTCATTAATTTCATTGGAGGTGTTTGGTGTTTGGTGTTGTGGTGAAATCAATGTATTATAGATTATACTATTCAATTAGTTTCCAGGACGCCCGGCAAGCAATCACTCAAAATCTCACGTGATGAAGCCATAGAACACTTATCTTCTGATCTAAAAACCATTTCCAATTGGGGCAGAGAAAATCTTGTTGCTTTCATTGCTTCCATAACCCAATTTCTCCATTTATCTACCCATCAAGAACTCCCAGTGGACTATCCTTTTTATTTCAACAATACAAAAATCAACCTTTTATCTTCTCTCAGTATTCTTGGTGCTACATTTTCTTCTGATCTCTCTTGGAAAGACCACATTACCACTCTTGCTAAAACGGCTTCCCAGAAGCTGGGTGTGCTTAACTGCCTCAAGGGGTTCTTCAGTACGGGTCCCAGGTGGCCTTAGTGCTGCATATCCCGTCACCTGTCACCCGCGACCTATGGCAGCAAGTATACTGGGTGCGGGATATCCCGTCACCCAAGGTCCGCGAGTTAAGAAGCCAGGGAGGTAGTTCTTTTAAGGGATCAATGTTGACTAGGATTATTTGGTGTACTGTTAGTGAGAGGGCAGAGGATTTTTATAGCTTGTGCACGGCTCCAGATTTCTGGGCTAGCTGATATCTCCCAGGCTCACTAGCAGAACCCTGTGATGTGTTGTCATTTTAGGACAGCATCTCGCATTATTAGTTAGCTAATAGATTTTCACTGTGGTACAAAAGGCTTGACGTGGGAGGAGCGTGGTGCACAGCTAGGACGGTATGCATGCGTGGCACTGACGGAGAATGCAATAGCCTAGTATTCCGGAGTGCAGGTGTTTTCAGTAAAACTACTATACTTCTTTGCTATATTTTCTTATATTTTAGATGAGCACGAACTATAGAATCATAGTGTATGAATATCCGCCCTAGCATTGCCATTCGATAATGGTATTTGGTTTACTTAGTTGTTTACTCAGTAATTATTCATCAATACTCCAGTCAATTGACCTGGAGTATGCCAGACGGCAGTTGTTGCACCTAATCCGCTAAAGAGCCTGGATTGCGTTATAATTGTGCTCTGTCTGCTGCGCTACAAGGGCTGCTTTGAAAGGAGATGAAGGTGCTGCCAGGTTTTTATTCTAATTTGATTATTGGTCCTAAGCAGTATTGTGTGAAGCATTTATATATATATATATACAGTATATGTATATATATAAATATATATATATATATATATATATATATATAAATATATATATATAATTATATTAACGCCTATTCTTCCTCTTCACTTTGAACATTAGTAAAAGTGTCTAGTTCATGTGTAGCCAGAGTAATGACGAGATCAAAATGTGTGGAGAGTAAAGCTAGTCCCAGTCGGCCTTAGTGCTGGATAACCTATCACCCGGGACCTACGGCAGCAAGTACTGGGTGTGGGATGACCCGTCACCCAAGGTCGCGAGTTGAGTTAACCGAGTCCCTGCGTTTTTTTTAGCCGTAAGTCACCTTCATTCCTTGCACATGTTCATGCCTTAACAAGAGCCAGAGTATAATACATGATATATACGTGACACATGAAACTACAGTAATTAGAGCTTTTGAATGACACCTGAATAGTTTCTGTATGATGTCTGGTTGGCTTGCAAAGATCAGCTAAAATCGCTAAAAATGAGCGGTTAAGAGCTCTTTTTGCTGTGTAACTCTGCAATGGAGCGAGAGAAGACTCTCTCGCACATAACTGTACACTCAGCAATGGTGGGCAATGGACAAAGGGGCCCCACGCTGCCTGCACTCGCTTGCCTCACTAACATGACTCATAATAACTGGATGTTGGTATCCATCTGGGGACGGGTAACGCAGGCAGAGGGTTAAACATGCAAATTTCAAGGAACTTAGGAATGCCCTCAGTGACATACATGTCTATCTATCTATCTATTGCCTGACGCCATAATCCTAGAAGGTGTGGCCACGAATGAACCGCCCCCATGCACCTCTGTCCCCAGTCAGTCGACGCACCTCCTCCCAACCAGCATCGCCTTCATCCATATACATCGTCACTCCATCCTTCCACCTCTCCTTCGGTGCACCTCTCCCTCTCTGCCCTTCCACCTCGCTCTCGTACACCTTCTTAGTAATTCTCTCGCTTTCCATACGTTCTATATGGCCGAACCATCTCAAGTTGTTCCTTTTCACACTTTCCAGCACATCTACCTCCACACCACACCTCCTTCTTACTTCCTCAACTATCTGTCTATCCCTCCATGTAACTCCGCACGCACTTCTCAAGTAACTAATTTCCACCGCTCTCACTCTTGGTATGAGTCTCTTCTCGAACGTCCATGCTTCGCTTTCGTAAGTTAGTGTCGGGATTACCACACTGTCATGCAAGGACTTCTTCACTTCCATACTGACCACCCTATCTCTTGTTACTGCTTTCAACGTTCCTACAACCCTCTTCCCCTCTTGCACCCTCTCCCACATTTCTTCATCTATAGTCCCATCTTTACTCAACACACTGCTCAGATACTTAAATGAGCTGACAATCTCCATAGCCTGACCGTTCAACTTCACCTCACACTCTGTGGCTTCACCGCTTTCGAAGACCATAACCTTGCTCTTCCCCGCATTTACCTTCAGATTCCGTTTTTCGCACACTGTTCCAAACACATTTACCAGACCCTGCAACTTCCATTCATTATCGCTCATCAGAACTGTATCATCAGCAAACAGCAGTACAGGTAGCTTCCACTCATTTCCCTCCCATATCAGCGACACACCAACATCCACTGCTCTTCCTTGTAATTCTTTCATGACTCCATCCACAAATAAAGTAAACAACCACGGTGACATCACACACCCCTGTTTCAACCCAACATTCAGGTCAAAGAACTCGCTCTGCTCATTCTCCACACGTACTGCCGCCTTTGCACCCTCATACATGCTCTTCACTGCTTTCAGCAACTTGCCATCTACTCCGTATATTCTAAGTACTTTCCACATACCTTCTCTATCCACTCTGTCATAGGCCTTCTCCAGATTCATAAAGGCAACATACACCTTTTGTTGTTTCTCCAGATATTTCTCAACAACACATGTCAGGGTAAAAATCTGATCTACACATCCTCTTCCCTTTCTAAAACTGCCCTGCTCGTCACCTATCCAGTTCTCCGTTCTCGCTCTCACTCTCTCAATCACTACTCTACTGTACACCTTTCCTACTATGCTTAGAAGACATATTCCTTGGTGGTTACCACACACTCCTCTTTCCCCTTTACCCTTATATAGGGGTACTATTATGCCTGTCTTCCAGTCATCAGGTGCACTCTCCTTCTCCCATGCTAGTTTGCACATTTTCCATACCCATTCGATCACTATTTCACCACCATACCTCAGCATTTCGCCACACAATCCATCTGTTCCTGGTGTTTTTCCCAACTTCACTGTTTTCATGGCTTCCCACACTTCTGACGTCATGATCCCCACCTGTTCCTCCACTACTTCTCTTCTTCTCTCTCCCATACCCCATCCAACTATGTGTGCTGGCGCTTCATTCCTTATGTTTAGCAACTCGTTGAAGTACTCCCTCCATCTTTCGACTCTCTCTAGCTTCTCGGCTAGCATTCTCCCATTCTTATCTTTCACACCCTTAATGTTACCCTTGCTACCTTCCCTAACTTTCTTGACTTCTTTCCAGAACAGTTTCTTACACTCCCTCCATTTTACACTCAGATTCCTTCCAAATTTCTCATCTACTCTTCTCTTACTCTCCTTCACTACTCTCTTCACCACTCTCTTTCTCTCCACGTACGTCACTCGTTTCTGGCTCTCCAAATCTTCATTCCCTCTACTACCCAACCACTCTTTATACGCTTTCTTCTTGTCTTCCACAGCTATTTTTACCTCTTCTGTCCACCTTTCACTCCTCGCCCTCTTCTCCTTACTTGCCATATAGTTTTCAGGTTTTTTATACTAATTTTTTTTTTTTTTTCATAGAGCTTTTGAAACTATATCCTAATTTATATACCCTATCATCCTAACTGCCAGAATGCCTTCAAACTTGAAACATTGCGAGCAGTGTACAGGTCGATTCGCTGGACAATACTTCAATGACTACTTCTCCATCCCGGAATGCAGGCTGAGCGAAAACCGCCGACAACTGAAAGAAGGTCTGAACGAAGTAAAGGCCAACTATATCAGACTCCAGGAGGAATTCTACTCGTTGCAGGAATTTGTTTCCCTCAATGTAGCGGCAACACCAGAAACCCAGAAGGATGTACCAGTGCAGGTGTCAAACCAAGACAACGCAACTGCCCTCCCTTCTCCCCCTAGATCTTCTTCCCCACCAAGAGTTGACCAGCCACTAACACCCCCACCAGCCACCCTACCCGCCCGCCAAAACACCCCTCCACCCCCTTACTCCCGTAAGAAATGGGGCGAGGCAATCAAGGAGGTCACATTTTCCGGTTACCACGTTTAATAGATACCAGATTCTAACAGAACCTAGTGACGAAACTGAGGAGACCAGGCTCATTGGAGACTCCATCCTACGAGGACAACTTGAAGAGTTCTGTGAAAGAGTCCCAAACCACAGAAAGTGTTTTTGCATACCGGGTGATGGTTTGGATGAGATCGCAGCAGCCTTCGACGATGTCACCATCAACACTGACGAGAACACCCTGTTCGTTATTCACGCAGAGTCGAACAATGTAATGAGCACCAGATCAGAGGAAGTAATGGAAAAATACCGTAAGGCAATTCTGCGTTGCAAGAGTAAATCAAGTAACATAATCATTTCAGGCATTCTTCCCAAGATCGATGCAGAGACTGGTTTCTACGATAAGGCGTTCAGTACTAATAACAGACTTAAATCCCTCTGCTCACAGAAAGATGTCGAATATCTCAATCTTTGGGACCATTTCTACAATCAACACATTCTCTTTCAGAACGATGGCTGCCATTTGAATCTAGTCGGAGCAGCACGCCTAGGCAGACTCCTACATGATGCAGTCTGCACTTTCAGAACAAAAAACGTCAACCGAGCAGGGGCAGTAGCAGCGACATAATCTACCCCATATCTAAAGAAAACCCTATCCAAAATAATATCACGGTCTGCTACGTTAATGCACGCAGCTTGCGAAAGACCTGGAAGCACTTGCATGTATGGAGGACTGTGATATAATCGGTGTTTCAGAATCTTGGATCAACACGGAGAAGCGAGATTTTTTGGCGGAATACGCATTACCAGGTTATACTCCCTTCAGTTGCGAAAGGTCTCATAGAATGGGAGGTGGGGTTCTGTTATATGTTAAAAGTAATCTTCACCCAATCGAGGTAACCAAACCTGCCATAAATAATATTGATGCTAGTTACATTTAAATATATAATCAAGCAAGCAAGGTAAGAGTTGGCCTCATTTATCGACCTCCTGCGCAATCACCCGATACAGACGAGAAACTCTACGATCAAATATCAGAAATAAATTGTCAGGAAGAAGCAGTAATATTTGTCGATTTCAATCTGCCAGTCACAACATGGGGCGAACAACTAAATGCTCACGAGGGACATGATCTACATGCTAATCTTCAGAAAGTGCCCTTTATCAACACGTAGAACACCCAACGAGGGGAAATAACATTCTGGATATTATTCTAACGACAAATGAAACACTGGTAAATAGCGTCAAAATTGGACCGGAATTTAGCTCTAGTGACCATAGGATAGTGTCCTTTAACATAAAAGTAAATAATGACAAAGAAAATTAGAGCACTGAAAAAGTACCAGATTATCGAAGGGCTGACTTCAACAAACTTAGAAGGCATCTTGCCAATACTGACCGGAATGAAATGACCGAAACTCATGATGTAAATCGATTATGGAAAATATTATCTAATGACCTAAACAAAGCCATAACTACATGCGTCCCTCTACGAAAGCGGCGCCCAGCGGTTAAATATAAGCCAAAATGGTGGAATAATGAAATAAAAAGCAGCCTCTTAGTAAAAAAGCAGGCATACCAAAAATATAAGGTAACTCAGAATAATAGCGATAAATTAGAACACGATAGACTGCGTCGAACAACTAAAAATCTCATCAAGCGAAGTAAGAACATTCTGGAACTCCATATTGCTACCTCCATCAAGTTCAATCCGAAAGAATTTTACAGCTATAAAAGAAACAGAAAAAACGGTATCTTCAACAATAGGCCCACTTGTTGCGGAAAATGGAGATCATACAGATAACAAATTAGAAATGGCAAATATCCTAAATAACTATTTTGCATCAGTCTTCACGTCGGAAGATACTACCGGTAGCCGACCTACCCTACGAATCAATTAAATGGTACTGAGCTCGAAAACTTTACGATTTATGAAGACGATATCCTGCTGACAAATCATATGATAAGGATAGAGCAGTTGATATAATATATCTCGATCCTAAAAGCACCCAACCTCATAAGCGACTAATTGACAAAATAAAAGCTCATGGCATAACAGGAAAAACTCTGAAATGGCTTGAAAATTGGCTCTCAGACCGTAAACAGCGAGTCCGTAATAAATGGTGAAGAATGTGATTGGTGCAAAGTAAATAGTGGCGTTCCCCAGCGTTCGGTATTGGGTACTATTCTTTTTATAATTTACATAATCGACTTGGACGAAGTAATAGAATGCAAAATTATGAAATTTGCTGACAATACAAAAATTACTAATAAAGTAACCTCAACCGTACATTAGCAAAAACTGCAAGGTGACCTAGATACTTTAGTTAACTGGGCAGAAAAATGGCAAATGAAATTCAACATAGACAAATGCAAAGTATTACACATCGGTAGTAACAACGCTAAAAAAGATAACTCAATGAACAACATTCAACTATCAAATACGGACAAAGAAAAGGATCTGGGAGTTATAATATCAAGTGACCTAAAGCCGAGTAAACAGTGTACAGAGGTAATAAAACCTGCTAATAATTTGGTGGGTTTCATTGGCAGAACATTTAAATTCATATCAGAAAAAATCATACTTACTTTATTCAACTCATTGGTGCGTCCGCATCTCGAATACTGCGTGCAATTCTGGTCCCCGTACTACAGAAAGGACATAAATAAACTTGAAAAGGTGCAACGCAGAGTCACCAAAATGATACCTAGATTGCGTAATAAACCATACGAAGATCGTTTAAAAAAACTAAATTTGTTTAGCTTAACAAAGCGCAGAATGAGAGGTGACCTAATAGAGGTGTTCAAAATCTTCAAGGGATTCAGTAACCTAAATGTAAGCTAATTATTTATGATCAATCAAGCAATCACGAGAAACAATGTTTATAAGATTATAGGCAAGCGTTTTCATTCTCATGAGGCGAAGCATTTCTTCTTCAACCGTGTTGTGAATAATTGGAACAGACTACCCTCTAACATTGTAAACTGTAATAGTGTCGAAACATTCAAGAACCATCTGGATAAACACTTGGCAAATAACCCCCGATTAACAGTTTCTTTCAGAATAACGTGCAACGAAGTGTCAAAGCATACCGCAATGTATATTGATATTCATACACCTGTTCCCTTTCAGATTTTGTAGTAATAGAGTTAGCTTAGAATACAAATCAACTTCATTTTTCTCCCTGTCCTATCCGAAATTCTGTGTCAGTTTTTCCATACTATATGGTGTTTTTTTCTGTTTCCATGTCAGCATTTGCTGAGGGGAGTGGTGGGTGGGGAGGAGCCTTCTTCTTTTCCATCCTTTTCTCTACCTCTTAGTCAATAGATTAATATTTTTAGATATCCAAACTGCCCCGTAAGGACCAATAGGTCTGTTGCACTTTTGTTCTCCTTTGTATTCATTTGTATACTCCACACACCTCCTCACATGCTGCACATATCTATTTTTTAAACACCTTGCTCATCTCCTCCATATCTTCCAGGTCGAACCCACCTAGTCGTCTTTCTACTGCTCTCCTGTACTCTTCCCTGATTTCCTCCTCATACATGTACAGCTTAGCAATATTAACAAAACATGCGAACTGTATTTTGTACATGACTGTACAACAAAAAATACGTATGTATGTATGTATGTATGCATGTACTCAGGCCCATTCCCCATTTTTCTTATATTTGTTTGTTTTTTAATTTCTGGGGGTGGCCGACTCGAGACAGAGCCCGAACAGGGACAACACAACACAACATAAAACAATGAACACACAAAAACAAAACACACATTCACACACATCTAGGTCACCCAGGAGAAGACCCAGAGACCAGGGATCACCAAGGTCCCTCCAGCACTCCCCCGACCCCCAACCACCCAGAGAGGTTCCAGTCTCAGAGGCAGACATGCAGTGAGCCGAAACTGCAAGCCCGCTCACCATACTTCCAGGTGCACCCTTCATATATACCGGCTGGCCCCCAACCCCTTCTCCCAAATGACCACGTCTTCACTCATCTATTCACAAGCATTCTCCATTCATACCTTTTTATTACCACTTCCTTTGCCTGATCTATAGTGATTCCTCTATCACCCAAAGCTTGTCTTACACAGTCTCTCCATCTCAATAGGGGCCTTCCTACCCCTCTATCTCCCCTTGTATCTGAATCCAATATTTTCTTTGTAAGCCTTTTATCTTCCATTCGTTCAACATAACCATACCAGCTCAGCACCCTTCTGTCCACTGACAAATGTTCCTGCTGCCCCACTCTCCTACGTATCTCTTCATTCCTCAATCTGTCTCTACGATTAACTCCACACATACTGCTCAAGCAGCTCCTCTCCATTACATTACATTTTTTTCTCTCCTTTGCCTTCAGAGCCCATGTCTCAGCCCCATACATCACTGTTGGCACAACAATTCCTTAATACATTGCACTATTAACTTTCATTCCGACATTTCTCACCTTCCACATACTTGCCATTGCTCCGAAAACTTTCCTTCCTTCACATACTCTCTGTTTTACCTCCATTGCCATACCTCCATTCCTGCTTATCATTCCTCCTAGATATTTAAAACACTCAACTTGTTCCAATATTTCCCCATCCAGCCTCACATCTAGATTCACCCTACGATCACCCCTATTACTGTACACACCATTACTTTACTTTTATTAATGCTCGCCTTCAGCTTCCTCCTCTCACAAACCACACCAAACTCTTTGACTATCCGCTGCAGTTGCTTCTGAGAATCCGTTACCAACGTTGTGTCATCAGCGAACAGCAACTGATTCAACTCCCAATTTCTACCATTCTTTCCTAATAAACCTAATCCTATACCCATAGTTCTCATTTTCACCTGCCTCACCACACCATCCATAACTATATTAAACAGCCATGGTGACATTACACAACCCTGTCGCAAACCTACATTTACCTCAAACCATTCACTTAACTCATTATTTCCTACTCTAACACACGCTCTGCTCCCTTCATAAAAACTCTTAACTGCTCTTAACAGATTTCCTCCAATTTCATAAATCCTTAACATCTTCCACATTGCTTCTCGATCCACACGATCATACGCTTTTTCCAAATCCATAAAAACCCAAAATATCTCCTTATGCTTCTCTAAATACTTCTCGCATAACTGTCTTACTGTAAACATCTGATCCACACACCCTCTTCTCCTCCTAAAACCGCACTGCTCTTCTCCTATTGCAACTTCCGTTCCCGTTATTTTCCTCTCTATCAACACCCTGCCATACAGCTTTCCAACCACTGATAATAAACTAATACCTCTATAAATTGAACACTCCTTACTTACGTACATACGAAAATTAAAATAAATACTGGGAAAAAAAACAAGCATCCTTGGTTCAATAAGAATATTAGCATGGCACTAAGAAGAATAGTTAAATTCCATACAGATAGTAAACATGTCATTTATAATTAAAGCTTAAGCTATCTATACAGTCGAAACTCAACAGTAATAGATGCATGAAAAGGAAAACAAAAACTCTAGTTTTAAAGGCATTGTGATCACCAATGTTTTTTCTGCCACAGTTGGAGATACTTTACAATCAGAAAATGTGGGTTTGGAATTGACTACTTGTTTGGTGTATAGTACAGGGTAGGTAAAGTATTCGGTATAAGAATAGAGAAACTTGGAATGCATCTAAGAATATTATTGGAGAGTATTACAGGCATATACAGAACCTTGAAATAGCATAACACTCTAAACACCGGATGGTGTAAGAAGAGAATGTACACAACTAGGGAATTATAAGAAAGAGTGTTTTATATGTGTATAGGATAATTACTTTAGGGGGCAAGTTTGCCAGAATGTATCAGCATAGAAAAAACAAAGGTTTCACTTATGTAAACGTAAAAGACGGCCATGATTTTGAAACAAAACATATATTGACAATAGGAAAGAATATAATCACAAAACAGTTGATGAGAACAAAGGGAGTGACAATATCTGTCTCATTTGCCTTTGTAGTGTGAAACACGGAGGGGCTAGAGAAACACACTTAGAATATATTAGGATGTCTGTCATAATACAGTCAGAATAAACAGTATCATAAGTATCATCAAGGTTATATTAATAGCAAAAATGTGTGTGAAAATATTAAGTATTTACCAAAGGAATAAGTGACTGTAGTGTCGTCAGAATGAGAACATGGAGGACAAAAAAAAAATATATATATATTGAAAGGTTTTTGGGTCGATGTTAGAAAGAGGTGTAATAGCTAGAAATGGAAGACAGAATTAAAATAATTAGTACGAATTTTGGAGTTATCGGCGAGTCAGAAAATAGATATGTCATGATTCAGGGCAGCGACTATACTGATGAGTAAGATAGTTGTTAAGGGGGGTCACCTGCTTTTTTTTCTCTTTTTCTCCTTTTCTCTCTTTCCCTGGCTTGTATCCATTCGGCCCCATTCAGCCAACTGTTTTAAGACGTGTATCCCCATCCAGGTGTTGATATCTTCCTGGCGAGCGATAGCGAGCCAGCATTGTATGGACAAATCCGGATTCGCCAGAGACATTTTTCTATCGAAAAATTTACAAATTTAGCTTGCTGTCAAAGCAAAAAATATATATGCTGGCTCACTACCGCTCGCCAGGAAAATATGGATACCTGAATGGGGGTAAACGTCTTAAAACAGTAGGCTGAATGGGGCCGAATGGATACAAGCCAAAGAGAGAGGGAGAAAAAGAGAAAACAAGCGAGGTGGGCTCCCTTAAGGCGCCGGAACTATCTGAATGCTTCCCTGTTATTCCATACACTATTAGATCAAGCGTGGGGGACATGTTGTTTTTAGTCATTAGGTTGAGAGAAAGAGAATGCAATAGTTGCCTTCGTACCTGAGAAAATATCTTTGGGGGAATATACACTAGGTGCTGAATAGAAGGTAGTTGGTTATACACTAGGTGCTGAATAGAAGGTAGTTGGTTATACACTAGGTGCTGAATAGAAGGTAGTTGGTTATACACTAGGTGCTGAATAGAAGGTAGTTGGTTATACACTAGGTGCTGAATAGAAGGTAGTTGGTTATACACTAGGTGCTGAATAGAAGGTAGTTGGTTATACACTAGGTGCTGAATAGAAGGTAGTTGGTTATACACTAGGTGCTGAATAGAAGGTAGTTGGTTATACACTAGGTGCTGAATAGAAGGTAGTTGGTTATACACTAGGTGCTGAATAGAAGGTAGTTGGTTATACACTAGGTGCTGAATAGAAGGTAGTTGGTTATACACTAGGTGCTGAATAGAAGGTAGTTGGTTATACACTAGGTGCTGAATAGAAGGTAGTTGGTTATACACTAGGTGCTGAATAGAAGGTAGTTGGTTATACACTAGGTGCTGAATAGAAGGTAGTTGGTTATACACTAGGTGCTGAATAGAAGGTAGTTGGTTATACACTAGGTGCTGAATAGAAGGTAGTTGGTTATACACTAGGTGCTGATTAGAAGGTAGTTGGTTATACACTAGGTGCTGAATAGAAGGTAGTTGGTTATACACTAGGTGCTGATAGAAGGTAGTTGGTTATACACTAGGTGCTGAATAGAAGGTAGTTGGTTATACACTAGGTGCTGATTAGAAGGTAGTTGGTTATACACTAGGTGCTGAATAGAAGGTAGTTGGTTATACACTAGGTGCTGATTAGAAGGTAGTTGGTTATACACTAGGTGCTGAATAGAAGGTAGTTGGTTATACACTAGGTGCTGAATAGAAGGTAGTTGGTTATACACTAGGTGCTGAATAGAAGGTAGTTGGTTATACACTAGGTGCTGATTAGAAGGTAGTTGGTTATACACTAGGTGCTGATTAGAAGGTAGTTGGTTATACACTAGGTGCTGAATAGAAGGTAGTTGGTTATACAGTAGGTGCTGATTAGAAGGTAGTTGGTTATACACTAGGTGCTGAATAGAAGGTAGTTGGTTATACACTAGGTGCTGATTAGAAGGTAGTTGGTTATACACTAGGTGCTGAATAGAAGGTAGTTGGTTATACACTAGGTGCTGATTAGAAGGTAGTTGGTTATACACTAGGTGCTGAATAGAAGGTAGTTGGTTATACAGTAGGTGCTGATTAGAAGGTAGTTGGTTATACACTAGGTGCTGAATAGAAGGTAGTTGGTTATACACTAGGTGCTGATTAGAAGGTAGTTGGTTATACACTAGGTGCTGAATAGAAGGTAGTTGGTTATACACTAGGTGCTGATTAGAAGGTAGTTGGTTATACACTAGGTGCTGAATAGAAGGTAGTTGGTTATACACTAGGTGCTGATTAGAAGGTAGTTGGTTATACACTAGGTGCTGAATAGAAGGTAGTTGGTTATACACTAGGTGCTGAATAGAAGGTAGTTGGTTATACACTAGGTGCTGATTAGAAGGTAGTTGGTTATACACTAGGTGCTGAATAGAAGGTAGTTGGTTATACACTAGGTGCTGATTAGAAGGTAGTTGGTTATACACTAGGTGCTGAATAGAAGGTAGTTGGTTATACACTAGGTGCTGAATAGAAGGTAGTTGGTTATACACTAGGTGCTGAATAGAAGGTAGTAGGTTATACACTAGGTGCTGAATAGAAGGTAGTTGGTTATACACTAGGTGCTGAATAGAAGGTAGTTGGTTATACACTAGGTGCTGAATAGAAGGTAGTTGGTTATACACTAGGTGCTGATTAGAAGGTAGTTGGTTATACACTAGGTGCTGATTAGAAGGTAGTTGGTTATACACTAGGTGCTGATTAGAAGGTAGTAGGTTATACACTAGGTGCTGAATAGAAGGTAGTAGGTTATACACTAGGTGCTGATTAGAAGGTAGTAGGTTATACACTAGGTGCTGATTAGAAGGTAGTAGGTTATACACTAGGTGCTGATTAGAAGGTAGTAGGTTATACACTAGTGTGGGGTAGGTTATAAAGGTAGTTGGTTATACACTAGGTGCTGATTAGAAGGTAGTAGGTAGTAGAAGGTAGTAGGTAGTAGGTATTAGAAGGTAGTAGCCCTTGTATTGAGTATTGTTCACATGTGTGGGGAGGTTCCTCTCACACCGCTCTCCTAGACAAAGTTGAAAGGAAGGCCTTTCGTATCATTAACTCCCGTCCACTCACCAACTCTCTGCAATCTCTCTCTCTCCGCCGCAATGTTGCATCTCTCTCGCTATTCTATCGCTACTATAATAATCAGTGTTCCTCAGAGCTATCCCAGTGCATACCACCTCCTTTACGTAGGACACGTGGTACCCGTCTTGCAACTCAATCCCACCCCTACTCAGTGCAACTCTCCAACCCAAAAGTGAAACGTTACTCTCAAACTTTCTTCTACTCAACATCTGAGCTCTGGAACTCTCTCCCAGAATCAGTCTTTCCCTCTTCCTATGACTTAAATTGCTTCAAACTCCGTGTGTCCAGGCATTTTGGCTCGAACGTCCCTTGATTTTGGCCCTGTCACTCTTTCAACTATGGGGGAGGCACTCGCTATAGGCAGTTATGCCTTTTGCCTCCCTCAATCACATAGAAAAAAAAAAAAAAAAAAAAAAAAACACTAGGTGCTGAATAGAAGGTAGTAGGTTATACAGTAGGTGCTGATTAGAAGGTAGTTGGTTATACAGTAGGTGCTGAATAGAAGGTAGTTGGTTATACACTAGGTGCTGAATAGAAGGTAGTTGGTTATACACTAGGTGCTGAATAGAAGGTAGTTGGTTATACACTAGGTGCTGAATAGAAGGTAGTTGGTTATACAGTAGGTGCTGATTAGAAGGTAGTTGGTTATACACTAGGTGCTGAATAGAAGGTAGTTGGTTATACAGTAGGTGCTGATTAGAAGGTAGTTGGTTATACACTAGGTGCTGAATAGAAGGTAGTTGGTTATACAGTAGGTGCTGAATAGAAGGTAGTAGGTTATACACTAGGTGCTGAATAGAAGGTAGTAGGTTATACAGTAGGTGCTGATTAGAAGGTAGTTGGTTATACAGTAGGTGCTGAATAGAAGGTAGTAGGTTATACACTAGGTGCTGAATAGAAGGTAGTAGGTTATACAGTAGGTGCTGAATAGAAGGTAGTTGGTTATACAGTAGGTGCTGATTAGAAGGTAGTAGGTTATACAGTAGGTGCTGATTAGAAGGTAGTTGGTAATAAAGTAGGTGCTGAATAGAAGGTAGTTGGTTATACAGTAGGTGCTGAATAGAAGGTAGTAGGTTAGATGAAAGGTGATGAACGTTAAGCCGGTATCACACGAGAGCTTTTATAGTCAACATTCGATGATCAACATTTTCCTGGCAACATTTCTGGACTATTTTGCACTGGTATAGGAAACTAGACTGACGATAGACGAATTTAGGTGACACAAATATATTAAATGTTTACCTCTTATGCTGTCATACCAGTGTTGAGGATAAATGTTGACGGAAAAAGTGTTTGTGTGATACCGGCTTTATATAAATTAATGGGAACAGTGCTAGTGTGTAGTACAGTGCATTTTGAATAATCGCCGGCCAAAGGGAGTATCATGTATATGGTTAGTGGCATTTCTGATCTCTTCTTCTGGAGTGAATATATATCCAGTAATCCTTAATTAAGGGGGATGGGCCGGTTTTCAGGACCACTTTCCCATTAGTTTTCAGATGTTAAGATGTTTGCCCCATTAGTTAGTCGATTTTAAGACCCTCGCACCATTTTTAGTCAATATTTAGACCTTTAGTGCTATTTAGGTGTCGACGTT
Organism: Paralithodes platypus; assembly: GCA_032716605.1. NCBI lineage: Eukaryota > Metazoa > Arthropoda > Malacostraca > Decapoda > Lithodidae > Paralithodes > Paralithodes platypus. The sequence goes on along the minus strand of CM064507.1, from coordinate 30,838,234 downwards.
TTCCTGGCGAACGATAGTGAGCCTGTAATGTTGGAAGAACTGGCCTTCGGCCGGGACATTTTTCTACCAAAATGTTTACAAATAAATCTAGAAGGGGGATCTAATAGATATTTTTTTAAATTTGATGGAGGTCTAGGGAGGAAACTAGAAAAATAATGAATACATGCAAAAATCGCCCAAAAAGTGAACCATCCCCCATTAATCATCGACATTAGCGATGTGAAAAATGGTGTGCAATGTGCCAGTTATGCGTTGTTAAAGAAATTATAATGTTTTGATATGATAGTGGTGTAGTGTTTTGATATCATAGTGGTGTAGTGTTTTGATATGATAGTGGTGTAGTGTTTTGGGGGAGACATTACAGAATGGATATCGTCGGCGATTGTACAGACCAAATGTTTCTGGTTTCAAGCCCTCTTCAAGCATCCCAGTGCCCCTGCAGATCGGCAACATCTTGAATATACCGATACGTCGTGAAAATACCCCCTATATCGCTTAAACTCGCAGAATAGATGATGGCCGGTCAAATTCGAAGATAGCTTTAGTATAATTTCTATGACATCTTCTGTGTGACCTGTCTAAATAACGTGCTGCTGTGTAGTGTGCCAAAAACAGAATATAGCTACCAAGATTTCGAAAGCTTCATTCAATAATCTCAGGGCCTCGTAAGAGTTACAGGCTACTGGAAAGACTACTGTCCATAGGTTGGAGATACCGCCAAAAATAAAACAAAATAATACATTTAGGCCTAAGGGGAGGCAGACCGTTTTTCTGGACCTACTTCTTACCTCATGTTTAGCCCCATTTCTTTTAGATTATAAGACGTTCGGCCCATTAGTTTGGTGATTTTAATACCTTTTGCCCCATTTTATTGTCAATGTTAAGACCTTTCGTACCATTTCGGTGTCGATTATTCCCTGGCGAGCGATAGCGAGCCTGAAAATATAAGAGGAACCGGCCTTCGGCCGGGACATTTTATACCGAAAAATTTACAAATTTATCTAGGGGTGTTTTTCTAAGCTTGATGGAGGTCTAGCGAGAAAACTAAGGAATATATGCATTAATAGACCAAAAAAACAACCAAAAAACGGTCTGTCTCCCCTTAAAACACACTAAACAAAACCTGGATTGCCTCCTGCGTTTATGAGGCAAGAAGGTCAGGCAAACTGGTCATAAAGAGGTAACCTGATATCATTAATTGAGTTTAGAGGTGAAGAAGGTCAGGCAAACTGGTCATAAAGAGGTAACCTGATATCATTAATTGATTTTAGAGGTGAAGAAGGTCAGGCAAACTGGTCATAAAGAGGTAACCTGATATAATTAATTGAGTTTAGAGGTGAAGAAGGTCAGGTAAACTGGTCATAAAGAGGTAACCTGATATAATTAATTGAGTTTAGAGGTGAAGAAGGTCAGGCAAACTGGTCATAAAGAGGTAACCTGATATCATTAATTGAGTTTAGAGGTGAAGAAGGTCAGGCAAATTGGTCATAAAGAGGTAACCTGATATCATTAATTGAGTTTAGAAGTGAAGAAGGTCAGGCAAACTGGTCATAAAGAGGTAACCTGATATCATTAATTGAGTTTAGAGGTCAAGAAGGTCAGGCAAACTGGTCATAAAGAGGTAACCTGATATCATTAATTGAGTTTAGAGGTGAAGAGTTGCTTGGTTAATGGAGAAAAAAAAACATAATAATTCAACAAATCTCTAACACTCGCTTTTTACTGTAACTTACAGGGAAGTTTGTCAATGTCTGGGTTTCTTCATATTCTTTCGGAATTAATATTTCCACCGCAACAGTTAATGGGAGATATTTCCACTTGAGGGATTTTTTTCTGGACCCCTTTCTCCCTCATGTTTAGCCCCATTGCTTTTGAGATTTTAAGACGTTCGCCCTAGTAGTTTAGACATTTTAAGACATTTTTCCCCATTTCTGTCCAATTTTAAGACCTTTCGTGCCATTAAGGTGTCGATTTTTTCCTGGCGAGCGATAGCGAGCCTGTAATTTAAGAGCAATCGGCCTCTGGCCGGGACATTTTTCTACCTAAAAATGTACAAATTTATCTTGAATGGTGGTCTAGGGGGTGTAATTTTAAGCTTTATGAAAAAGTAGGAAACAAACTAAATAAATAATAATAATAAGCATGTTACTTATTTCTCCCCTTAATGCAATTGTCAATGAATAGTGAAGAGTGATACAACATAGCAGTGAATAGTAGCAGTGAATAGTGAAGAGTGATACAACATAGCAGCGAATAGTAGCAGCGAATAGTGAAGAGTGATACAACATAGCAGCGAATAGTAGCAGCGAATAGTGAAGTGATACAACATAGCAGCGAAAAGTAGCAGCGAATAGTGAAGAGTGATACAACATAGCAACAAATAGTAGCAGCGAATAGTGAAGAGTGATACAACATAGCAGCGAATAGTAGCAGCGAATAGAGAAGAGTGATACAACATAGCAGCGAATAGTAATAAGAATAGTGAAGAGTGATACAACATAGCAACAAATAGTAATAAGAATAGTGAAGAGTGATACAACATAGCAACAAATAGTAATAAGAATAGTGAAGAGTGATACAACATAGCAGCGAATAGTGAAGAGTGATACAACATAGCAACGAATAGTAGCAGCGAATAGTGAAGAGTGATACAACATAGCAACAAATAGTAGCAGCGAATAGTGAAGTGATACAACATAGCAGCGAAAAGTAGCAGCGAATAGTGAAGAGTGATACAACATAGCAACAAATAGTAGCAGCGAATAGTGAAGAGTGATACAACATAGCAGCGAATAGTAGCAGCGAATAGTGAAGAGTGATACAACATAGCAACAAATAGTAATAAGAATAGTGAAGAGTGATACAACATAGCAACAAATAGTAATAAGAATAGTGAAGAGTGATACAACATAGCAACAAATAGTAATAAGAATAGTGAAGAGTGATACAACATAGCAACAAATAGTAATAAGAATAGTGAAGAGTGATACAACATAGCAGCGAATAGTAGCAGCGAATAGTGAAGAGCGATACAACATAGCAACAAATAGTAGCAGCGAATAGTGAAGAGTGATACAACATACAACATAACAGCGAATACTAGCAGCGAATAGTGAAGAGTGATACAACATTAACTCATTCAAATCCAACTTCACTACTGCTTCATCCATTCCACCATTAAAATCTCCGACTGGCAATCTTGTAAGTGACCCAAGAGGTAAAGCTAACCTTCTTGCGGATATTTTCTCCACCAACTCAACCTTAGATGAAATAAATCAAGATGTCCCTGTACTTAATTTTAATTCGCCTGAAATTCCCTCACTTAAGATCCACACCAGACATGTCAAAACTATTTTGCAGAATCTCTCAGTAGATAAGGCTCCTGGTCCAGATGAAATTCCTCCAATAGTACTTAAGAATTGCTCCTTGGTGCTCGCTCCTGTATTGGCAAAAAATTTCCGCCTGTGTACTCATACCTCATGCTTCCCAGTACCCTGGAAAGAAGCAAACATTCATCCAGTTCCTAAAAAAGGTGCCTCTTCAGATCCATCAAACTAACTTCCACTCTTGGTAAAGTCTTTGAAATTATATTAAATAATCACATAATTAAGCATCTTGAGAAAAATAAATTAATCAGTGATAGGCAATATGGTTTTAGACGATGTCGATCAACTGCAGACATTCTTTGCCTTCTTACGCATCAAATCAACCAAGCTACAGACCAACATGGTGAAACACATACAATAGCACTGGATATATCAAAGGCATTTGATAGAGTCTGGCATCAATCCTTATTGTCGACGATGTCACACTACGGCCTTGCATCATTAGTTCCACTAATTTCTTCTTATCTTCATAACAGAAAAATATGTGTAATGGTAGATGGCCTTTATTCTCAATTTCACTCAATAAATGCTGGTGTTCCCCAGGGATCAGTTTTGGCCCCAATTCTGTTCCTCATTTATATCAATGATCTCATATCTACCACTCATAATCCAATACATTCCTACGCAGATGACTCAACACTCCACAGTTCCTTCACATTTACCAATTCTTTCTCCCAACCCGATCTTATAAATTCAAAAATAAACACTGCAATTTCTCTGAACCAGGACCTTTCTAGAATTAATGGATGGGGACAAAAGAATCTAGTTTCCTTTAATGCACAGAAAACCAAGAACATTCAATTTTCTAACCGACAGAATCTCACTGACTCCCATATATTTTTTAATGATGTAAATATTCCCACTTCCCCTAGTATTGACATTCTCGGTGTAACATTAACTACTAACTTGAGCTGGACACATTATGTTAGAAGCATTGCTAAGAATGCCTCTAAAAAACTGGGACTCCTGTACAGAGTTCGAGAATTCTTCACTGACGAGCAGTTGGCCGTAATATATAAAAGTCATGTGCGTTCTCAGATGGATTACTGTTCACCTCTGTGGGGTGGAAGTGGAGTGGTTGCATTGAGGCAGTTGGACAAAATTCAAAATAAAGCTATTAGATTAATGAATAACCCTGCAATCACACAGGACCTTCCTACATTATCCATACGAAGAAACGTTGCATCCCTTGCATTATTCTACAGATATTTTCACAGCAATTGTTCCGAGGAACTTGCTTCAATTGTGCCGCCTCTCCACATCTTTCCCCGTAGAACTAGGGCAGCTGAGAGCGCCCATGAATTTACACTTTCTCCTCCACAATGCAGAACTTCTGCTTATCAGAATTCATTTATCCCCAGAGCTACTACTCTTTGGAATTCACTTCCCTCGAATTGCTTTCCACAGACTTACAATTTACAAATGTTTAAATCCAGTTGTTACAAACATTTTATGAATGGAGGATGCCTTTAGGCACATGGACCTTTTTGTTTTATCTGTGTTTTTCCTTCCTCCGTTCATTGTCTCTTTAAAAAAAAAAAAAAAAAAATTACAGCGAATAGTAGCAGCGAATAGTGAAGAGTGATACAACATAGCAGTGAATAGTAGCAGCGAATAGTGAAGAGTGATACAACATAGCAACAAATAGTAGCAGCGAATAGTGAAGAGTGATACAACATAGCAACAAATAGTAGAAGCGAATAGTGAAGAGTGATACAACATAGCATTGAATAGTAGCAGCGTATAGTGAAGAGTGATGCAACATAGCAACAAATCGTAGCAGCGAATAGTGAAGAGTGATACAACATAGCAGCGAATAGTAGCAGCGATTAGTGAAGAGTGATACAACATAGCAACAAATAGTAATAGGAATAGTGAAGAGTGATACAACATAGCAACAAATAGTAATAGTGATAGTGAAGAGTGATACAACATAGCAACAAATAGTAATAGTGATAGTGAAGAGTGATACAACATAGCAACAAATAGTAATAGGAATAGTGAAGAGTGATAAACATAGCAACAAATAGTAATAGGAATAGTGAAGAGTGATACAACATAGCAACAAATAGTAATAGGAATAGTGAAGAGTGATACAACATAGCAAAAAATAGTAATAGTGATAGTGAAGAGTGATACAGCATAGCAACAAATAGTAATAGGAATAGTGAAGAGTGATACAACATAGCAACAAATAGTAATATGAATAGTGAAGAGTGATACAACATAGCAACAAATAGTAATAGGAATAGTGAAGAGTGATACAACATAGCAAAACATAGTAATAGTGATAGTGAAGAGTGATACAACAGAGCAACAAATAGTAATAGGAATAGTGAAGAGTGATACAACATAGCAACAAATAGTAATAGTGATAGTGAAGAGTGATACAACATAGCAACAAATAGTAATAGGAATAGTGAAGAGTGATACAACATAGCAACAAATAATAATAGGAATAGTGAAGAGTGATACAACATAGCAACAAATAGTAATAGGAATAGTGAAGAGTGATACAACATAGCAACAAATAGTAATAGTGAGAGTGAAGAGTGATACAACATAGCAACAAATAGTAATAGTGATAGTGAAGAGTGATACAACAAAGCAACAAATAGTAATAGTGATAGTGAAGAGTGATACAACATAGCAACAAATAGTAATAGTGATAGTGAAGAGTGATACAACATAGCAACAAATAGTAATAGTGATAGTGAAGAGTGATACAACATAGCAACAAATAGTAATAGTGATAGTGAAGAGTGATACAACATAGCAACAAATAGTAATAGTGATAGTGAAGAGTGATACAACATAGCAACAAATAGTAATAGTGATAGTGAAGAGTGATACAACAAAGCAACAAATAGTAATAGTGATAGTGAAGAGTGATACAACATAGCAACAAATAGTAATAGGAATAGTGAAGAGTGATACAACATAGCAACATATAGTAATAGGAATAGTGAAGAGTGATACAACATAGCAACAAATAGTAATAGTGATAGTGAAGAGTGATACAACAAAGCAACAAATAGTAATAGGAATAGTTGCGAGAGGCAGATACTTGAGGTGGTGACTTTTGATTTGTTTAAGGGAGCTCACCTCGCTTTTTTTTTCTCTTTCTCTCCCTCTCTCTTTGGCTTTTATCCATTCGGCCCCATTCAGCCTACTGTTTTAAGACGTTTACCCCCATCCAGGTGTCAATATTTTCCTGGCGAGCGGTAGCGAGCCAGCATATATGTATATTTGTTTTGACAGCAAGTAAATTTGTAAATTTTTCGATAGAAAAATTTCTCCGGCGAAGCCGGATTTCCCCATACAATGCTGGCTCGCTACCGCTCGCCAGGAAGAAATCGACACCTGGATGGGGATAAACGTCTAAAAAGAGTTGGCTGAATGGGGCCGAATGGATACAAGCTAGGGAAAGAGAGAAAAGGAGAGACAGATAACAAAAGCCGGTGACCCCCCTTAAAAGAGCACAATTGTTTTTTGTTTACATATCTTAAAAATAAAAAATAAATAGGTCCCACCCCTTTCCCTTTCTTAAGTAAGCTATTTTAGATTTACAGAAGAGTGACCATTATTTGCATTACTGCATGTCCACAAACATTTCAGTAATGTAAGCATGTTTCCTTATTTTTATTTTTTTATTTTTTTATTTTTATTAAGGTGACAGTTACAAAGTGGTGTACAATCTATCTTATTCTAGTTACATTATAGTTTATCTTATTGTACCAGTACCTCCCTACAATCAACCTAGTTGTTCCCCAATTCGGCCCTTCGCCACGACCATTTCAAAGTCTAAGTCTCTCCCTCTTGTCCTCTGTAGCGGGGAGGACCTTGCACCCCTGAGACATAGGAGTGCAGACTTGAGAAGAGAGAAAGAGAGCCGGCATCTCATCCAAGTTATGACTTGCCTTCTATGCTGGCGCTTTTTCTCCGATATTTGTTCAGCTAATCTGGCATAGAAGACACTTGCAGAAGGTCCCATTCCTCCCGACGATGAGAAGACCAGAGGAGTAAAGCTTCCTTGATCCCTGTTCAAAATTCTTTCTTCATAAGCGCATTTTTTCTCACTTTCGTTTCTCAAGTATGCCGCCTTGAGTCCTCTCTCACGATATGTTTGCGCTCTTGGGTTGAAGATTCTGATGTCGAAAAAAGCCTGTTGTCCCCTCGTCCAAAAACCTCGAGCACTTACGTCCACTCTTGCTTCATTTGAAGTATTTGCAGTATTGTGGGCCAAGCGCTGTCCGTCCATAGGCAGAAGCGCCGGTTCGATTCTGACACCATGGCGCACACCTCATCCAGCATTTGTGCAGTGATTACTCGTACTTCATCATGCTGGATACAGATGAATCCTCCTTTCTTACAGGTCATACAGTGGTCTGAGTTGTTTATTTCACCACATGCACATTTCAGCGGCAGATTCGAAACTGGCCACCCATACCTCAAGGCTACGGCATCATTGAATTCTTGTTTATTTAAGCTGAAGCCTTTTTCCTTTATTGGTAATGAAGTGAGCCAATTTGAAGTCCCCGTGTCTTGTGCCATCTCAACTCTCATTTTTAGTTCTTCACTACATTCGGTCTTAATTTGTTCTAGGCTATGTTTCTGTCTCTCTTCTCTGCTCTTTGTAATTTCCTGTCTTGCATTTCGTTGTTCCTCTTCGTTCACTTCATCTTTTTAATTTTGCTCCCATATTTTTTTCTGTCAGGGACGTAGTAAGTTTAAGGGAATTTTGGTACTCATGAGGTGCCGCCTCCACTGGGTTTATGCTGCCCCATACCTCCGAAGCTTGGCGGAAGAGCTAATAGATCTCTTAGCTCTTGCGTGACGCCTTCCATCTCTGTTAAAGCAGGTATGAATGCTCCTCTGATTGCTTCTTCCAGAGGTTGGAGCATCTGTCCAATGTCAGGCACTGTTCTCATAAGAAAGGTCCATCTGTGCTTAACACCATATGTGAAGGCAGTATATGCAGCATGTGGTTCAGATTTCGCAATGTCTGCCAGGGTTTTCACTTCCTTTACCCACTCCACTACCTTTTTTCACACATAGACTCTCTTGCATTCCTCTGTGCCTATTACTGCTCCCAAATGGCGTTGACCTTCCTTTGTAATCTTCACTCCTGTCCCATCAAAAGTCTGCACCGCTTCTTCATACTGGTCTTCTTTCACTATTAGTACAGATTTACTAGCATTAGGATGGTACCCAATGACTGTGCCAACTGATTGTACTCTCCGCCACCATTCTTTGAGATCCCTTATTCTTCCTGCACCTGTGAGGTCATCAGCATACGCCACTTGTTTCACTCGGGTTGCCTCATGTTTTATTTTCTGCTGCAGAATAGATAGTGCCAGTGCGTACATTGCCATTGCCACTGGATCTCCTTGCGTTGTTCCTTCATTTGATTTGAGAATGTTCATTTCTTCCTTCTTTGTGCTTCCAACTATATACAGGTTAGCTGGCTCCTTATAAGTGTTTTCTATGTAGTTTGCGATGCTCGGGCATTTGATCTTGATGTTGTGAATAGCTGCCTCCCTATTAATGGTATTAAAGGCATTTGTTGCATCCACTAGCAGTACCGCTTCACAATCTTCCTCATCATACACCTTCCCCATTGCATGTATTGCTGCTTCTCCTCCGGCTTGCTGTCCTGCACATACTTGTAAGTTGCCCACTGCTCTTTGTACATCATTTCCAAATACGGACAAGCTTGCTTTTCCTATAATCCTTCTAAGAACTTCCCCAACACCTACTGGTCTAACTCCTGGATTCTTATTTAAAGGTATCAGGCGACATGCTGTCAGAGCTTCTATGTTCACGCATGGTGATGATGCAAGTTTCTTTGCAAGCATTGCTATTGCTTCACAAAGGTCACCCGCGGCTGAACCAAACTTGTTTTGACTTGGGAAGATCCTCCAAGTCTTAGCATCTACACCTGATGGACCTGCTCCTCCCTGTGTTTTCAGTGCCTTTCTCCATACGAGGTCTCCAGTTATATTCTCATATAATATCACCGGGTCTGGAGGAACATATTCCCCTTCTAGTTTGGCATCATCACTTGGTGGTTTTGCTTCTAGGTGTTTCTCCTTTAGCTGGTCCAAGATGTTTTGATTCACTTCGTGCACCCCACTTGAGGCTTCCCCAGTGACCATTCTGACTGCCTAAAATAGAGATGCAAGCTTACGTACCTAAACTAAATGTTGCCATTATAAATTGTCAATAATGTCATGTAACTATGTATAGACCTACTATGTATGAATTTGACCCATACAGTACCGGTGACTTCCATTTCTTTATATTGTGGCAACTATGAGACGATATGATTCAGCTTAGGAAGGACCTCTAGCGGTAATAAGCCTTCAAACTATCTCAACCAACCCTTATTAATACCGCAGATCCTTCCTAAGCTTCGTAAGATCGTCTGAATATAGCGAGAGATAAAAGCTAACACACGTCGCTGGTACTCAAAGGGTTAATACAAAATACTACCAACTTGCTAAGGTTAGTGACAATTATCAAGCAAGCGGAACACTGTCAAGTTTAAGGGGGGGTCGCCTGCTTTTGTTCTGTTTCTCTCCTTTCTCTCTTTCTCTGGCTTGTATCCATTCGGCCCCATTCAGCCAACTGTTTTAAGACGTTTATCCCCATCCAGGTGTCGATTTCTTCCTGGCGAGCGATAGCGAGCCAGCATTGTATGGAGAAATCTGGCTTCGCCGGAGACATTTTTCTATCGAAAAATGTATAAATTTAGCTTGCTGTCAAAACAAAAATGTATAGATGCTGGCTCGCTACCGCTCGCCAGGAAAATATTGACACTTGGATGGGGTAAACGTCTTAAAACAGTAGGCTGAATGGGGCCGAATGGATACAAGCCAAAGAGAGAGGGAGAGAAAGAGACAAAAATGCGAGGTGGTCCCCCTCAAGTGTTCAACAGCAACATCAAATGATACAGATAACGAATAATCAATCAGATTTTGTAAACTAAATATAACACATGAAGAAGTTAAGGGGAGACTGGCTGTTTGTTTGGTCTATTAATTAATGTATTCATATATTTTTTGAGTTTCCTCCCTAGACCTCCATCAAGCTTAGAAAAACACCCCCTAGACCCCCCTAAATTTGTAAATTTTTCGGTAGAAAAATGTACCGGCCGAAGGCCGGTTCTTCTTAAAATTGCAGGCTCGCTATCGCTCACCAGGAAATAATCAAAACCTAAATGGCACGAAACGTCTTAAAATGTACAACTAAATGGGGCGAAAGGTGTTAAAATCGCCAAACTAAAGGGCCGAATGTCTTATAATGTCAAAACTAGTGGGGCTAAACATTAGGGAGAAGGGGGTCCAGAAAAACGGTCTCCCTCCCCTTTTAGGTACAGATAAAGACACACATTTTGACTGTGTAATTGCCTTCAGTCCCCACTCAGAGATCATATCGTAACAGAGATCATCCAACTTCGCCATCTTGGGGCCACTGGTGATATTTTCCGCTCCTTATGCCGGTATCACACGAGCGCTTTTTCCCTCAACATTTATACTCAACACTGGTCTGGCAGCTTAGGAGGTTAACATTTTAAGTATTTTCGGTTACCTTAATTCACCTACCATCAGTCTAGTCTTCGATACCAGTGCAAAATATTCCAGAAATGTTGCCAGAAGAATGTTGATTATTATCGAATGTTGACTAAAAAAGCTCTCGTGTGATACCGGCTTGACACTCAAAGATCTCCATACCCATAACACACATTTGGGAATATTGGTATAGGATAATATATAGTTTGGTCATTGGATATACATTCTACATGATACAACAATACAATAAAACCTTGTTGTATGATAATTGAGGCACCGACACATGACGTCCTAAGAAAATGAGCACTCTCTCTCTTACTACTTACTACATGATTCTCTGGCTTGTATCCATTCGGCCCCGTTCAGCCAACTGTTTTAAGACGTTTATCCCCATCCAGGTGTCGATTTCTTCCTAGCGAGCGAAAGCGAGCCAGCATTGTATGGAGAAATCTGGCTTCACCGGAGACATTTTTCTATCGACAAATGTACAAATTTAGCTTGGTGTAAAACAAAATAATATATATATGCTGGCTCGCTACCGCTCGCCAGGAAAATAAGTTTGTATTAAGTACAGATAAAGACACACATTTCGACTGTATAATTGCCTTCAGTCCCCACTCAGTATCATGTCGCAATAGAGATCAGCACTCTCTCTTACTACTTACTACATGATGCCTAGCCCCCCCCTGGCTACATCCCACTGTGTCCCGGTCCAACCTTTCTTGGCGTCCCAGGCCTGCGTTCCTTCCAGGGTTACCAAATCAAGTCCGCTAATTAGTAAACAAAAAATGCCAAAAATCGTTAGAAAAATGCCACAATGTTTGGAATATTGCTTTAAAATGGCTCAATCTCCACACTATCGCTAGAATTCATGCCGCTAGATGTCGAAACTTGGGTCTAGATCGAAGTAAATTCCTCTATATCTAGCGGGAAAGTAGCTAAATTGGCAACACTGGAACTTCCTTCTCTCGTTCCAACAGGTCCTCCTCCTGCCGCCCTCCTCCATTAGGGTTCATTTTTGCTCAAGAGTCGCTTTACACTGGAACCCATTATCCCCTCACTTTTCTTGCTACCCCTCGCCTCTCCTCCTATCTTCACCGAGTTGTCTGGTTCTGCTGCTGCTGGTAATATCTGTTCTTTATTAAGGGAGCTCACCTCGCTTTTTGTTTTCTCTTTCTCTCCCTCTCTCTTTGGCTTGTATCCATTCGGCCCCATTCAGCCTACTTTTGTAAGAATTTTACCCCCATCCAGGTGTCAATATTTTCCCGCGAGCCAGCATATATGTATTATTGTTTCGACAGCAAGCTAAATTTGTAAATTTTTCGATAGAAAAATTTCTCCGGCGAAGCCGGATTTCTCCATTCAATGTAGGCTCGCTATCGCTCGCCAGGAAGAAATCAACACCTGGATGGGGATAAGCGTCTTAAAACAGTTGGCTGAATGGGGCCGAATGGATACAAGCCTAGAAAGAGAGAAAAGGAGAGAAAGATAAAAACAACAGGTGTTCTCTTTTCGCATTTCTTCTACTAAATTATTTTGTCGTTGAAGTTCTTACTACTCATTCCTATAATCAAAAGCTATATCCTTCACAATGTAAAAGAGGTAGGAATACCAATATCACAAATTATGGTAAAATGGTCCTTTTTCGGTAGATACATCCGGTACGTAATGTACAGTTTACTGCACAGATAGCGCGTACACAAAATTAATGAGATGAAGAAAATGATTGCTGGAAACCTTTCAAAATACACCCACCCACTATACCCTCTCCTCCCATTCTAACTCGTCCAAAAGGACTCACTGTTTTGTTTCTAATTGTATGTTATATGTATTAATGCTACTATGTGACGGAAAAGTATTAGAAAAACTACTTTACTTATCACATACTAAACCAATTAACCATTATATATGAGTTCCTTTTGCCTAGGTATAACATAAGCTGAAAGAGAAATGTATATAACCTGCATATTTCATCTGACGTAGTCGATCACTAAGTAACTGAATGTAATCAAATATAAAACATTGTAAGCTGTATCCTAGGATATGATTGTAATATCCGTTTGACGATCGCTACGTACTCCATTCACCTATGATGTGCTCTCCGAAATATTATTTTTACTAATATTATTACTAGTAGAAATATTAATATTTGTTGAGCTGGAGTTAGGAGAATAGGTTTAGAACATAAGAGTGTTTCATTATTTTAGTTTCTCTATGTGTGTGAAGGAGAAAAAAGACAGGTTGCCTGTAAAGAGTGTCTACCCAAAAACCGAAAGAGTGACAGGGCCGAATTCAAGGGACGTTGGGGTGAAAATGCCTTGACACACAAAGTTTGAAGAAGTTGAAGTCATAGGATGAAGGAAATATTGATTGAAGGAGAGAGATCCAGAATTCACTTGCTGATTAACACCCTCCGACTCATATGACGCGATCGCGTCATATGGAACTTATGCCAAAAAACTCATATGACGCGATCGCGTCATATGAACTTAGGCCTATCTTAATAGGTCTCTAATAAGTTATATGATGCTCTAGCGTCATATTGAGCTCAGTAAGTTAGGTAAGTTAGATGAAAATCTGTCGATTGGTGGCAACCCCAAGTTTCTCTGACTTCTAACGGTCCCGCAGTGATATATTGACAGTTGTGGGGATAATACCGTGTCGTCCGCTTCCTCGTCAGTAAGTTAATATAATCTGTCTGGGGGGTGGGGGGGGGGGGGGGGGGGGTTAAAAGAACATTTGAGAAAATTGCCAATTCTTGGGTTGGAGAGCTGAACAGAATAGGAGTGGGACTGTGTTGAAAGGCGGGTGCTTCGCACTCGCCGCAAGGGAGAGGGTATGCACTGAGAGAGCCTCCAAACACACACAAACAATACTCAATACAGGGGCGCAGTGTGCCCCGATACAGAGCAAGAAGCTGTGTGGGGGTGAAGAACCCACAGAGATGATTGAGCACACCTAACTTTTGGGAAGCTGTTTTAGCAAGAGTGGTAATACGTTCTTTCCAAGAAAGGTCGGATGAAAAAGATACACCTAGATAATTGAGAGAAGATGAAGGGTTGATTTGTGTATTGTTGAAGAATAGTTTGATGGTCCTGTGGAACATTGTAATGGAGAGATAGAGGCAGAAACTGGGTCTTGGAGGCGATGACAGTAACAATATTTTCTCTGCCCCAATAATAAATAATTGATAGATCAGGAGATAGGCATTCTATGGCCTCGTCACGTTTGTTTTGGAATGCTTGCATGCTGGGTTAATGTGAAACACTAGTTGAATAGTGTAAGGTAGAGTCGTCAGCATATGATTGGATAGGTCTAGAAGTACAGTTGAGTAGATCATACATGAATATTAGAAATAAAATTGGAGATAGGACAGAACTCTGAGGAACACCAGAGTTGATAAGTTGAGGAAGTGAGTGATGGCCATCTACAACTGCAGCTATGGAACGGTTTGAAAGGAAATTAGAGACAAAGGCACAGATAGAGGGATAGAAACCGAAGGAGGGTAGTTTGAAAATTATAGATTTGTGCCAGACTCTATTGAAGGCTTTCGATATGTCTAGCGCAATAGAAAAACTTTCACCGAAGTCCCGAAAGGAGGATGACCAAGAGTTAGTAATTTAAGCACGAAGATCGCCAGTAGAGGGAAACCATACTGGCGATCTGAAAGTAGATTATGGGAAGATAAATGCGCATTTTACGATTCTGGCGGCACCACTGGCATCAGTTCTTAACACCTACTGTCCCAGCGGCGTACGTTTGCCGACAGTAAAAAAGTCACTCTTCAGTACCAGCGACTGACATCCATAATATGTTCCTTTTAACAGTTCGGTCCTTTTAACAACCGGTATCAATCGGTGCCTGGTACCACAACTTGGGAGCAATGTTCTGAGTCCTTGGCAACAATTCTCAGCTTATATCCAAGCTCCCACAGGCTAGAAGAGTCAGTATTCCTCCATCTTTTAAGGTGGAGGGGTGTTCTCTCTTGACTCTGAAGCCATTTTGGCCAAATTGCTTGGCACTGGAGGGCACATTTATGGTAATACCCTCTGGTACAGTAGGGGTTTAGGTGTGTGAGATACTGCTTTGACCGTGGCACCAATTTCTTTACTATTGCATATTTTAATACAAATAATGTTATGCACATTATAATAGAAGTTTTCCAACCATTTTATTCCACAGTAATTCTTATTCACTCTATATATAATAGACAGTTTATGGGGAACCTGCTGAGATAGTATAAATACGGCGCTCATCTCCGACACCTCACATTTGGAGCCTGTGGTAACTAACCCAATGCAGGAGTGCTACATTATACGGGTTACCACAGTTTGTTACCTTAAAAGGGACGTCACGAGCCAATTACACCAGGTTATTATTTTTCTGCTAACTCAATAGAGGTATTAGGGTGTGAATAGACAGCCCATGAGTCTTGCCCCGCCCGGGATATAACCCCCGACCTTGTTAATTTGGGTCCACTACACCACGGATCACCATCTATAGATCTTCCTCCTATACTAATACGATTACCATCTATAGATCTTCCTCCTATACTAATACGATTACCATCTATAGATCTTCCTCCTATACTAATACGATTACCATCTATAGATCTTCCTCCTATACTAATACGATTACCCTGATGTAAAATTACACTAAGTATGATTAGTATTTAATGATTAACAGATATTACATAACATACGTTGAATTAGTTCCATATTCAATATTCCCTTTCTCCCTCCCTTCCCTGTCTATGTATGTACCTACCTTTGTCTCCGTAGAGTCAGTCAATCAGTCAGCGTAGCGTGGCAAATCCAGAGACAATTTGAAAGCAACAACATTATTTCAACAAATCAGTATATATGGAAATGTTAAGACACTCCCACGTCAATACAAGTTTGCTAATGAGCAATGAGTAGGTTGGGAATGGTTTTGTATGTTTTTCAGTTATTCTGAGCCTTGTGGGCAATAAGGTTGTAAATTAATTACTTGTGTGCATCATATTATCATATTTAATGTAACCCATTAAAGTCTTTAGGGGAGGTAGACCGTTTGTTTGGTCTATTAATTCATTTATTCATATATTTGTTTTTAGTTTCCTCGCTAGACCTCCACCAAGCTTAGAAGAAAAAAAAACCTAGACCCCCCTTCAAGATAAATTTGTTAATTTTTCAGTAGAAAAACTTCCCGGCCGCCGAAGGCCGGTTCCTCTTAAAATTGCAGGCTTGCTATCGCTCGCCAGGACAAAATCGACACCTAATTGGCTCGAAAGGTCTTAAAATTGACAACGAAATGGGGCAAAAGGTGTTAAAATCGCCAAACTAATGGGCCGAACGTCCCATAATCTCAAAACTAGTGGGGCTAAACATTATGGAGAAGGGGGTCCAGAAAAACGGTCTGCCTCCCCTTAAATAGCCAATACTGCAACAGACCTATCAAATCTTTTCAAAATATGATTTGTATATGGCAGCTTAATGTTTGTAAATATAAACTATCAGTTGTTTATAGTTTACCTGTAATTTACTCATAAAAAAGATTAATAATAATAACACACATGCACAGTGTTGCACACTATCTACCTATCTATAGATAGAAGATAGAGGGATAGATTAATAGAGGGAGAGGGAGAAATAGATAGTTGGATAGAGAAGGTATGTGGAAAGTACTTAGAATATACGGAGTAGATGGCAAGTTGCTGAAAGCAGTGAAGAGCATGTATGAGGGTGCAAAGGCAGCAGTACGTGTGGAGAATGAGCAGAGCAAGTTCTTTGACCTGAATGTTGGGTTGAAACAGGGGTGTGTGATGTCCCCGTGGTTGTTTACTGTATATATGGATGGAGTCATGAAAGAAATACTAGGAAGAGCAGTGGATGTTGGTGTATTGCTGAAAAGGGAGGGAAATGAGTGGAAGCTGCCTATACTGCTGTTTGCGGATGATACAGTTTTGGTAAGTGATAATGAATGGGAGTTGCAGGGTCTGGTAAATGAGTTTGGAACAGTGTGCGAAAACGGTATTTGAAGGTAAATGCGGGGAAGAGCAAGGTTATGGTCTTCGAAAGGGGTGAAGTCACAGAGTGTGAGGTGAAGTTGAACGGTCAGGCTATGGAGATCGTCAGCTCATATAAGTATCTGGGCAGTGTGTTGAGTAATGGTGGGACTATGGATGAAGAAGTGCGGGAGAGGGTGCAACAGGGGAAGAGGGTTGTAGGAACGTTGAAAGCAGTAACAAGAAATAGGGTGGTCAGTATGGAAGTGAAGAAGTCCTTGCATGACAGTGTGGTAATCCCGACACTAACTTACGGAAGCGAAGCATGGACGTTCGAGAAGAGACTCAGACCAAGAGTGAGAGCGGTGGAAATGAGTTACTTGAGAAGTGCGTGCGGAGTTACATGGAGGGATAGACAGACGAATGAGGAAGTAAGATGGTGTGGTGTGGAGGTAGATGTGCTGGAAAGTGTGAAAAGGAACAACTTGAGATGGTTCGGCCATATGGAACGTATGGAAAGCAAGAGAATGACTAAGAAGTTGTACGAGAGTGAGGTGGAAGGACAGAGTGGGAGAGGTGGAAGGATGGAGTGAGGAAGTATATGAATGAAGGCGGTGCTGGATGTGAGGAGGGGCGTCGGCTGACTGGGGACAGAGGTGCATGGGGAAGGTTCGTTCGTGGCCACCCCTTCGGGGATCACGGCGTCAGGCAATAGATAGATAGATAGATACATTACAATATTTGTGTGTGAGTGTGTGTACAATGTGTAAGCAAGCTAAAGAGAGAGAGAGAGAGAGAGAGTTGTGTAAATGCAGTTAATCGGGGCTTAATTTAAGCGCCATATATCTATTTAGTCCAATTATGAAAGTTTGAACAGCAACAACAACAACAACATGACATTACTAGGTAGTCCATTCCATAGGTTTATTACTCGTCACAGGCAGTTTTGCCTTTTGCCTCCCTCATCCACATAGACAAAAAATTTTAATGTTGGCACTCACGAACTCTTCAAGGGCATTAAATATCTACGAGTTAGAACAGCTAGAAGGTGAGTAGCCTTTCCTAATTTTTACTCTAACTCTGTGCGTTGGATACAGAACCTACAGTTCATGGCGTTTTCATCAGGGAAGATCGTTGAACTATAATGTCTATTGCACGACCCAAAATTACTCAGATTAGGCGACCATTCGAACTCTATAGATTAATACTGTAAATAGAGATAGCTTGGAGAGCGAGAGAGATAATGCAAGGTTATGCTATGACTAGCTCATTATAATCCTGCAGAGTCCAAGTTGCCGGTCATAGCCAATGGTTGGTATACTTCCTGGAGATAGAATTTCCTGTATGCTTCAATTCACTTGCTATGAACATTTCATAACAACAATACCGAGTTATCATTTGCAAACCAGTTTCACACCAATACAATATATAACAATCAGAAAATTAATTTGAAGACAATTGTTTTAATATTTAAATTATGATGACTTTGACCAAATGATATACTAACACATTTGATGTTCAGATATCTGTCCTTAGCTGGATTAAGTTGTTTGGCAGTGGCTAGAATAACACTAAAAATGACACTGGATTGAATTAGATAATGCAGTGCAAAAGTTTAGTATAAAGATGTAATGTAGAAGCAAGCGTGTGTAAAGTTCGTGTTTGTTGTAAAGTATAGAAACTTTAAAAAATAATGAATAGAGAATAGAAGGGTCACTATAAGGGAGTAGAGGAAGTGAAGAGCAACTGATGAGTAAATGAAGACATACTTAACTAACAAACTTTCTTTACTCCATTTATAACCTCATTGAACTCGTATTTATTAAACTATTAATTAAGTTTGTTTGCAATCCCCTCTCTGACTACAAACATTAGTATGAGCGACTGTCCCATATATTCCCTCCTCTTCCTCCCCAGTAGTAGAGACAGACAGAGGAAGTAGTAAAAGATAAGACCAGGGTAGGTTATGACTGCGCACCACATTACCCAAAGACGGACGGCGAGAGAACGGTCACTGAAAGAAACATCAAATGAAAAGACTCACTGGCACCGCCTATGTTGGAGTAATACAATATAATTATATCGGCACATACAAATACACACACACATACACCGAGATTCGAACCACGGTCAGTCAGGACAATAATCCATGCTTTAACCCTTAAAAAGCGGCTCACCACATAAGTCGTATTTAATAAAGCTGGACTATGTGGCGGCGCTCGACATAGGTCGAGTGGCAATTTCAGCACGTAATGTTGCTGAGAGAGAGAGACAAGTGGTGGTAGGAGACTAGCGAGCGTATGACTGCTCCAGACCACCGCGGCGAACCTACTGACACGAATCTCAGCTCCCTCCTCCCTCTCTCACTCGCTATATACGGAATTGTATCGGGAAAGTGGCTAATTACCTGCTTTTTGCACTCGCGTTGCACGGTTATTGCAAGAAAACTAGCCATCATAAAAGGATCGTTATGGTGTCATTCGAAAGCTCTGTTTATGCCCTTTCAGGGATAGATACTTGTTTTACGTTCTGGGTCTTATTTAGGCATGAAAATGATCACGTAAACAGCCCTATTTTGGCTAAAAACACCCCGCTGGGCGGTACATATAAATAAACCGCATAGGCCGCTAAAGAAGGGTTAACACACTATCCCTTGGCGTGATAAAGAATAAGTAACCGTTTCCTATATATATTAAGGAGATGGAGAAATCGTACTCGGAGGAAATGTTCCATTCCATAACAAGCCATAGTACCCATATTCCAGAGTACCATACAAGGACATTTTGCTACTAATCCCACACAATTTGGGTTGAATTTATTTAATTTCATTCTTTGCCAGGCAAGCATGAGGGTTACATTAATCCTCTCACGCTTAGATACATGAATCACGTATTCAGGAAGGGTGTCCCTATATGCACGGATATGCAATTAGTGTATTGGATATTTTATAAATCAATTGAATGAAAACCGAATACTCAAATTGCGTATAAATTGGGCAACAATAAATGTTGGTAGTGGTACGCTAAATAGATCCATTGGCAACGCTGCTCTAGTCAATCTCCACCCTCCCAGTAGGTCAGGAAATCAAGAGCCGTCAGTATTATTAGAGCAGGCAGAGGGAGAGTGCACTGGCTGATCCCTTTAAACAGGCCGGATATTCCGCCTGGAGTGCGTCTAGAATACTACAGTATATGATAGGGTTTTATTTATTGGAATAGTTTATATATAGGGGTAGATTGTAGGCACCAGTCGAACAGGGCTATACCCAGGAAAGGCTGTAGGCATTTGATAATGAATCGCTGGAACTCCTGCTTAATTTTCTTGGCCTCTCTTACTGATTCCCTTTGTGCCTCACTTACAATGAGAGTAGTCCAGCATGCTCTCACAAACACCTCCTACTCCTATCTACTTCACTACACTTAACATGCACACCACACTTCCTCCTTCAAAATGATTTGAAACAATGATGAACACAGGCCCAGCCTCGGAGTCCCCAGGGGGGGGGGGGGGGGGGCATAAATACCCCCACACATGCCTGACCTTCCCCTGACGTACCCTCTAACTGCTCTGGACCACAGCCTGTCACTCTTACTATCAACTTTTGCAATATTCACAGCTTTTCCTCTAATTTTCACTCTATCGAACATCATCTCTCCTCCTCCAAACCTGATCTTCTTTTCCTCTCCGAAACCCAGGTATATGAGACAACTTCCAGCAGGCCCTTCTCTGTATCTTACTACTTTCTCTATCCTAGTTTCAAAGCCAAAGGCGGATATTGTGCATACGTGCGCAACAAACTCACTTGCTCTTGTGTTTCCAATTTCGACTCCTCTGAATTCTCAACTTTATGGCTCAAACGATCCTGTCATTCTCATACTAAATATTGCTTTGCTGTCTATCTTTCCCCTAACTCTACCGACTTTCCCAAATTATTTGACTATCTAAACTCTAAAGTGTTACACATTCTATCTATCTCTCCCTTCTCTGAAATCTCCATCTTAGGAGATTTCAACGTTCACCACCGCCAATGGCTCTCCTCTCACACTACTGACCAACCTGGTGAACAAGCCTACATCTTTTCTATCATAAATGACCAAGAGCAGCTGGTCCAGCAACCCACCCGTATCCCGGATCACTTCAGAGATCGGCCCAACATTCTTGACTTATTTCTGACTTCTAACCCTTCTTCTTATACTGTCAATCTTTTCTCTCCTTTGGGCTCCTCCGACCATAAACTTATCTCCATCACCTATCCTATCTCTTCAGTAGGGCCATCCGATCATCCCAGCCGTCGGCGTTTGTGGCACTTTGACGCTGCTGGCTGGGAGGCTCTCCGGCAGTACTTCTTTGATTTCCCAGGAATGACTTCTGCTTCCGTGGCCGAGGACCCGAGGAGAGTGCTGAATGCATTACCGAGGTAATCCTTTAGGGCATGGAAGCGTACATTCCATTTTCTTTCTCTCAGTCTAATGCAAAAAAATCTTGGTTTACTCACGCTTGTTCTACTGCTGCAAAAAGGAAGCATTCAAACGGTACCGACGCCTTAAAACTCAAGCATCTCATTCTTCCTATGTTTTTGTCCGGAATCAAGCCAAATCTGTTCTTCGACTTGCCAAGCACTCTTTCATCAATAATATATGCACTGAAATATCCAACTCTAGCTCTTCCCAAGCTTTCTGGCATCTAGCCAAAAACCTCTCCAACAACTTTTCTTCCTCGTCTTTCCCTCCCCTTTTCCACTCTGATGGCACAACCATCACTTCTTCCTCTGACAAAGCTGAACTCTTTGCTCAAACTTTTGCTAGAAACTCTACCTTGGATGATTCCGGTGCTATTCCTCCCTCTCCACCTCCCTCTCTCCTGCTTATGCCTAATATCCTAATCTCTTTTAATGATGTACTTTCTACCCTCTCTGGGCTTAATACTAAGAAGGCGTACGGTCCGGACGGTATCCCTCCTGTTGTACTTAAAAACTGTACTTCTGTGCTGACCCCCTGCCTAGACAAACTTTTTCGTCTCTGTCTCTCCTCCAACGCCTTTCCTTCTTGCTGGAAGTTTGCTCTCATTCAACCTGTCCCAAAGAAGGGTGACCGCTCTCAACCCTCCAACTATCGTTCAATTGCTCTCATCTCTTGTATCTCTAAAGTTTTTGAAACTATTCATGCTTCCAAATTTCTTAAGCATTTCTCTTCTCATAATATGCTCTCAGATCGCCAGTATGGCTTCCTTTAGGGTCGCTCTACTGGTGATCTTCTTTCATATCTTACTAACTCTTTGTCATCCAACTTTCGGGACTTAGGTAAGACTTTTTCTGTTTCACTAGACATATCGAAGGCCTTTGATAGAGTCTGGCACAAATATTTAATTTCCAAACTGTGACGCTTCTGCATAGTAGCCACGTGCGGGCATGCGCGCGCGTCGGCTGCCCAGCCGTTTAGAAACCGGCTGGTGGCAGCCGGCCGGTAGGCTTTTCCTTAGTATATATCCTACGACAACGTAACTAATGTCTGGGATATTCTTATGTTGTTTCACAGCTTGTAGCTGCCCTTATGCTTAACCAACGCATCTTAGTATATTTTATTCTCGATAGTTGATTGTTTCATTATAATATATAAGATGTAAGTCTAGTGAGGGCGGGAGGAGACGAGCGGGAGAGAGAGACCGGCTTGGGACGTTGCTTCGCTTGCCAGCTTGGGACGAGCCTGAAGCGTTGCCATTGGCATTTGATTGCAACGTTAGGCTTAGTTTCGACTCACGCACGGGGTAGAGGATTTTGACCCGGCAACTGTGTTGAGTGTTGCCAAGCATGGGATGTATTCTGCATGCCTAGGGCGGGGTCCAGACAGATTCAAGACTCAGAGCTCACCTCACTGTCGTACCCTTCGGACCCCCTTGATATCTATCCCTCTCAACCCCACTTAGAAACTTTCTCTTTTACTTTGTATACCTTCTTTCCACTACTTCACAAATCTATTTAATTATCCCATCCCGTTGATAGACCTTATATCTATTATTGTATTAACGACGAGCTCTCAGATAACTAGATAGGATTTTGGGCCTTATGCAGAGATGTAATTGTTAATCAGACCTAGGAAGCTTTTTTTGTTGTCTCATATTTGGTGGTTTCATGCTTGCTAGTGTGTTCCTGTGTCAGGTTAGCAGGGGCTAGACCGGAGGGGAGGCTTTTTGCGATCCTTTAAGTAAAGTCTGCTGGTGCGAGTCCTGTGGACCCGCACGACTTTACTAGGATACCCGTGGGAGTCTGGGGGCATTTTCTTGTCTGTGTCCCTGTGTGTCTAGCGTTGTGTTGTGTGAGGGCCCTTGCCTAGTCCACTCAGCACTGCGCTAGCATGTCTTGCTTTTGTCTTAGGGTCGACAGGAGAGAGTCAGATACTTGCGATCTGAGTCTCTCAAGAGAGCACCCTTTCAATTAGAGTAATTTGGCGCACAGACTTGGGAACGTCCCTAGGCTAGAGCAGGTGGCTCAGCCCGGGTATCCGAAGCCTATATCCTTCCGGCTAGACCTCTGCCGCCTGGCAGATTAACAGCTAGGGGCTTATTATCTCTGTATGCTTGTTATTGTGCCACAGTTTACCGTTTTTGTGAGCATTGTGAGTCAGGGTGTGGTTTAGAGACTCTGTCTGAGCAGGCTTACCTGACTAAGAGTGAGAAACACACCTGTATGTGGTTATGTTGCGAGTTGCTGCCTTTATTTAATTATACCTATGCCATTATACACTGTATGGCCTATCACTAGTATTTATTCCTGCTTATGAGTTAAGAGTTCTCTAAATCCGTAACGTATTTTCTTTGCTAAGCATCAGATCCTACAGTAGCCGCATGCAGTTTAGAAACCCGCATCTTGTCTACCTGTACGAGGTTTTGAGGACTGTTTGCTTTCACCTTCTTTCACGCAGAGGTGATTAGTTGTATTAATTAATGTAACGTTAAATGTACTTTCTTCTAGTTTGTTATTAAATTGTTTCTGCAATTTAATTCCGTTATCTATCTTTTCCTTGAAGCTTTAAGTCAACTTAATTGTGTGATCTTTTATATAGCCTGTTTGACTATCAGCAGTCTATAGTGCGTGCACTCTGTAACCGAGTCATAGGATACCTCGTTGTCCAGGCAGGACTCTTGACGGTTTAGGGTGGTTTGTTGCCTGGGTTTATAGATAAGGGTTGGATCTAGCGTTTTCCGTTGTTGCTTGTTGCCGCATAGCTAGTCCAATAGAAAGAACCCAGTGTTTATATATACCAGGACGTAACAAAACTGCCCTCCTTCGGTTTCTGTCCCTCCATCTGTGCCTTTATCTCTAATTTCCTTTCTGGCATTTCCGTAGCTGCGGTTGTGGACGGCCATCGCTCATTTCCTCATCCTATCAACTCCGGTGTTCCTCAGGGTTCTGTCCTATCTCCTATTCTCTTTCTAATTATCATAAATTATCTTCTCAACTGTACATCCAGTCCCATCCATTCATATGCAGACTACTCTACCTTACACCACTCGATTAGTTTTCCAGAACGCCCCAGCCAACAGTCCCTCAAAAGCAAATGTAATGAGAGCCATAAAATACTTATCTTCTGATCTAGATACTATTTCCAATTGGGGTAGAGAAAACCTTGTTACATTTAATGCTTCCAAAACTCAGTTTATCCATCTAACTTCCCGACAGAAACCTCCAAAGGACTATCCCTTATTCTTCAACAATACCTTCTCTCAATGTCCTTGGTGTCTCTTTTTCTTCTGCTCTCACTTGGAAAGACCACATTACCAAGTCTTGCTAAGGCAGCCTCCCAGAAGCTGGGTGTGCTTAACCGCCTCAAGGGATTCTTTACCCCTGCGCAGCTTTTTGCTTTGTACAGTGGCACAGTGCGTCCTGGTATTGAGTATGGTTCACATGTGTGCGGAGGATCCTCTCACACCGCACTCCTAGACAAAGTAGAAAGGAAAGCCTTTCGTATCATTAACTCCCGTCCACTCACCAACTCTCTGCAATCTCTCTCTTTTCGCTGCAATGTTGCATCTCTCTCGCTATTCTATCACTACTACATTAATCAGTGTTCCTCGGAGCTTTCCCAGTGTATACCACCTCCTCTACGTAGGGTACGTAGTACCCGCCTTGCAATACAATCCCACCCCTACTCTGTGCAACTCTCCAACCCAAAAGTGAAACGCTATTCTCAGACTTTCTTCTATTCAACTGCTGAGCTGCAGAACTCTCTCCCAGAATCAGTATTTCCCTCTGCTTATGACTTAAATTGCTTCAAATTCCGTGTGTCCAGGCATTTTAGCTCGTATGTCCCTTGATTTTGGCCTTGTAACTCTTTCAAATCTGGGGGAGGCAGTCGCTGCAAGCAGGTATGCCTTTTGTCTCCCTCATTCACATAAAAAAAAATATATATATACTGTATATATATATATATACATATATATACAGTATATACATTATATACCGGTATATATATATATATATATAAATATATATATATATATATTATGTATATACTATATCTATCTATCTATCTATTGCCTGACGCCGTGATCCCCGAAGGGGTGGCCACGAACGAACCGCCCCCATGCACCTCTGTCCCCAGTCAGTCGACGCCCCCCCCCCCAACCAGCACCGCTGGTATATATATACTATATATATATATATATATATATATATATATATATATATATATATATAAACTAAATAGCTAAAATTCATTTACCGTATGTCTCGTTTTAACAAAAAACGTCACGAGCGCTAGGAATAATGTCCGACGGATATTAATAAATGTTTGTATAAAATCAAATATTTTGAGTAGGGACTTTGGGTTTGTTTTCTTATCTTCCTCATAACCTAGGTTTTACATATAACTATTACTTATAGTTTTAAAGCACCTTACAACAAAATAAACCGAGGACAATTTACACTACTGTATAGGCTACAAGTGCAAGTTCAAAAACAGTGATTGTCTATGCTTGTGCTATTATAATCATATAATAAAACTATTGACGATAGACACATTCTGATTACATTTTTGAAATGTGCATGACAAAAAATTGTAATATCATATACCGTATATAAACCTATTGTTGTTACTGAACATTCTGATCTGCGAAGTTGTTGGAAAAACATATACTAAATTGAATCCGCATCAGTTATATGAATATTCATGTGTTTTGGGGGGGTTTTGCTACTGTAAGATTGTAGATTGTCCTTTACTCTTTCTATTGAGATATAATAGATTGTACTAAACATAATTCTTGTTGCTTTAAATCTATACAGAATTAAACAAATTGTTACATATGCATAGTATATATTTGCAAAGTACCAATATAAATGTGTTACATAATTATGCATAGTATATATTTGCAAAGTACCAATATAAATGTGTTACATATGCATAGTATATATTTGCAAAGTACCAATATAAATGTGTTACATATGCATAGTTTATATTTGCAAAGTACCAATATAAATGTGTTACATTTGCATAGTATATATTTGCAAAGTACCAATATAAATGTTATTCATATAATAACAAATGTTGATTGATTATATATGTGTGGATGAATGAATTAAGACATTTGTGCTGGATGCTAGGGTGTATAGGGGTATTGGAGGGGGTCTGTCTCACCATTATGTAGTAGTTGCTAAAATTAGGATACAAAAGAAGTGGGTGAGGATAGCTGGATTGAAGCGAGAGGAAGGTGGAATGTCGAGGAGGGTGAAGAGGTTGCAGAAGGAGGAAATCAAAGGGAGAGTATTGGAGAGCAGTAGAAAGACGACTAGGTAGGTTTGACCTGGAAGGTATGGAGGAAGTGGAGGAGGTGAGCAAAGAGATCTGTTCAGCATGTGAGATGTGTGGAGTAAGGAGAAGAAGGAAGGGAAAGAAAGGTACAGCATGCTGGACAGAAGAGGTAAACATAGCTGTGGAAGACAAGAAGAAAGTGTATAGAGAGTGGTTGGGTAGTAGAGTGAATGCAGATTTGGAGAGACAGAAAAGATTGAGGTACTTGGAGAAAAAGAGAGTGGTGAAGTTGATCACGAAGCATTGGTTGGCATTCATATTGTTCAGTACTGCTTCCTGTAATTATTAGTGTTCTGCTGGATTAGATAATGCTAGACTAGGAGTCTGATACTATAAGGTATTGTTTCCGATGGGTGCTGGCTTTAGTTAAAAGCTGCACGACATACCTGAGAACTGGAGTTGATTGGGTAAATTCTAGTCTGTGTGCCATTGAGAATAGAGCATGCACGAATGAGGGCTTTTTGCCTATACCATTCTGCACTGTTCTAAGCTCGTTGTTTGTCTTTGAGGTACGCCAGGAGAACGCTTAATACTTCGGTATTAAGGTTTCTCAAGAGAGCTACCCTTTATTATAACGTAATGTTTGACGCACAGACTTGAGATTTGCACAAGGCTATGCGGCATGCCATGCGCACCAGTATCTCGTATCATTGACTCTAATAGACTTTGTCAGTCACAGTAAACATTAAATATATTAAACCAATTACTCTTTTTATGCATACCCGTTTATGATTACACAAGCATTTCGCAGCCTAGTTTGATGTATTGAGACACAAACGACTTAGGCTCTTTTTGTTGATAGGAATACTGCATTGTCGTGGCGATTATTATTATTGTTGTGGCGTTTAGGATATTCTTGGCTCCGACGGCATTATATCTCCTGCCTTTTGTGTGCATAGCCTGCACGAGCATTGCTCCGCTGCCTGCCTTTTTGGGTTCCATTTCCGATTCGAGCATCTTGATAGCATCTAACATTTAAAGAAGATTCCTTGTTGGTGTTGAAGGACTTTAGTGCACTTTCTTTCATGCAGGAGTGCCTGACATTTATTGATTAAAGTAACGTAAGCTGTAACTTCTCTTACCACCTTACTTTGCATACCATAACCAAGCACATTCGGTTATAGGTAGTAATAGGCTGTTTTCACATAACATTAAGCCTAGAGTAGACACACATTTATTGAGAGTTTAATTACCTATTATTGCATATAGAACTCTGGAGAGTATTTGTGTTCTTTGTTCACTGGGAATATACATCAGAGGTTGGATCTAGCGCTTTCCGTTGTAGCATTTATGCCATTACTAGTCCAATGAATAAGAGCCCTGATATATTTAAACCTCAGTCGTAACAAATGGCGACCTTACCTAGGATTTGGTGAACCTACATTTATTAGCAGGGAACATTTGTTGTTTTGGGGAATATTTGGCGGGGATCAGCAATAATAATTTTTTTTGCAACATAGTATAGCCCTTGAGTATTTCCGAGAATTTTTGTGTGTATATTGAGGTATAAGAGTTTGGGGTGCTTCTTTTCTGAATATTGAGGTGGGAAATTTTTGTGAGCATCATGTCTTATACCGGATCAGAGGAGAATGGAGACACAGTACGTAATGTCGAAACTGAGGAACAGCAGTATGATGATATGGTTAATCAGGTGAACTGTGAGGAGGATGCTAGGATATTTTTGCAATGGCCTGTTACTGCCGAGCGGTTGGAGGGTATGGATCGGTACGGTCTTCAATGCCTGACCACAGCTATCGGTGATGCGGGTACTAGCCGCATGACCAGGGATAACTTGATAACGTGTGTACTGGGCAGGGTGACTGGTGAGCGAGATGGATTGAGTGCTCAGAGCCCTTCGGCCATGCTTCCCCTACACTCGACTCCCAGCCATCCCAGTAGTTTGCCGACCCCGAGTACGCGTCCACAGTTGGGTGGTGACTGGCAGGGTGGGTTGCCCCTGGGGGGACCACCGGTAATTTCAAACATTGTAGCACCTTCACCTCCTCAAGGGTTATCTCCATATTATTGTTTAGGCTCGAATTAGCTAAGATCGAAGAGAGAAAGGGTATCTGAGGAGCAACATAGGGCATCTGAGCTTCAGCTTCAGCAGCAAATAGAATTAGCCAAGATAGAAGAGAGAGCCAAGCTAGCAAAAATCCAAGCTGATTTAGAGTCGACTAGGTACTGTGCCGACAGGTACGTAGAGAGGTCGCGGGTAGAGGCAACGGGACAGCGACTTGGGGCTGGTAACCGTGGTCATGATCAATCTCTCTCGCACTTATTGAAACTGGTTCCGGTGTTTGATGAGAGTGGTGTAACAGAATTTTGTGCACGCTTTGAGAAAAAGTGCCAGGAACACCAGTGGCCAGAGAATAAATGGGCAGCACTTGTATCCTCTAGATTAATAGGCAAGGGTCTTAAAGCCTACGATGCGTTACCTTCGGAGTCATGTATTGTGTATGAGGATCTCAAGGAGGCTGTCCTGAGGGCTTACGAACTGCAACCAGAAACGTACCGTTTGAAGTTCCGGGGTGTAACTAAGGGAAGAGATAGCACCGTTTTGGAACACGCCCGGGACTTGTCCGATGCTATGGGGAACTGGCTCCGATCTGAGAAGGTAACAACATTTGATGGAATTAAGCAGTTAATGATGTTGGAGCAGTTCTTTAAGAGCACGGGCGGTGATCTAACTTTGAACTTAAAGGAGAAAAACCCAAGAACTCTAGTCGAAGCAGCAGAAATGGCTGATCGACGGCTGTCATTGATTCGGGGTTGCGGGTCCTCACAGAAGTACGATGCAAGTGCTAAGGACCGTTATCCTCCCCCTCCCCGTAGCAATGACACATTTAAACAAAAGAGTAATGTAACTAAAACTGAATCTAAACCTAACACCACGCCGTATGAGAAGAGTCAGTTTTTTTTTACATCACAGTATAAGCCGAAACCAAAATTTATGTGTTTAAGTGCCACCAGGAGGGTCATAAGGCAAATGAGTGCCCTAGTCGACCTCCTCCGGCAGCCGTGTCTTTTGCTCACGGCATTGGAGTGTTCAAGAGGACATCGGAGTTTATTAGAGGCAATTCTTCCGAGGTAAATACACTGCCAGTGCATAAGGATCCGGAAGGCTTATTCCCTGTCCGTGATGCCTTTAGTGACCACAGGGAACTCGGTTGTGTGGAGTGGGGGGGTAGAAGACATGAGGTGAGAATTTTTCGTGACACTGGGGCATCGCAAACATTGTTGAGGAATTTCACTGGTAAACCTGTAAATACGGCGCGGGTGGTTGTGGTTCAGGGAGTTAATGCAACAAAGTCATACCCGCTTGTAAGAATGAAGATGGAAGTTGATGGTGTGACTCGTGACCTGGATGTAGGAATTGTGGAGAAGTTGCCTGTTGGGGGCGTCGACCTCCTTCTCGGCAACGACTTTGCGGGGCCTACTTCTGAGGCTCCACCCTTGGTCGTTGCCGAGAAGCCGGACGACGTGAGTAGGGAGGAGCAGGAGTGGGTTGAGAAGTGTCCGGCGCAACCTATGGCGTGTGTTGTCACCAGATCTCTTGCATACAGGGAGTCACATTCTGGTCAACAGTCTTTAGACAAGCGGAGGAAAGGTACCGAGAAGGGGTTGGAA
Organism: Paralithodes platypus; assembly: GCA_032716605.1. Taxonomy (NCBI): domain Eukaryota; kingdom Metazoa; phylum Arthropoda; class Malacostraca; order Decapoda; family Lithodidae; genus Paralithodes; species Paralithodes platypus. Next base: position 30,807,855 of record CM064507.1, on the reverse strand, counting down.
GTAGAGGCGGTTGAGAGTTTAGTATCAGCGGACATTCCCGGGGACTCATTATTAGGACCGATTTTTTAGTCTGGAGAAGACCCATTAACTGTTAGTAAGAAGGCAGAGGATGGGCTTAAAAAGACGAAAAGACAGCAACGATACACAGAGAGAGAGCAACGGGAGGCTAAATTCAGTGTAGGATGGGGGCATGAGTTGTTTCGCAAACACTTAGATAAGCTTGCTTCTTCGGACATTCGTAAATTGCACTTAGAAGACCCGGAGGTTCTTGAATGTGGTACCGGTGCTGTCGAGTTGAAGGAGGACAGTGATGCACAGTCGGGAGATTTTTCCAAGTATCCCCTGACCATCATGGAGGTAGCAACAAGGTACCCTGACACGTACCCTATGAGAAATGGGTCAGCGAAGACGGTGGTCCGGAACTTGCTAGTGTATTTTTCCCGGTATGGTTACCCGCAGGTAATTCAGTCAGACCAAGGATCCAACTTCACTTCTAGCCTCTTTGTTCAAGCAATGCCGTAGCATGGGATTGTTACGGTTGTGTCATCTGCGTATCATCCGGAGAGCCAGGGTGTGTTAGAGCGATGGCACTCAGCCTTGGAATCTGTGCTTCATTGTTGCTTTGGGAGGGGGAATGGTTGGGATCTTGGCCTGCCATGTGTTTTATTTGCTGCGCGGGAGGTACCTGGGGAAAGTTTGGGATTCAGCCCTAATGAGCTCGTCTTTGGACACCGTGTCAGAGGGCCTCTCCCTATGGTTGAAGAAATATGGGAGGGTGTAGAAAAACCTTGTTCTATGCTCAAGTATGTCCTCGACAGTCGAGAGCGGATGTTGCGCAGTCTGGAGTTGGCTGGCCGAAATTCGACTAGCTCTCAGGCCCTCATGAAGGACAGGTACGACCTCAAGGTTAAACTCAGTGAGTTTCGCGTGGGTCAGGAGGTGTTGATTCTACTGCCCCTTGTAGGTCACCCCTTATCCGCGAAGTACACTGGTCCTTATAGGGTGGTGGAGAAGCTATCGGACCTGGATTACTTGGTAGCCACTCCAGACAGACGTATGCGCAATCAGTTATGTCACGTTAATCTCATGAAGGAGTATGTGAGGCAACCCCCTGAGCCTCTCACTGTGCCTGTGATGACGTTTAGCAGTCAAGGTGGAGAAGGAGAACGGGACAGTCAAGCTCAGGTGGAGGATAACTGGAAGGATAAGAAAGTCAAATGGGCGCCTGAGTGTAAGAAGGCGTTTAGAGTAATAAAACACCTGTTGTGCACTCACCCGATCCTCAGGGCCCCTGACTTTAGCCTACCTTTCCAACTAGCAACTGATGCTAGTGGTGTGGGGGCTGGTGCCGTCCTTATGAAAATGGACGATGATGGGCTGGAACATCCTGTTAGTTTCTGCTCGGAGAAGTTCAATTCAGCCCAGGGAAGCTGCTCTGTTGTCGAGAGGGAGCTGCTGGCAGTTGTGCTTGCACTGAGGCATTTCGAGGTCTATGTTCCAGCCTATGGTCCGGTCATTGTAGTTTACACAGATCATCACCCTCTCAAGTTCTTGGACCAGTTTCACAATCGGAATATGAGGCTGACCAGGTGGTCACTAAGGTTATTGGTATATAACCTGGACATACGCCATATTGCCGGTTGTGACAACGTGGTTGCAGATTGTCTTTCAAGGGTATATGATCCTGGGTAGATTGACACACGGGTAGCCTCCTGCTTTAGTTTGAATAGTATTTTGCGCTTGGTGCTTGTTGGCTCGCGGTTGTAGCCCAGCGTATTGGGTCGTAAAGCAGGAGTTGAGCGTTTGGTATAGAAGAAAAATCTAGTGCAGCCGAAATAAACAAATTAAAAACATAAAAATCAAATAAAAACTCTTTCTTTGATAGTTGAATTTGTTCAGTATGTTATAGCAGTAATTCGAGTTGCACTCCTCTCAGAATGCTGGGCTAGAGAAGCTCGCTCTTGAGGAGCATAACTACATATGATTTAACCTATTGTGTTGGGGAAGGTTATAATTTTGTAAAATGTTTTGTTGAGAACTGTGCCAGATATTTTACTGCCGCTGGGTGATGGGAAGTAGAGATATAGCATGGGTTCTAACAATCAGATTTTTGTGAGCCTTGGGTTTTCTGAGAAAAATCTTGGGGGGGGTGTGACGTTAACCAATCCGTTAGAACCGCATGGCTTGTCCTACAGTGACTCGCTAGGATCGCCAGGGCAGTGGATGTGGCTACAGTTGATGTATTATTGTGTGCTTCATTTCATATGAAAGCGCATGTCATGGGCAGTCCAGAAAGGCTCTTTGTTTTCGCCCATGTCAAGGCTTTATATATTTAGTTGCAAAGTATATGTTTTATCATTAAGTAGTAATGATAGGAATTGAGAGAGAGAGAGAGAGAGTAGAACAGAGTGAGAGGAGGCACGTAGTGTTTTGCTATACTCGATGACGTCATAGCTGGCTGGCCTCGTGGTGATTCGTTGAGGGAGTTTTTTACCATGCTTTGTGACGTCATGTTTGGCTGGCTTCTTTAGTATTGGCTGGAGGACTTGTTACCGCTTTTTTCCCACGCGGCTCGAGCTAGTGCTAGTATATATACAGCCCTCTCGCCACTTTCTCCCTCAGATCTGGTTTCTAGAACGCATCCCTCTTATCCCTTTGATATCTGTCTCCCTCTCCGCACCTGAGAACCTTTTCCTCTGCCTATCTCTCTCATTTTCCATACCTTTCACCACCTTTTATTAACATTATATCCCCTCTGGTTAACTCTGCATAATCAGCTTCATGCTGGCCAGTTGTATTGTGCGTTAAGGTCTTATATAACCCATGTATGTTAGTTGTTAAGATAAGTTGATCACGAAGCATTGGTTGGCATTCATATTGTTCAGTACTGCTTCCTGTAATTATTAGTGTTCTGCTGGATTAGATAATGCTAGACTAGGAGTCTGATACTATAAGGTATTGTTTCCGATGGGTGCTGGCTTTAGTTAAAAGCTGCACGACATACCTGAGAACTGGAGTTGATTGGGTAAATTCTAGTCTGTGTGCCATTGAGAATAGAGCATGCACGAATGAGGGCTTTTTGCCTATACCATTCTGCACTGTTCTAAGCTCGTTGTTTGTCTTTGAGGTACGCCAGGAGAACGCTTAATACTTCAGTATTAAGGTTTCTCAAGAGAGCTACCCTTTATTATAACGTAATATTTGACGCACAGACTTGAGATTTGCACTAGGCTATGCGGCATGCCATGCACACCAGTATCTCGTATCATTGACTCTAATAGACTTTGTCAGTCACAGTAGACATTAAATATATTAAACCAATTATTCTTTTTATGCATACCCGTTTATGATTACACAAGCATTTCGTAGCCTAGTTTGATGTATTGAGACACAAACGACTTAGGCTCTTTTTGTTGATAGGAATACTGCATTGTCGTGGCGATTATTATTATTGTTGTGGCGTTTAGGATATTCTTGGCTCCGACGGCATTATATCTCCTGCCTTTTGTGTGCATAGCCTGCACGAGCATTGCTCCGCTGCCTGCCTTTTTGGGTTCCATTTCCGATTCGAGCATCTTGATAGCATCTAACATTTAAAGAAGATTCCTTGTTGGTGTTGAAGGACTTTAGTGCACTTTCTTTCATGCAGGAGTGCCTGACATTTATTGATTAAAGTAACGTAAGCTGTAACTTCTCATACCACCTTACTTTGCATACCATAACCAAGCACCTTCGGTTATAGGTAGTAATAGGCTGTTTTCACATAACATTAAGCCTAGAGTAGACGCACATTTATTGAGAGTTTAATAACCTATTATTGCATATAGAACTCTGGAGAATATTTGTGTTCTTTGTTCACTGGGAATATACATCAGAGGTTGGATCTAGCGCTTTCCGTTGTAGCATTTATGCCATTACTAGTCCAATGAATAAGAACCCTGATATATTTAAACCTTAGTCGTAACAGCATGTGAAAAGTACTTAGAATATACGGAGTAGATGGAAAGTTGCTGAAAGCAGTGAAGAGCATGTATGAGGGTGCAAAGGCAGCAGCACGTGTGGAGAATGAGCAGAGCGAGTTCTTTGATCTGAATGTTGGGTTGAAACAGGGGTGTGTGATGTCCCTGTGGTTGTTTACTGTATATATGGATGGAGTCATGAAATAAATAAAAGGAAGAGCAGTGGATGTATGTTGGTGTATCGCTGATAAGGGAAGGAAACAAATTGAAGCTACCTGTACTGCTGTTTGCTGATGATACGTGCTCTGATGAGCGATAGTGAACGGGAGTTGCAGGGTCTGGTAAATATATTTGGAACAGTGTGCGAAAACCGGAATCTGAACGTAAATGCAGGAAGAGCAAGGTTATGGTCTTCGAAAAGGGTGAAGCTAAAGAGTGTGAGGTGAAGTTGAACGGTCAGGCTATGGAGATTGTCAGCTCATTTAAGTATCTGAGCAGTGTGTTAAGTATAGATGGGAGTATGGATGAAGAAGTGCGAGAGAGGATGCAACGGGGGAAGAGGGTTTTAGGAATGCTGAAAGCAGTAACAAGAAATAGGGTGGTCATCATGGAAGTGAAGAAGTCCTTGCATGACAGTGTGGTAATCCCGACACTGACTTATGGAAGCGAGGCATGGACGTTGGTGGAGAGACTCAGACCAAGAGTGAAAGGGGTGGAAATTAGTTACTTGAGAAGTGTGTGCAGAGTTACATGGAGGGATAGACAGATGAATGAGGAAGTAAAAGGGAGGTGTGGTGCGGAGGTAGATGTGCTGGAAAGTGTGAAAAGGAACACCTTGAGATGGTTCGGCCATATGGAACGTATGGAAAGCGAGAGAATGACTAATAGGGTGTACAAGAGTCAGGTGGAAGGACAGAGAGGGAGAGGTAAACCGAGAGAGAGGTGGAAGGATGGAGTGAAGAAGTATATGGATAAAGGCAGTGCTGGTTGGGAGGAGGGGCATTGACTGCCTAGGGACAGAGGTGCATGGTTGAGTTTCGTTCGTGGCCACACCTTCGGGGATCACGGCGCAAGGCAATAGATAGATAGATAATGAATACATTTTGATGACACATTTAGAATGAGCGTGAAAAATGCTTCTAATTTAATATGAACAAACATTTATTGCTCAACTTTTAACAAAAATATGACAATGTAAACTCAGAAAAACGATGTAATATTTTGTATATATCACGTTTAATATGATAATTTGATATTTTGTGATATGTTTTCTGGTTTTATAATAGTATGGGTCTTGTATTTTTTAGATGTATAATACATTGCATGTAGAGGCGATCATTGTGGGTTAAAACAGAGTGACAACGTACGTGTAAGTCTCACGGTAGCGTAATATGTGCTTGAGAGTAAATGGTAGTGGTAATAAGTTTCCAAGAAACTTAATCAAGCATGAGAGACTTACTATGAAGTATATCTTACAAATGCATGTAAGTTGCATGAAGATATGTATTTACCTTCACCGTGACTCAAATCAGGGACAGCCAGAACGAGAGTTCATGACATCCTATAGCTGTGCGTGTTTCGAATCTCTGATATTTTTCTTGGTTGGTTCGATCATCAGGAGTGTGCGGAATTTGTGGACAGGGGGCTGAGAGTATCGTCAAAAGGCTCTTGTTTTCCGATGATTAGTCCTTTGGGTTTCAGGGTGCTCTGTCATGTGTGACTGAGAGTGCTTTGAACCCTTTAGAGACAACACAAACCTTACGGGGTGGTGGTATGATGACTGTGAGGAGAGAATATATGCAAGGGCTCCTCCGTGAGCCTGTTGATGGGTACCCATGCCTGGTGGTGTGGGAGAATTGTGGCAGTATTGGTCATGCTAGCTTGTGTTATTATGTGTGGGGGGGAATTTATCAATGTTTAGCTGGTGATCTGTGTTTCTATCAATTGTAGGAAGTCTAATCCTAAATAGCATTGTATTCTTGATTGTGGGTGTACAAAGGAGTACAAAGGAGTACAAAGGAGTACAAAGGAGTACAAAGGAAATCAAGCAACAACAGATCCAGTGACCCTTCTAGGTTGCTTGTCCTCCAAAACACTGAGGATCAAGTGTCCAAACAGTGGTTTAGAGTGGGTAAGGGAACATTGGAAAGGGAAATACTGCCCTGGAACTAATGTCCGTGGCAGGATTAGGAAGTTAGTAGGGGACAGAGGGGTTAGTAACTGAGGGGGGGATAAAATAAAGTTATTCATTTACAAACGCAGTCAGTCGCGGGTTTGATGCGAGATATTTGTCTAGGCGGAGTTTAAATGAATCAACGGTGATGCAGTCTATAACGTTTCGGGGAAGCCCATTCCACAAGTTGACAACTCGATTGAAGAAGAAATTCTTAGATTCGTGTGAGTTAAAAGATTTACCAATAATTTTTGCAACCGTTTCCCCGCGTGTAATTAGATTGGGTCGATAGTGAAGTACTTACTACAGTTCATATTGTCGATGCCTTTGATGATTTTGAACACTTGAATTAAGTGTCACCTCTTAATCTGCGCTGGTTAAAGGAAATAGATTTAATTCTCTAAGACGCTCTTAGTATGGTTTGTTCTTTAGGCTAGGTATCATTTTGGTAACTCTACGTGAACTCGTTCTAGCTTGTTATATCTTTTTGGTAATAAGGGCACCCAGGATTTGAACGCAGTATTCCAGAAGAGGGCGGACTAATGAATTGTAAGGGTTTAGGATAATTTTTTTGGATTTATGCTCAAATGACCTGCCTATAAAGCCAATTATTATGTTTGCCTTCTTAACAACTTTCTGAACATTGTTGACTCGGTTTTAGGTTACTCGATATTGTTACTCCCAGATCGGTTTCTCTGTTTACATTCTTAAGCTGAGTGCCATTCATCGAATAGTTTGCTTTCTCATTTAGGTATCCGATATGTAGTACTTTACATTTATCCGCATTGAAACTCATTTGCCAAATTTGGGCCCAACATGACAATTTATCTAGATTGTGTTGCATATCGTCAACTTGTTCTTTTGAGAGTACGCTATTTGCAATTTTGTATCGTCAGCAAATTTTGAGATTGTACAGGTGAGACCCTCATCTATGTCGTTGATGTAAATTAGAAAGAGAATTGGTCCTAGTACCGATCCCTGGGGTACCCCCGCTACTTACATTGGTCCATTTTGATGCCTTACCGTTTATGACTACTCTTTGCTTTCTGTCGCTGAGCCAATTTTCTATCCATTTCAACACACCGTCTTGTATTCCATGCGCTTTTAGTTTTAGCAGTAAACGTTTGTGGGGGAACTTTGTCAAAGGCCTTTTGAAAATCAAGGTATATAATATCTACAGCTTCACTTCATCGTAGAGGTTGAGGATATCGTGGAAGAAGTCTAAGAGGTTTGTTAAACCGGAACGTTTTTTACGAAAGCCGTGTTGAGTATCTTTAAGTATGTTATTTTCCTCTAAGTGATTTACGAGTCTGTCTCGTATGACCTTTCTAGCATTTTACATACAACTGAGGTTAAGCTAATTGGACGATAGTTACTGGGTAGGGATTGCTGCCTTTTTTTGAATATCGGTGTTACGTTGGCTAGGCTTCCACTGATCGGGCATAGTTCCAGACTGCAAGGATTTTATTGAATAGTAATGTCAGTGGTTAGAGAGCTCGTCCTTAGCTTCCTTTAGAAACTCTAGGCGAGATTGTTTCAGGTCCAGGCATTTTATTTACCTCAGGTTTATCTAAACAATGCAATACTTATCACTCTGTAACAGTGATATTGCTTAGAACATCTGAATTATCAATCTGAATCGGCGATGGTGTAGGGATATCACTGAGGTCTTCTGTTGTAAAAACTGATGCAAGAAGGTATTGAGGGCATTACTCATTTGTTCTTCGTCTTTGGTGTATTCTCCATTTTCATCGACTAACGGTCCAACAGTTGAAAAGTAACGACTTTTTTCTTTCTGATATAAACTATAGAATTCTTTCGGGTTTGTTTAATTTGATTCGCAATATGTAACTCTAAGGTCTTTTTACTTTGCTTAATTAACTTTTTGGCTTTGCGTCGTAGCTCTACAAATTTCAGCCGTTCTTCGTCATTTTGTGAGGATTTTAATCTATCATTAGCAAATTTTTTTAGCAAGCAGGCAGTTTGAAATATCTTTATTCCACCATTTGGGCTTATTATTATGGCCTGGACGCCGAGTTTTTGATGGTATGCAGTCTTGCACTGCTTTTAGGTAAGTGGCTTCGAATAACTTCCAAGATGTATTTATGTCGTTATTGTGAATTAAAAAGCTCCAGTCAGTTTCTTTAAACATAGCTCTAAGTTTATGGAAGTTTGCTTTCTTGAAATTAGGGACTTTTTCGATGCTACTATTTGGTTCGTTACTAGTAAACTTTAAAGTGAAAGGTGTCTATAACAACTTTAAAGGTGTCTATAACAACGAATGAGTGAGTTAACGAGGTCTCGGTGAGGGAAGAGACAAGACTCGGTGCAGCTTCTCCTCTTACGGTTAAGGGAGAGTTGTAGGTGCCTATATATTACCTACTAGTGCCCTCTAAACTACCGAGTCTATACTGATTTTTGGCGAAGAATGAGGTGTTTAAACATGACTGAGTGGCAGGGATGTCATTGAGGGTGATCTGAGAGTATACAGGGGAAGGTGGTTACTCGCCCCCACGATTTTGAATTGTGGCAGGGGGCTCTCTAAATATTCATTGCTGTGTCAGGGTAGTTTTCCTAGTACAAGATTTGTGCTTAAGGCCGTGGGGTGCCGCGTAGTTGATTACTTTCTGGGTTTGGCTCGTGTCAGTCAGTCTAAAAGGTCGGTTTTGCTTGTGCAATTCTGTATGGATGAGGCCTTGAAGATCTTGGCTGATGGCCCCAGCCTCTATAATTACGGCAGCATTGATTGAAAATGTTCTGCTGGATTTGCTCAAGGATACTGTTCGTATCCTTGGGGTCTTGATATTGTTGCCTAAGATGTTGTTGTTGCGCATAATGGGGGGGGGGGAGTAATATTGCCATGTCTCTATACTTTGAATAATATATTATCTCTACCACGCCATGTTACAATTGCAAATCTGCTGTGGCAATGGGGATATTCGTATAGATTGACTTTTGTTTTTATCGCTTGATTTTTATTCTGGAAATTCTGGCTTTGAGTGTACTTTCGTTTCTGGTTATGCTGGGACTGTGACTTAAGTTGCGTGGGGACCTGACTGACTGCATATACAGTACCTGATTCTCATTATTAATGGCAGTGAATAGTTTACAAATTAGAATGTCCTCCAAATCTTTGGGGTGATAGATAGTTAAGTGCTGGCAGACGGGTTCAGGCAATCCCCGTATCAGATGCACAAAAGCTGTCTTACGTATAACTTCTGACGTAGCTGATGGATAGGCTGACTCGATTAGCTTTCTTAGATTTGATATTGTGTTGTCTAGGTTTTCCTGTATAAGTTGTGGAATTCAACTTGGCCAATGAAGCAGAGAAGGTTGATGCGTTTTGATTATGATTTCCTTGAGTGCGGTCCAAGTTACGTCATCTGTGATTATACCGAAAAGCCGGAGAACGTCTTTATCCCTATGTTGCCTAGCAAGGCTGCTTTCTTTTCTTTCTCGTTAGTGTAGACAAGTTCGAAAATTGTTTCACTATCTCCATATATGTTGTTATATCCATGGGTTTCGCACAGTATTGCGGAATGAAAGATAGTGGTTTTGCTGTCATCTTACATGGTTGACTTGTAAATGCACTTTCAAATAATCTTATCATTTCTGACCTCCAGTAAGAGCTGTAACACCTGCCTCCAAATCGAGACCAACCGGGTGCCACCAATAAGACACCAGCCCTAAATATTGTTGAGCTGGCCTGTGAACCTTTACTGTGTGAGTGGACGGTCCTTAATTGATTGGAAGGTCAGATGCATACAGGATACACAGGCTATGGTATAAAAGGTCTTTGTTTATACATGAATTGATAAATCATAACAATATCTTAGACATATACTGTATATAGTACTAGGATAAACTGAGGTGCTGAGGGTATTTATGTTCTGGCAAAGTTCATTAAATGACAAAGTGATGGCAATTAATTGCCAAGCAAAATTACATTTACATCGAACAATAAAGTGTGGACATTATATGTATATAAAAGGTGGTACCCCAAGAAAGAAAGTTAAAGCAAATTGATGTTAAATTCACAAGGGGAGCGTGGTAGTGTGACATATAACTAAAGTGTATGTAAGGCAGGTGTTGTGGGATGCAAATAATAATTATATACATACATACAAACATACATTACTAACTCTTGGTCATCCAACTTTCGGGACTTCGGTGAGACTTTTTCTGTTGCACTAGACATATCGAAGGCCTTCGATAGAGTCTGGCACAAATCTTTAATTTCCAAACTACCCTCCTTCGGTTTCTGTCCCTCCATCTGTGCCTTTGTCTCTAATTTCCTTTCCGGCCATTCCATAGCTGCAGTTGTGGACGGCTATCGCTCATTTCCTCATCCTATCAACTCCGGTGTTCAAAAGGGTTCTGTCCTATCTCCTATTCTCTTTCTAATTTTCATAAATGATCTTCTCAACTGTACATCCAGTCCCATCCATTCATATGTAGACGACTCTACCTTACACCACTCAATTAGTTTTCCAGAACGCCCCAGCCAACAGTCCCTCAAAAGTAAACGTAATGAAGCCACAACATACTTATCTTCTGTTCTAGCTACTATTTCCAATTGGGGTAGAGAAAACCTTTTTGCATTTAATGCTTCCAAAACTTAATTTATCCATCTTACAACCCGTCAGGAACCTCCAGAGGACTGTCCTTTATTCTTCAACAATACAAAAATCAACCCTTCATCTTCTCTCAATGTTTTCGGTGTCTCTTTTTCTTCTGCTCTCATTTGGAAAGACCATATTACCAGTCTCGCTAAGGCAACCTCCCAGAAGCTGGGTGTGTTCAACCGCCTCAAGGGGTTCTTTACCCCTGCTCAGCTTCTTGCTCTGTACAGGGGCACAGTGTGTCCTTGTACTGAGTATTATTCACATGTGTGGGGAGGATTCTCTCACACCGCAATCTTAGATAAAGTAGAAAGGAAAGCCTTTCGTATCATTAACTCCCGTCCACTCACCAACTCTCTGCAATCTCTCTCTCTTCACCGCAATGTTGCCTCTCTCTCGCTATTCTATCGCTACTACAATAATCAGTGTTCCTCGGAGCTTTCCCAGTGTATACCACCTCCTCTACGTAGGGTACGCAGTACCCGCCTTGCAACACAATCCCACCCCTACTCTGAGTCTGTGCAACTCTCCAACCCAAGAGTGAAACGCTATTCTCAGACTTTCTTCTATTCAACTGCTGAGCTTTGGAACTCTCTCCCAGAATCAGTCTTTCCCTCTTCCTATGACTTAAATTGCTTCAAACTCCGTGTGTCCCGGCATTTTAGCTCGAACGTCCCTTGATTCCGGCCCTGTCGCTCTTTGAAATCTGGGGGAGGCACTCGCTGCAGGCAGTTATGCCTTTTGTCTCCCTCATTCACATAGAAAAAAAAAAAATCATAAATTTCATGACCAGCTGTTCCACCCAAAGTTTGGTTCATATTTCCCATCCTAATGGCAGTGCTCTAGGCAGCCCGGTTCAGAACTGCCTCACTAGTCAGGTTTTTTATTTAATTCAAAATCAGTTAAGTCTGATCCCAAGTTTTTCTCGGTCTGCCCATTGTGCACCAATGGGCAGACCGAGAAAAACTATATGTTCCCTCCACATTCACAGACTTGTATCTTTTCACCTAACTTGGTTTATCCATCCGCTGCACATGTTCAAACCATCCACGCATGCTAGTACGCATCTTATTACTGATACTCTTCATACATAATAATCTCTTCAGGTCTTCACTACAAATCGCATCTTAAGCTTGGCCCAACACATCTATCTCATAGTTCTCATCTCATTACATTCTATTCTGTTGATATCATTCGCTTTGACAGACCATGTTTCTGAAGCATATGTCATTGCACTTCTAACACATGAAGCGTACACCTTTGAATGAACTAACTCAATTCGGGGGTTGGTAAACTGCAACCGGAAGTTGATGGAGTTGCTCGCGTTGGTGCTGAATACTCTGGCATAACCCAATTGAACTAACTCAATTCAGGGTTTGGTTAACTACAACTGGAAGTTGACGGAATTGCTCGCGTCGGTGCCGAATACTCAAAACTAACCCAATTGAACTAACTCAATTCAGAGGTTGGTCATCTACAACCGAAAGTTGATCGAATTGCTCCCATCAATGCTGAGGTGTGACCTGAAATAGTTACTCAAACTTGGGGTTTTGTGAATAACCAGGAATGACGAATTTGCCTACCTTTCTGGCTGAAATACTTGAGCCAATCCGAATGAGTTAAGCATTTTTCACACATATGCCAGTGTGAGCTAGAGTCATCACGAGTGCACGAGTGTAAACTCGTGGTGACTCGCGCAAAAATGAGCGCGAATGAGCAAATTTTCACGAGTCAACATGAGGCACCACAAGTCAGCATGAGTGCAATAGAGTCCACTAAGAGTCACAATGAGTCTAATAATTATAATAATAATAATAATAATAATAACAATGATAGTTCTTAAAGCTAGCGCATGCTAAGCCAGCAAAGGATAGCCCAATACGGCCGATTAGGCGTATTTCCATTGAGGTCCTGTATTACTACCCTATCCCCTTGCTCAAGTGGGACGGTAATGACTCAATGCTTGTGAAAAAACTTTAATGCGCCGAGCGTGGGCGCGATCCTGTGACCTTCTGGGTAGAAGTCCAAGACGCTAGTCACTACACCAGCGAGCCGCTCACAATGAGGGGGGTGCGAGTGACCTGTGAGTGGTGTTACGACCAAACTCTTATACCTCAATATACACACAAAAATTCTCGGAAATACTCAAGGGCTATACTATGTTGCAAACAAAAAATTATTCTTGCTGATCCCTGCCAAATATTCCCCAAAACAACAAATGTTCCCTCCTAATAAATGTAGGTTCACCAAATCCTAGGTAAGGTCGCCATTTGTTACGACTGAGGTTTAAATATATCAGGGCTCTTATTCATTGGACTAGTAATGGCATAAATGCTACAACGGAAAGCGCTAGATCCAACCTCTGATGTATATTCCCAGTGAACAAAGAACACAAATACTCTCCAGAGTTCTATATGCAATAATAGGTTATTAAACTCTCAATAAATGTGCGTCTACTCTAGGCTTAATGTTATGCGAAAACAGCCTATTACTACCTATAACCGAAGGTGCTTGGTTATGGTATGCAAAGTAAGGTGGTAAGGGAAGTTACAGCTTACGTTACTTTAATCAATAAATGTCAGGCACTCCTGCATGAAAGAAAGTGTACTAAAGTCCTTCAACACCAACAAGGAATCTTCTTTAAATGTTAGATGCTATCAAGATGCTCGAATCGGAAATGGAACCCAAAAAGGCAGGCAGCGGAACAATGCTCGTGCAGGCTATGCACACAAAAAGGCAGGATATATAATGCAGTCGGAGCCAAGAATATCCTAAACGCTACAACACTAATAATAATCGCCACGACAATGCAGTATTCCTATCAACAAAAAGAGCCTAAGTCGTTTGTGTCTCAATACATCAAACTAGGCTGCGAAATGCTTGTGTAATCATAAACGGGTATGCATAATAAGAGTAATTGGGTTAATATACTTAATGTCTACTGTGACTGATAAAGTCTAGCTAGAGTCAATGATACGAGATACTGGTGCGCATGGCATGCCGCATAGCCTAGTGCAAATCTCAAGTCTGTGTGTCAAATATTATGTTATAGGGAAGGGTAGCTCTCTTGAGAAACCTTAATACCGAAGTATTAAGCGTTCTCCTGGCGTACCTCAAAGACAAACAACGAGCTTAGAACAGTGCAGAATGGTATAGGCAAAAAGTCCTCATTCGTGCATGCTCTATTCTCAATGGCACACAGACTAGAATTTACCCAATCAACTCCAGTTCTCAGGTATGTCGTGCAGCTTTTAACTAAAGCCAGCACCCATCGGAAACAATACCTTATAGTATCAGACTCCTAGTCTAGCATTATCTAATCCAGCAGAACACTAATAATTATAGGGAGCTGTACTGAACAATATGAATACCATCCAATGCTTCGGGATCAACTTATCTTAACAACTAACATACATGGGTTATATAAGACCTTAATGCACAATACAACTGGCCAGCATGAAGCTGATTATGCAGAGTTAACCAGAGGGGGTATAATATTAATAAAAGGTGGTGAAAGATATGGAAAATGAGAGAGATAGGCAGAGGAAAAGGTTCTCAGGTGCATAGAGGGGGACAGGTATCAAAGGGATAAGAGGGATGCGTTCTAGAAACCAGATCTGAGGGAGAGAGTGGCGAGAGAGCTGTATATATACTAGCACTAGCTCGCACCGCGTAGACAAAGCGGTAAGAATTCCTTCAGCCAATGACAAAGAAGCCAGCCAAACATGACGTCATCAAGCATGGTAAAACACTCCTCCAACCAATCCCAGGCCAGCCAGCCATGACGTCATCAAGCATGGCAAAAACACTGCGCGCCTCCTCTCACTCTGTTCTACTCTCTCTCTCTCTCTCTCAAATCCTATCATTACTACTTAATGATAAAACATATACTTTGCAATTAATATATATAAAGCCTTGACATGGGCAAAAACAAAGAGCCTTTCTGGACTGCCCATGACACAAGCTTTCATATGAAATAAAGCACACAATAATACATCAATGTAGCCACATCCACTGCCCTGGCGATCCTATTGAGTCACTGTAGGACAAGCCATGCGGTTCTAACGGAGTGGTTAACGTCACACCCCCCCCAAGATTTTTCTCAGAGGCTCAAAGCTCAAAAAAATCTGATGGTTAGAACCCATGCTATATCTCTACTTCCCATCACCCAGCAGCAGTAAAATATCTGGCAAAGTTCTCAACAAAACATTTTACAAAATTATAACCCTCCCCAATACAATAGGTTAAATCATATGTAGGTATGCTCCTCAAGAGCGAGCTTCTCTAGCCCAGCATTCTGAGAGGAGTGCAACTCAGAATTACTGCTATAACATACTGAAAAAATTCAACTATCAAAGAAAGAGTTTTTATTTGATTTTTATGTTTTTAATTTGTTTATTTCGGCTGCACTATAGGGGCAAGCCTTGTTTTTTCTTCTATACCAAACGCTCAACTCCTGCTTTACGACCCAATACGCTGGGCTACAACCGCGAGCCAACAAGCACCAAGCTCAAAATACTATTCAAACTAAAGCAGGAGGCTACCCGTGTGTCAATCTACCCAGGATCATATACCCTTGAAAGACAAGGGTAATATGGCGTATGTCCAGGTTATATACCAATAACCTTAGTGACCACCTGGTCAGCCTCATATTCCGATTGTGAAACTGGTCCAAGAACTTGAGAGGGTGATGATCTATGTAAACTACAACGACCGGACCATAGGCTGGAACATAGACCTCGAAATGCCCAAGCACAACAGCCAGTAGCTCCTTCTCGACAACAGAGCAGCTCCCCTGGGCTGAATTGAACTTCTCCGAGCAGAAACTAACAGGATGTTCCAGCCCATCATCGTCCTTTTTCATAAGAACGGCACCAGCCCCCACACCACTAGCATCCGTTGCTAGTTGGAAAGGTAGGCTAAAGTCAGGGGCCCTGAGGATCGGGTGAGTGCACAACAGGTGTTTTATGCCTTCTCACACTCAGGCGCCCATTTGACTTTCTTATCCTTCCAGTTATCCTCCACCTGAGCTTGACTGTCCCGTTCTCCTTCTCCACCTTGACTGCTATACGTCATCACAGGCACAGTGAGAGGCTCAGGGGGGTGCCTCACATACTCCTTCATGAAATTAACGTGACATAACTGATTGCGCTTACGTCTGTCTGGAGCGGCCACCAAGCAATCCAGGTCCGATAGCCTCTCAACCACCCTATAAGGACCAGTGTACTTCGTGGATAAGGGATGACCTACAAGGGGCAGTAGAATCAACATCTCCTGACCCACGTGAAACTCCCTGAGTTTAACCTTGAGGTCATACCTGTCCTTCATGAGGGCCTGAGAGCTAGTCAAATTACGGCCAGCCAACTCCAGACTGCGCAACATCCGTTCTCGACTGTCGAGGACATACTTGAGCATAGAACAAGGTTTTTCTGCGCCCTCCCATATTTCTTCAACCATATGGAGAGGCCCTCTGACACGGTGTCCAAAGACGAGCTCATTAGGGCTGAATCCCAAACTTTCCCCAGGTACCTCCCGTGCAGCAAATAAAACATATGGCAGGCCAAGATCCCAACCTTTCCCACTCTCAAAGCAACAACAACGAAGCACAGATTTTAAGGCTGAGTGCCATCGCTCTAACACACCCTGGCTCTTCGGATGATACGCAGATGACACAACCGTAACAATCCCATGCTGCGGCATTGCTTGAACAAAGAGGCTAGAAGTGAAGTTGGATCCTTGGTCTGACTGAATCCCCTGCGGGTAACCATACCGGGAAAAATACACTAGCAAGCTTCGGACCACCGTCTTCGCTGACCCATTTCTCATAGGGTACGCGTCAGGATACCTTGTTGCTACATCTCCCGACTGTGCATCAGTGTCCTCCTCCAACTCGACAGCACCGGTACCACATTCAAGAACCTCCGGGTCTTCTAATTGCAATTTACGAATGTCCGAAGAAGCAAGCTTATCTAAGTGTTTGCGAAACAACTCATGCCCCCCTCCTACATTGAATTTAGCCTCCCGTTGCTCTCTCTCTGTGTATCGTTGCTGTCTCTTCGTCTTTTTAAGCCCATCCTCTGCCTTCTCAGTAACAGTTAATGGGTCTTCTCCAGACTCGAAAATCGGTCCTAATAATGAGTCCCCGAGAATGTCCGTTGATACTAAACTCTCAACCGCATTAACTTTCAACCCCTCCTCGGTACCTTTCCTCCGTTTGTCTAAAGACTGTTGACCAGAATGTGACTCCCTGGATGCAAGAGATCTGGTGACAACACACGCCATAGGTTGCACCGGACACTTCTCAACCCACTCCTGCTCCTCCCTACTCACGTCGGCTGGCTTCTCGGCAACGACTAAGGGTGGAGCCTCAGAAGTAGGCCCCGCAAAGTCGTTGCCGAGAAGGAGGTCGACGCCCCCAACAGGTAACTTCTCCACAATTCCTACATCCAGGTCACGAGTCACACCATCAACTTCCATCTTCATTCTTACAAGCGGGTATGACCTTGTTGCATTAACTCCCTGAACCACAACCACCCACGCCGTATTTACAGGTTTACCAGTGAAATTTCTCAACAGTGTTTGCGATACCCCAGTGTCACGCAAAATTCTCACCTCATGTCTTCTACCCCCCCACTCCACCAACCGAGTCCCCTGTGGTCACTAAAGGCATCACGGACAGGGAATAAGCCTTCCGGATCCTTCTGCACTGGCAGTGTATTTACCTCGGAAGAATTGCCTCTAACAAACTCCGATGTCCTCTTGAACACTCCAATGCCGTGAGCAAAAGACACGGCTGCCGGAGGAGGTCGACTAGGGCACTCATTTGCCTTATGACCCTCCTGGTGGCACTTAAAACACATAAATTTCGGTTTCGGCTTATACTGTGATGTAAAAAGCCCCTGACTCTTCTCATACGGCGTGGTGTTAGGTTTGGATTCAGTTTTAGTTTCATTGCTCTTTTGTTTAAATGTGTCATTGCTACGGGGTGGGGGAGGATAACGGTCCCTAGCACTTGCATCGTACTTCTGTGAGGACCCGCAACCCCGAATCAACGACAGCCGTCGATCAGCCATTTCTGCTGCTTCGACTAGAGTTCTTGGGTTTTTCTCCTTTAAGTTCAAAGTTAGATCACCGCCCGTGCTCTTAAAGAACTGCTCCAACATCATTAACTGCTTAATTCCATCAAATGTTGTTACCTTCTCAGATCGGAGCCAGTTCCCCATAGCATCGGACAAGTCCCGGGCGTGTTCCAAAAAGGTGCTATCTCTTCCCTTGGTTACACCCCAGAACTTCAAACGGTACGTTTCTGGTGGCAGTTCGTAAGCCCTCAGGACAGCCTCCTTGAGATCCTCATGCACAATACATGACTCCAAATGTAAAGAATTGTAGGCTTTAAGACCCTTGCCTATTAATCTAGAGGATACAAGTGCTGCCCATTTATTCTCTGGCCACTGATGTTCCTGGCACTTCTTCTCAAAGCGTGCGAAAAATTCTGTTACACCACTCTCATCAAACACCGGAACCAGTTTCAATAAGTGCGAGAGAGATTGATCATGAGCACGGTTACCAGCCCCAAGTCGCTGTCCCGTTGTCTCTACTCGCGACTTCTCTACGTCCATGTCGGCACAGTACCTAGTCGACTCTAAATCAGCTTGGATTTTTGCTAGCTCTATGTGCTGAGACTGCTGACTGATAGTTTTCTCTCTTCTATCTTGGCTAATTCTATTTGCTGCTCAGATACCCTGATAGCCTTTCTCTCTTCGATCTTAGCTGATTCTATTTGATGCTGATGCTGAAGCTTAGCTAATTCGAGCTTAAACAATAATTCTGGAGATAACCCTTGAGGAGGTGAAGGTGCTACAATGTTTGAAATTACCGGTGGTCCCCCCAGGGGCAACCCACCCTGCCAGTCACCTCCCAACTGTGGAAATGTACCCGGGGCCAGCAAACCACTGGGATGGCTGGGAGTCGAGTGTAGGGGAAGCATGGCCGAAGGGCTCTGAGCACTCAACCCATCTCGCTCACCAGTCACCCTGCCCAGTACACACGTTATCAAGTTATCCCTGGTCATGCTGCTAGTACCCGCATGACCGATAGCTGTGGCCAGGCATTGAAGACCGTACCGATCCATACCCTCCAACCGCTCGGCAGTAACAGGCCATTGCAAAAATATCCTAGCATCCTCCTCACAGTTCACCTGATTAACCATATCATCATACTGCTGTTCCTCAGTTTCGACATTACGTACTGTGTCTCCATTCTCCTCTGATCCGGTATAAGACATGATGCTCACAAAAATTCCCATCTCAATATTCAGAAAAGAAGCACCCCAAACTTTTATACCTCAATATACACACAAAAATTCTCGGAAATACTCAAGGGCTATACTATGTTGCAAAAAAAATTATTCTTGCTGATCCCCGCCAAATATTCCCCAAAACAACAAATGTTCCCTCCTAATAAATGTAGGTTCACCAAATCCTAGGTAAGGTCGCCATTTGTTACGACTGAGGTTTAAATATATCAGGGCTCTTATTCATTGGACTAGTAATGGCATAAATGCTACAACGGAAAGCGCTAGATCCAACCTCTGATGTATATTCCCAGTGAACAAAGAACACAAATACTCTCCAGAGTTCTATATGCAATAATAGGTTATTAAACTCTCAATAAATGTGCGTCTACTCTAGGCTTAATGTTATGCGAAAACAGCCTATTACTACCTATAACCGAAGGTGCTTGGTTATGGTATACAAAGTAAGGTGGTAAGAGAAGTTACAGCTTACGTTACTTTAATCAATAAATGTCAGGCACTCCTGCATGAAAGAAAGTGCACTAAAGTCCTTCAACACCAACAAGGAATCTTCTTTAAATGTTAGATGCTATCAAGATGCTCGAATCGGAAATGGAACCCAAAAAGGCAGGCAGCGGAACAATGCTCGTGCAGGCTATGCACACAAAAAGGCAGGATATATAATGCAGTCGGAGCCAAGAATATCCTAAACGCTACAACAATAATAATAATCGCCATGACAATGCAGTATTCCTATCAACAAAAAGAGCCTAAGTCGTTTGTGTCTCAATACATCAAACTAGGCTGCGAAATGCTTGTGTAATCATAAACGGGTATGCATAATAAGAGTAATTGGGTTAATATACTTAATGTCTACTGTGACTGACAATGTCTAGCTAAAGTCAATGATACGAGATACTGGTGCGCATGGCATGCCGCATAGCCTAGTGCAAATCTCAAGTCTGTGCGTCAAATATTACGTTATAGGGAAGGGTAGCTCTCTTGAGAAACCTTAATACCGAAGTATTAAGCGTTCTCCTGGCGTACCTCAAAGACAAACAACGAGCTTAGAACAGTGCAGAATGGTATAGGCAAAAAGCCCTCATTCGTGCATGCTCTATTCTCAATGGCACACAGACTAGAATTTACCCAATCAACTCCAGTTCTCAGGTATGTCGTGCAGCTTTTAACTAAAGCCAGCACCCATCGGAAACAATACCTTATAGTATCAGACTCCTAGTCTAGCATTATCTAATCCAGCAGAACACTAATAATTATAGGAAGCGGTACTGAACAATATGAATGCCAACCAATGCTTCGGGATCAACTTATCTTAACAACTAACATACATGGGTTATATAAGACCTTAACGCACAATACAACTGGCCAGCATGAAGCTGATTATGCAGAGTTAACCAGAGGGGGTATAATATTAATAAAAGGTGGTGAAAGATATGGAAAATGAGAGAGATAGGCAGAGGAAAAGGTTCTCAAGTGCATAGAGGGGGACAGGTATCAAAGGGATAAGAGGGATGCATTCTAGAAACCAGATCTGAGGGAGAGAGTGGCGAGAGAGCTGTATATATACTAGCACTAGCTCGCACCGCGTAGACAAAGCGGTAACAATTCCTTCAGCCAATGACAAAGAAGCCAGCCAAACATGACGTCACCAAGCATGGTAAAAAACTCCTCCAATCAATCCCAGGCCAGCCAGCCGTGACGTCATCAAGCATGGCAAAAACACTGCGCGCCTCCTCTCACTCTGTTCTACTCTCTCTCTCTCTCTCTCTCTCAAATCCTATCATTACTACTTAATGATAAAACATATACTTTGCAATTAAATATATAAAGCCTTGACATGGGCGAAAACAAAGAGCATTTCTGGACTGCCCATGACACGAGCTTTCATATGAAATAAAGCACACAATAATACATCAACTGTAGCCACATCCACTGCCCTGGCGATCCTAGCGAGTCACAGTAGGACAAGCCTTGCGGTTCTAACGGAGTGGTTAACGTCACAGTGGTTGAAAATTTGAATTTTAACGGTCATTTTCGGTTTAGGAGGAGATACGAGTCACCACGAGTAAGACACAAGTCACTATGAGTTACTGAGAGTATGACACGAGTCACTGAGAGTTGGACATTGCGTTGAGAGTATGCCGGGAATACCTCTCATTGTCTATCTATCTATCTATCTATCTATCTATTGCCTCAATTTGGCAAATGAGTTTCAATGCGGATAAATGTAAAGTACTACATATCGGATACCTAAATGAGAAAGCAAACTATTCGATGAATGGCACTCAGCTTAAGAATGTAAACAGAGAAACTGATCTGGGAGTAACAATATCGAGTAACCTAAAACCGAGTCAACAATGTTCAGAAGTTGTTAAGAAGGCAAACAAAATAATTGGCTTTATAGGCAGGTCATTTGAGCATAAATCCAAAGAATTTATCCTAACCTTTTACAATTCCTTAGTCCGCCCTCTTCTGGAATACTGCGTTCAATCCTGGTGCCCTTATTACCAAAAAGATATAAACAAGCTAGAACGAGTTCAACGTAGAGTTACCAAAATTATACCTAGCCTAAAGAACAAACCATACGAAGAGCGTCTTAGAGAATTAAATCTATTTCCTTTAACCCAGCGCAGATTAAGAGGTGACTTAATTCAAGTGTTCAAAATCATCAAAGGCATCGACAATATGAACTGTAGTAAGTACTTCACTATCGACCAATCTAATTACACGCGGGGAAACGGTTGCAAAATTATTGGTAAATCTTTTAACTCACACGAATCTAAGAATTTCTTCTTCAATCGAGTTGTCAACTTGTGGAATGGGCTTCCCCGAAACGTTATAGACTGCATCACCGTTGATTCATTTAAACTCCGCCTAGACAAATATCTCGCATCAAACCCGCGACTGACTGTGTTTGTAAATGAATAACTTTATTTTATCCCCCCCTCAGTTACTAACCCATCTGTCCCCTACTAACTTCCTAATCCTGTCACAGACATTAGTTCCAGGGCAGTAATTCCCTTTCCAATGTTCCCTTACCCACTCTAAACCACTGTTTGGACACTTGATCCTCAGTGTTTTGGAGGACAAGCAACCTAGAAGGGTCACTAGATCTGTTGTTGCTTGATTTCCTTTGTACTCCTTTGTATTCACCTTAATGAGGGTGGCCATAAACAGAAGGCCCCCCAAGTGGACCTATCACCTGTAAGAGGGACAACCCCTGCGAGTTTACTGAAGGACTTACAGAATTGCCTCTCAATTTGGGACCCATCCGACTCCGAGGTCCTCTATGTTTTTTTGTTTTTTTTTCTATATTCCAACTACTCCCTCTCGGGCATAGGCTGATAGCCTTTACACTCTACCGCTGAACACGGTGAGGCCCGTGAGGTCTTGTTCCAGCCTAGGGAGTGAGACATGCGAAGCACCTATTTCACAGCTCGAACCCAACTCCATCTCTGAAACTGCCTCGCCTCTGCGCTTCACAGTCTCACTCAACAGGCTCGGACCCTCACTCTCAGAACGCCACCTATTGAGCAAGTAACTCACTAGGCATTGCCCCCCTGTAGCATATTTTGAATATGGGAATATTCATACAGTGCTATTTAATCAGGGAACAATGAGGGTATTTTGTTTGGCATTTCGGTGTGCTGTGGTAATGCACTGAAACTAGGTACAGCACAAATTCCATCCCAATAATGTCTTCCCATTGACATATTGGGATTCGAACCCGGGTCCATTGGATTACCAGTCCAGTAGCTAGACCACTCTGCCACACCTCCCCTGTATCTTTTTAGCACTATTTTTCTACAGTGGTTTTCGGCTAGTCCATCCACTAACCTGCTTCACCCTTATGTAAGCAGCACCGATGTGTACTCCCCTAGACAAGTTGCCGACCAAGGCTGACGAGTCGAATCCACCTGGATAATCTGTGAATCATTTCCGATATGATGGAATTAAAGAAAACAATTTCCAAAAACTCATAATCAGCAAAAATGACACAAATGTCAATTAAAAACATGTTAAAATATTTCCACCATCATTTTGTTTAGACACACTTTCAAGGCGAAAATAAACCATGCACAAAAACAAAAATGAATAAAAAGGAAACTAAAACGCAATCTTCTGACAGTCGGATTGTCACAACAATTAGCTGACCGTCTATCTGGAGAAGATAAGGGGAAATCTTTAGTTGATTCTTTGTTATTTCTTTTTTATCTATGTGCTGGAATGATATTAAATTTGTCAACTCCATCGCATTAGAAATTATTCATAGATTACAAAAAGACAAAATATGACATAGTTATGTTAATGTATAAGGGAGATAGATAGATGCATTATATGGATAGATAGATAGACAGAGAGTTACTAGGTCCAAGCGATCGATCGATAACATGCGAACATAAATGGGACGGACTTAAGTTTCTGAAAAGACTAATAAGAAAATGTTATTAACTCTCTTTTTTCATGTTATTATTTGTGTGCAGGAAGGATATTATATTTTTCAATTCCATCCGACTAGATATGATTCATAGATTACAAAAAGACCAAATAACACTTAGTTATATATATATATGTATAAGGGAGATAGATGCATTAGATAAGTAGACAGACAGACAGACATTTGAATGCATAAATAAGATATCGAGACCTGACTGTATAAATTATTTATATTGGTATATACCGGTATGTATATATATATATATATATATATATATAAATGGAGTTTTATTATTTATCATTGTATTGTATATATTTTTTTATTTATTCATATGTTATTATTTTGTTATTTCTAATTTTCTTTGATTCTTGTATCATTTCTCAAGTTATATTTTAGTTAGGTATGATCTCTGAGATTTTAATATTAAGTTTATATAATTGCGAATTGCCGCAAGTTTTCATGAATGATTTACGAGTAGTGACGAGCCCCTTAGAGTCACAACGAGTCATTGAGAGTCACTTAGAGTCATAACGAGTCAGTGAGAATCACTGAGAGTTGTCGGACTCGCGGTCCAAATTTTGTGCAGGGGTGAAGTTTTGCCGGACATGGCCAACCCATTGCGACTGGCCGCGCCTCAAACACGAGTCGACAGAGTCACAACGAGTCATCGATTTTGACCGCGAGTAGGTGCGCGAGTCCAAATTTTGCCCCACTCGTGGTGACTCTAGCTCACACTCACGTATGTGTGAACTAGGCTTTACTCAATATGGGGGTTGGTGAACTGCAACTGACAACTTGATGGAGTTGCTCCCAGTGGTGCTGAGAGACTCGGGCATTACCCAAATGAACTACTCAAATTAGGGGCTGTGGTGACTAACCAGGTGTGACAGAGTTGCTCCCGTTTGCTGGTCGAAATACCCAGGTCTTACCTTCCGATCTACTTAGAGGGAGCTGGTTTCCTTTGAAAGATGAGCTGACGTTTGGAGTCCTCCTCGAACAATTCATTCATTTTTCTTCTTGTTTGCTGGCTCTGTGCAAGAAGGTCCCTCTTCCTTTCTGCAAGAACATGGCAGCTGTGTCTGTCTTGTCATTGGGTCAGTGGAAGGAGTGAGATGGGCCAGCCTTCTGACTCCTTTGAGACCTCAGGGGCGTGGTTTGAGCTCCCGGGAACGTTAGCTTTTGCTGAGGCGGTGTAGCCAAGGTCATACAAGATGGAAGAGGTGTTTTCCTGTTCATAGAGTTTGTATTCTTCGCTTGTATTGTGGCCATCCTTGTCGGCTGAGGTTCTATTTCCGGTATAGGAGTAATAAGGCAAAACCAGTATGGCCATATCGTATTATTTTGCAGTCATTCTTTAAATGAAATTTAAATAATGTAATACTCTATTATATGGGTGCTTCCAATGTCAAGGTTTATATCTCTTCAACGTCGGTGACGGTACTATATTTTATTCTAACCAGATGATATTATATGCTAAGGAATTACCTAATTCATTAACCAAACAATATATATGTAGTTATTGATACTTTTCGATTGAATGTTACATTTTTGGCTGCTCGAGCTTTGATAAATAAATATGCTTCGATCGTGGAGGAAATCAATAAATATATGTAAACCGCTAAAGTGACCAAGACAATATACTTATTTGGAGGTAACCACTAATATGCGATATTAGATTTAAATTATCTATACGGCAACGTTTTGCTCACCAATAAATGTAAATAATTCGTTTCTATTTCGTACTTTGCTTATAATGTAAATAAGTTAAGTCGTGAGCATATATTAGGGTACACCTTATCCAAGTCTGTGAATCTTTAGAGCCAGGTGCTGAAGCATCTGGGCAATAATAGAACATTGTATTGTCCCGTTTGAAGTTGATACTGATTCAAGTGTGTGCATAATCATTTATGTTTTTGACTGTACTGTGCACCAGGAATGATGGAAAAGAGGTATGCTTCACAATACAAAGAAACATAAAAAGAGCAAGAATGAATTATAAGAAAAATAGGAGGATATTAATAATAATTAACATATATAAACATGATGCACTTTCTATCATGTTCATTCCATTAAATACTTGTTTTAATTATATTAATACATAATTATATATAATAATTTTAATATTATCATATTATTAATATAATAATTATAATCCTATGACTTAACCCGCTGAGTACCAGCTAAATATTTATAAATGTACCACCCAGGACCGGCTGATTCTGATTTTTGGTTTCCAGAAACAATAGCGAATGGGTTAGGAATGAAGGAAAAAACACGAAAAACCGATCAAAAAGCTCAAAAAATGGACCTACAGAGCCCCCCAAAACGGATTTTACAAGAGTAAAAAATTGAAGGCAATTTCCCCCCAAAAAACGTGTTTTTGCGCACTCACGCGCACGCGGTTAGACTTTGAGAGTTTTCAACCATTGCCATGGGTGCGTGGGATACTTACACAGTTCCCATACAAATCTGAGCCCTCTAGGTGCCTTTGGACCGGAGTGACACTGATGCAGACGTCTGCGTCGCTGGGGTTTAGCGTTACATACATTACCGACGCACTGTTTGCGTCGCTGGGGCTCAGTAGGTTAAACTGCTTTAAACTTCGTGTGTCCAGGTACTTAGACCCCAACGACCCTTGATTAGGGCTCTGTCACTCTTTTGGCTTTGGGGGAGACACTCGTTCAGGCAATCTGTCCTTTGTGTCCTTCATACACATATACAAACAATAATACTCCTATTTTTCTTATAATCCATTCATAATTTTGTATGTCTCTTTGTATTGTAAAGCATAATTCTGTCTCTTCATTCCTGGTATACAGTACAGTCAAAGCATCAAGGGAATAATCCCCAACTCCTATATTATACTGATTTAAAACTCCAAAATACTATTTGTAAGTTGAGTATGGAAGGCAAAATAAAATGTCTTCAAAGGCGTAATAGTACCTCCACTTCCATTTAAGGACTGCATGCCCCATTACCTCGCCTGGGGTGCTACCACTAGTGTTGCAGGTCAGGTACATATTTTGGTGTCTCCACAGCAATATGACATTACAGTATAGGAGAGAGAGAGAGAGGGGGGGGGGGGGAGAGAGAGAAAATAAGTAATATTAATATGTATATAAACGCCATATGAAAGTGTTGTGCAATTATAATAAGGGTGGGGTTTAATGCATGCTCAGCTGGATAACACAACAAAATTATAACATAAATTTACAATGTATTTATTCTCATCATGGCTCAATTATAGATAAAACACAGAATGGTAAAACAGAAAAATACAATATGGTACCTGGTATAACTATAAACCGGCTGTGCTCATGGCAACAGTCATTATCTGATTTTATTTTGCAACAACGTCCTATTCTTTCTCAAGTCTCAAACGGACTTAATCTTTTAGCAATTGAACATAAACACTCTCTCCTAGGTTCGAGTCATTGGAGTGCCACATGTATTTGTTGATTTCAGTAATTGAGTTTAGAGGTGAAGTTGGTTGGTGGAAAAAACATAATAATTACTAGTAAGTCCTTACGCTCAGAAACAAGTATTTAACATTTTAATTCAATAAGTATTTAACTTTAGTCTTAGTTCTCTTAACAATACAACATTAATCACTTAATTAAACATAGGGAATATCAATATACTGTTACATTAATTATTATCTAATCATATGGTAGCGTGTTTGTAATGAACTGTAAGCAGTAACAACAATGAAATATTATATCAATCTTGTAATGGACTCTTGTGATGTCCCTCGTGGTTACATTTGACATAGTTACTTAATGTGTGTTCCGAAGAGCCTTAACTCCCTACGAGCGGGGGTATCACTGTAGCGCCAGGCTGCTGTATTTACCAAAAATGACCTTCCTTCCATGCTTTTTTTCATGCATAAAAAAGATCCAGAGTGTAATACGATTATATATCCGAGAAAGTGCAAGGATAGAGCTTTCCAATGAGACCTGAATCATCCCTGTACGGTATCTGGTTCTCTTGTAACAATCATGTAACCAAAGGGGACAATTGGCAAAAATAGGGGATTTTGGCGGTTTTTCGTGTGCAAGGGAGGGTGTGTGAGAAAGCGAGGACTGGGTGCAGTCTCAGTGTATGCTGCGGCGCCGTCGCGAGCAATTAAAGGCCGCCTATCGTTTCTTCAACGCTCGGTCTCTCTCTCATCACTCATAATGGCCTCAAATTGGACGGGCGCCACAGGAGTGGACAATATTCTCTCTCCCGTCAAATGACGTTCGCCGCGAGTTGAGGGTTAATATGCCTGAATATGGGAGGCTAACATGAACAAGGTATCTTCAAGTCTTGGCGCTTTTCTCCTGGTTGGCAATTCCTACGATCCATTGCTGAGGGGCTAATGGATCTTAACTTTGACTTTTTCAATTAGTGGTAAAGCTAATTCGTTAACCAAGCTGATGACTCCTAACCGCTTAGCTCATCAATCTTGTTGCGAGTTCTGCAAATGAGGGCTCTAGATATCTAATGTCTGAACTCTGCAAAGCTTCGTGAAGTAATTTAAGTAATCAGTTGATGATTTGTCTAAGGGAGCAAATCTCGAAATTAATTGATTAGTTAATAGGCAATTGATCAAAAGGTCCTCGATGTGTCCTCTAAGCCTTTCAATTCTATCAGTACTGCTATAAGTACACTATCGACTATCTAACGGCTCTATAGTTGTCTATTACAACTTTCAAATAGATGATGGGACTGGCTATTCAGGGCCAGGGCGTTTCCTCTGTTTATCACCTTGTGATAGGCTGCGCCTTCGTCTGGTTCTCTGTCTGCGAGGGGCATTGGCGACAGATTCTCCTTCACTGGACTTGGAATTTGGGACGACAAAAAGGGGGGCGGCCTCGGTAGTAGGGTACAGGCGCCTACGTTTTCTGCCTTAGCTCTTCCCTTAGGACTCGAGGAAGCTCTGTCTCCCAGTGGGAGGTTACCTCCTCAAAGGACTGGTCTGGGACCCCTAGGGTGTGCCTCTGGATCTGGGCTTGTAGCTCCAGCAGTTCCGAATTGTTTATGATAAGGGGCAGCTGCAGCAGTGGAGTTGAGAGGCTCGAGGGCAGTTTATCACATTTATCTTTGTCAAAATATTTCCTTTTTCGTTGTCTCTTGATAAGACTTTCTGTGCCTGGTGCCGCAGAAGGGAGAGCTTGTGGTTGTTGGGAGAGGAGGACTGGGTTCTTGGGAACAGCGGAGCATTTGTCCTTTTTGGTGCAGGTTGTTCTGTTCGAGGTTGCTTCCCTTGCTTGGGCGATCTCCCAACAAATGTAAACTCCATAATCTCCCTTGGGGAGTTTGTAGATACCAATCAAGCAGGGCATTACCCAGGGGAGGCCTCATAGGCATGTGATGAGGAGTTGCTGGAACTATTTTTCAGTTGTCTGGCTTCCCCCACGTATTTTTTTTTTTTTTTTTTGTATCTCACCTACGCAGATAATAATTCAGCAAGCTCTCACAAACACTGTTTCCAATTCACAAAACAAACAAATATAACCTTTTGAAATAGCGACTATCACTCTTTCAACATTGGGGAAGACATTTGTTACAGGCGGCTTTGCATTTTATCTCCTTCATACACATAGAAGAAAATAAAAACAACCCCTCTTCCTATTCAAATCACTACACTAAAGAATCACACCACACTTCTGTCCAATACACACACAAAATATTTATATAAGCGACTCGTGACCCTGCCTCGGGGTCTCCAGGGGAGGGGACCTTAAATGCCCCAAAATCAACTTTCCTTTGCCAGATGACCCATTAAAATGCACCGGAAGCAACTGCTAGCTAGCATCCCTTTTGCTGTATCCTCCTACTATCCCTATCCTAGTTTCCAATCCAAAGGTACATGTTGTGTATATGTGCAATACACACTCTTTTGCTCTTGTGTTCCCGACTTTGACTCTTCTGAATTCTCAACTCTATGACTCAAACTTTCCTGTCACTCTGAAACTAAATATTTGTGTGGTGTCTATTTATCCCCTAAATCTACTGACTTTCCTAAACTCTAAAGTGGAAAACACCCTATCAATCTCCCCTTTCATTGAAATTTCAATCTTAGGAGATTTCAACGTTCACCACCGCCAATGACTCTCATCTCATTTCACTGAACAATCTGATGAACAAGCCTACATCTTTTGTATCCTAAATGACTTAGAACAGTTAGTCCAGCACCCTACTCGCATCCCTGACCGCCTTGGAGATTGACCCAACATTCTTCACTTTTTCTAACCTCTAATCCTGCTTATGCTGTAAAAAAAAAATCTCTATTGGGCTCCTGATCACAACCTTATCTCGGTTACCTGTCTAATCTTACCATTACGACTATCCGATCCTCCCAGCTTGTGGTAGTTTGGCGTTGCCGACTGAAGAGTGCTTCGGCAGTACTTCTTTAACTTCTCATGGAATGATTTTTACTTCTGTGCCTGGGAATCCTCAGTGGGTGCTGAATGCATTACCGAGGCAATAATCTCGGTCATGGAGGCATACATTCCATTTTCTTTCTCTCAGTCTAATGCAAACAAATCTTGGTTTACTCATGCTTGTTCTACTTCCGTCAGCAATAAGGAAGAAGTATTTCAACATTACTGCCGCATTCAAACTCAAAAATCCTATATTTGTTTATGTTTCTGCCTGGAATCAAGCCAAGTCAGTTCTTCGACCCACAAACAAAAATCTTTGTCATAAATAAATGTTCTGAATATTCCAACTCTAGCTCTTCTCAAGCTTTCTGGCATATAGCCAAAAACCTCTTTAACAATTTTACTTCCTCGTCTTTCCCTCCTCCTGACGGCACCACCATCATCTCTTCCTTTGATAAAGCTGAAATCATCACTCAAACTTTTGCTAAAATCTCCTCCATGGATGATTCTGGTGCTATTCCTCCCTCTCCATCCCCCACACTCCTACTTATGCGGTTGTGCCTCTTCTAAGGATGCATGTTCTGCCCTCTCTGGCCTAAATACTAAGAAGGCGTATAGACCAGATAGCGTTCTTCCTGTTGTACTTAAAAACTGTTCTTCTGTACTAACTCCCTGTCTAGGCAAACACTTTCGTCTCTGTCTTTCCTTTAAAGTCTTCCCTTCTTGCTGGAAGTTTGCTCTCATTCAACCTGTCCCAAAGAAGGCAGGAGGCTGTAGGCACCAGCCAAAAAGGGTGGTACTCCCGGGAAGTGCTACAAGTGGCTGATAAGGACAGCTGGAACTCCTGTTTAACCACCTGATCACACTTGTGTATCCTTTCTGTGCCTCACCAATATTGACGGCAACCCCAGTCTGCTCTCCAAAACTTCTCTTTCTATCAATACTTTATACCTCAAACACAATATGTGCTACACTACCTTTTCAAAATTGTAATAAATATTGATGAACAAACGACCCGCCTCGGAGTCCCCAGGGTTGGGAGACCAGAAATGCCCCCAGTGGTTTGGCCCCTGATGCTGACCCATTGAAATGCACTGGACCACGACCTCTCACTCTTACTATCAATATCAATGGAACACATTCTAACTATCTCTCCTTTCACAGAAATGTCCATCTTATAAGATTTCAATGCGCACCACCGCCAATGCCTCTCCACCAGGATAAGTCACTACGGTGTTGGAAAGCTGTGAAGTCGGCCCCTCATTGGTTAATAAGCTAGATAACTTAACCACGTTTCAGTAGTCTGTCTCCATTCAGGCATACCTTTACTTGTTTTTCTTATATATTTTGTTTATCTTGTCTGTGTTTACATTACATAATTTACGTTAATAGTGTATTTTATGTGATATATTTTATAGGACAGGGCTCGGATATATCTTTAGAACATCACTCAATTGTTAAACTTACTTGTAATTGCAGAATTTAAAGATAGGTCTTAAATAATTAAGATACCTTGATAAGATACTGCCCACAATAAGTATGCGGGCTGATACAATAGGCGATAGATTACTTCAAGAGGAAGCCTAATACTACCAACAATACACAGCCCAAGATTAACAAGTTTTATTAATTTAAGGCATAACACAGTAATACGCAATTAAGGCTTGTAGAGAGCATCGAATAGCTTTAAGTTTGTATAATTATATAATTCGTATTAGAAACAAAGTAAGAATACAGGCAATGTATATGCTGAGAGCTGAATTATAAACTGATGAAGGCTGAACAGAGTATTACAAGGTAGCTATAGAGTCAATGATTATAGATGAAGTACGGAAATAAAAAAAGTTAAAAATAGAAGTGGCTGAGCGGTCGTAAACAAGTCAATAATGAACAACAAAAGTAAGTTATAAATTATCTATCAGTGAATATGATGCATCTGCAGTACTCATAATGTTAATTGTAAGTAGTGGTGAATATTATTATCATATAATGTTAGTTGACAATTAATTAAAGCCTTGGAACAATCAGAACGCACGTTGATTGTAGGTAATTTTTCTGTTTTCTTCTGCTGGTAGCGTGAGTGTAAGAAAGGCTGATCCAGGCTTCTGCTGTGTAGTTTAAGTGCCTTCTCATGCGAGGTGTTAATCCGCCCATCTGCATACTCAGGTAGGTAGGGGGTGACAGGGATATGGTGGCCATTTTTTCCCCATTTCCTTCTTCTCCATGTTCTTGGTGGATGGCGGTACAGAGCACGGAAGTGAAAGAGGAGTTACCTCTCTTATCCTAATTTTTGTCTGGTGAATATATACAGTATATATATATATATATATATATATAAATATATATAAATATATATACAGAATATATATCAGAGTTGGGTCAATTAACTGAACAAATTAATTAGTCAAGTTAATTTTAAAATTTCATCAACTAAGTTAAGTAAACACCTAGTCAAATTAACTTGTTAAGTTAGTTTTCAAGCTTAATCGGTTAAGTTAATCAATTAACTTTACTAATGTTGTGCATTTATCATCTGTTTATTGTATTTCACCGATTTTACTGCAATTATTCAGGATTACATTATTTTATAAGATGGGGATTTTCCTCTTGTATTAAAATGACAGTCCAATGAAATTTATGTTTTCCATTTTAACCTCATCACCCCTGCGGGGATCACGGCGTCAGGCAATAGATAGGTAGATGAAAATTACGTCCTTATAAATATATTCTGGATAACATTAGACAGTTTTATTAAGGCTAGGAATGACTCATGTTATAAAGAAGTTAACAACTAGTAAATTCCATAGGACTATACATTGCATTCTTCTATTGAGTTAGACAAACAAATTATATTTCGCTCAGGAAAAGCCTCTCAGTCAATTTGTTAGCCAATTTAGTATAGTTTAGTATTATATTTTCACAAATTGTAAACCATATTACTTGACCTAGGAAGGAATTGAGGCACTGAAGTCAAAGACTAAGTCTGAACTGTTTTTGTAATACAATAATTATATTTATGATATTCCAGGCACTCTTAGTCAACACAATATTTATTTATGTAGCCTACAGCTAATTTATTTGTCAAGCCAACCAACATAATAATTCATTCAGGTATTGTATTTAGACAGCAAGACAATGCCAGAAACGGGTGATAAGTGTGGCAAGGAAACTAATTCGGTTGGTTTTTAATTTATTTATATAATATAACACTTTATAATATAGAGAACTCTTCATTTGTTCACTATATATATTAGTTTAGGTAGAGAACCACACTGGTGCTAGAGACAGGACAAGAGGCAGGCCCTTCACACAGGCCTTCATGTTGTCCAGAGGCAGGCCCTTCACACAGGCCTTAGTGTTGTCCAGAGGCAGGCCCTTCACACAGGCCTTCGTGTTGTCCAGAGGCACGCCCTTCACACAGGCCTTCGTGTTGTCCAGAGGCACGCCCTTCACACAGGCCTTCGTGTTGTCCAGAGGCACGCCCTTCACACAGGCCTTCGTGTTGTCCAGAGGCAGGCCCTTCACACAGGCCTTCGTGTTGTCCAGAGGCACGCCCTTCACACAGGCCTTCGTGTTGTCCAGAGGCAGGCCCTTCACACAGGCCTTCGTGTTGTCCAGAGGCAGGCCCTTCACACAGGCCTTCGTGTTGTCCAGAGGCAGGCCCTTCACACAGGCCTTCGCGTTGTCCAGAGGCAGGCCCTTCACACAGGCCTTCGTGTTGTCCAGAGGCAGGCCCTTCACACAGGCCTTCGTGTTGACAAGAGGCAAGCCCTTCACACAGGCCTTCGTGTTGACAAGAGGCAAGCCCTTCACACAGGCCTTCGTGTTGACAAGAGGCAAGCCCTTCACACAGGCCTTCGTGTTGTCCAGAGGCAGGCCCTTCACACAGGCCTTTGTGTTGTCCAGAGGCAGGCCCTTCACATAGGCCTTCGTGTTGACAAGAGGCAGGCCCTTCACACAGGCCTTCGTGTTGACAAGAGGCAGGCCCTTCACACAGGCCACTGTGGTGTTGGAGACGAGCCCTTCACACAAGCCTCAACGGTAACACCTAGACCTTTATATTGTAGTGGTCACCATGCCGTCCCAGACTTCACTGCCCCCCCTCAGACACGTCGTTTCTCACCTCACCTTCCTGTCCCCATGTACTGTATTTCGAACCACTAAAAGACGAATTCAAAAGAATTGTTATTGGGAGCAAGCCGCTTTGAAACTAAACCCAAGCTTTAAATGAACCCAATGAACAAACCACAACACAAACCACTTTGTAAATCGAAACCAAACCCCAGCTTTGAATTAACCCAATGAATAAAATACAAACCAAACCACTTTGTGGTTCGAACAACCTTGGTCAGGACTCACTCCTGACAATATCCCCCATGTAAAGATCAAACTATCATAGTTTGACCTCTTAAAACTGAACAACACCATATCCTCATCAAGCTTCCAATAGAAGCCAAAATATCCTAGAATGACCTACTTAAAAAGTCAGCACCTACATTATCAGATCCCTTTATATATTCTATATTTATGTTAAACTGCTGGAGATAAAGGGACCACCTCATAATTCTGGCATTGCTGTTTCTAAGACTTTGGAGGTAATGCAAAGGCAGGTGATCCACTTGAATCTTAAAGTGTTGTCCATACAAATACTGGTAGAACTTCTTTACAGCACTCACAACAGCTAGAAGTTCTTTCTCTATCGTAGAATAATTTGTTTCAGCACTATTTAACTTTCTAATGTAGTACGAAACAGGCCATACTTCTCCTTGAAATTCTTGCAACAACACTCCCCCTACCCCATCCTGAGAGGCATCTGTTTGAAGTATGAAAGGCTTACTGACATCGGGCAACTTAAGAATCGGATGTTGACTTAATTTCCTCTTTAATGTATTGAAAGCGTTCTGCTCCATCACCGTCCAAATCACTTTAGTAGGTGCATTTTTCTTGGCAAGATTAGTCAGCGGTAATGCCACCACAGCAAAATCTGGAATATAATTTTGGTAGTAACCTGCCAATCCTAAAAATGATTGAACTTGTTTCTTTGTCTTTGGTGGTAATGCCTCTTTAATTTTGTCCACTTTATCCAGTAACGGCTCAGACATGCCAGACCCCACTTTATGCCCTAAATACTCAACTTCCTTCATACCCACACAACTCTTTGATGGCTTGACGACTAGCTTCACCTCTTTCAACTTCCTGAGTACAGAATGCAGGAGATCTAGGTGGTCGTCAAAGGTTTTACTGTGAATCAAGACATCATCAACGAACACCTCTACATTTTCCATTCCACCCAGTACCTTTCTCATCATTCTATTGAATGTACTCTGACTATTTACCAAACCAAATGGCAAAACATTAAAATGGTATAATCCTTCTGTTGCAAAGGCAGTATACTTCTTACTATCTTCATTAAGAGGGATTTGCCAAAATCCCTTTGTAAGATCCAACTTTGTAAATATATTGCTGGAAGACAGTCTAGCAAATATTTCATCTTGTCTACACATAGGCTCAGCATCAAATTTAGTTATACTATTCAATTTTCTAAGTCTAAGCATTACCTTACCTTGTCACTGTTCTTTTTTGTAACTGCCAATACAGGACTACAGTACGGAGAGTTTGAAGGTTCTATGATACCAGCTTCTTTCATCTCCTCTAGCTCTTGTTTGACTTTGCTCTGTAGGGAATAGCGGATAGGATAAGGTTTACTTTTAACAGGAATCTTACTCTTCAACCCAATTTTGTGCTGGATCACGGGAGTCCTTCCTGGTGCATCACTAAATACATCATATTGGTGTAAAATGTCTTGTATTTCCTGGATTTGGGATGGTGACAATTGGTTAGATATTAGTACATCCTTACTGGTCTCACTTCGTACTAACGCAGGTAGACCTGGTTGACCCAATTCTTCACTCTCCTCTATCACTGCCAAAGCAGAAGTACATACATCATTAGGAATGACTCGATCATCATGCACTGCACTTGTGTCGTTCGATTCATCCTCACACTGATCTTCATAATAGTGCTTCAGCATATTGACATGGTACTTCCTTGGAGTTCCTCTAATGTTGATCACACAATTTAGTGAATTTGGGCAAGATACGATGGCATACGGTCCCTTCCATTGCATTAGAAGTTTATTATGGTTAGTGGGCAACAACAGCAGCACTTTCTGTCCACTCACGAATTTTCTATCCCTAGCTCTTTTGTCATAATGCATTTTCTGTAACGCTTTAGCCTTCACTAATTCTTCTCGTGCAAGTTCACATGTACTTTCAAGTTTCTCTTTCAAGTCTAAAACATATTCATAAGTTGTCTTTGTTTCAGAGTCAGGAGTTTCATTATCCCAAAATTCCTTTAGTACATTGAGTGGTCCTCTGACTGACCGCCCATACACCAGTTCAAATGGGGAAAACTTCAAACTGGTCTGAGGGGCTTCTCTGTAAGCAAACAACAGAGGAGATATGTACCTGGGCCACTCGCCTGGCTGCTCTTGACACATCCTCCGTAGCATTATCTTTAACGTGCCATTACATTTCTCCACAAGTCCATTGCCCATTGCACGATATATATATATATATATATATTTTTTTTTTTTTTTTTTTTTTTTATGGTGTAGTATATAGTGGCTGGATAGATAGTAACCGATGAACTTCCTTCATCATTCCTGATGTGAAATGAGAACCATTATCGCTCAAAAGCTCCCTTGGTATGCCTATCCTACTGAATATATCTAGGAGAGCATCAGCAACAGTGGAAGTTTCAATATTTTTTAGTGCCACAGCTTCTGGATAACGGGTAGCAAAGTCGACTAAGGTCAGAATATATTTTGAGCCATCACTCGCTCTGGGTGTAATAGGACCAATGATGTCAATGCCAACTCTGGAAAATGGCTCATCAATTATAGGTAGAGGTTTTAGTTTGGCTGGTTTAATCCTTCCCCTGTCAACAATCTTTTGGCAAACATCACACAATCTACATTTCCTCTTTATGTCGGCAGTCATTCCAGGCCAAAAGAAGACAGACTGAATCCGTTCCAAGGTTTTTCCATGCCCCATGTGTCCTCCCATGACCAGTTTGTGTCCCATCTACCATACAATGTGTCTATATATTGTTGGAACCACTAGTTGTTCCCATACTTCATGATTGTTCTTCACCTCTCTGTACAATTTTCCTCCTTTAATTATAAACTTGCTTTCTTGACCATTTTTCTTGAAGACTCTCCCAGTAAAAGCATAGCTTCTTACATTTTTCAAACTAGGATCAGACTCTTGTGCAATAATAAAGTGCTTTGCGGATGCATGAGTTTTAAGTTCACTTACTTTAAGAGGTTGTACGTTAGGTGTAGATTTACATTGCGCTCTTGTATGTACTGCAGCAGACACTCTCACATCAGATACTGTATCCTTTACACCAGGTACATTTCCCAATACCAGGCCATATAATGCATTTTCAATGGCTGCAGCACGAACTTCTCCAGAATAGTAAGGACACTGAACATTTATCTTAACCTCGGGAGCCGACACACAAGATCCGTTTATCATTCTGATGGTCACCATCCGTCCAGTTTCATGACGAGGCGCCACTAATGATTTCTCCACCACAACTGTTTTACAACCTTGATCTCTCATTAGTTTAGTGTTTTTGCCTTCTACCATACCATCAGCAATTTTGAGAGTATGTTCTCTTGGATCCTTGTATTTTACACCCACTCCACTTATAGATGCTACTCCTGACTTCTTAACTGTAGATCTTCCTCTCTGTGGGCACTCAAAACTACGATGACCAACTTCTGCGCATATCCAACATGAAGTTACCCTTTGCCTTTCACTTCTTTGTTGTACTTCTTCTGTTTGAGGTAATGTAGTTTTGTACACCTTCTCTTTTATATCTGAAGGATGCCCATGTGCTTCCACCCATCTATCTGCTGTGTCCGTCATTGCATCAAATGTACGTAAACTATGTTCCTTTAAGAAAGTTTTCATGGAGGGTACACAACTATTGAGGAATTGTTCTCTCAAAATTAAATCTTTAATACCAGCCACAGTTGCTGGGGATCCATCAAGCTCCACCCATCTATCTACTAGCTTCTTTAGTCTTCCTCCAAACTGCTTTGCCGTTTCTCTTTTCTGAATAGAAGTACTCCTGAACTTTGTCCTAAATCCTTCAGCAGTGTATTCAAAAGTTTTCAATAGAGCGGGCCTTTAGATGCGTATAGTTGCTTATCTCTGAAGGTTGTAATTGATTATAGATATCCAATGCTTTACCTGTAACAAGTGCAGCCAAGGCAGTAGCCCATATATCTTCATTCCAGTTGGAGTCCCTTGCAATCTTTTCAAATCTGAGAAGGTATGCATCCATGTTATCCTTTTGTTCATCAAACGGAGGCATCTTCGGTGGCTGCACAGCAACTCCTTCTGTACGAGTTCCTGGTGCATTAATCTGACATCTCTTATTTTCCTCTAAGGTTTTTACTTGCAACTTTTAATTAAATTCCAATTGTTGAGTTTGCAATTCTAACTCTAGCTTCTTTTTCAACCTATCTCCGAGTCTATTTTCTCTAGCCACATCTTGGTGTTCTCTTATATACTTTGTCAGTTCAGTTCCTTCGTATCCTAGAAGTTCACCTTCTTGTTTCCACAGTTTCATTTGCTCTATACTTTCTTCAGACATTATGAACGTTCCTCCAAGACACACCTATCCCAACAACTGGCATATCACTGCTGTCCCTGTTCGGGCTCCAAATTGTAAAAATTATGGTATTTAGACAGCAAGACAATGCCAGAAACTGGTGATAAGTGTGGCAAGCAAACTAATTCGGTTGGTTTTTTATTTATTTATATAATATAACACTTTATAATATAGAGAACTCTTCATTTGTTCTCATATTAGTTTAGGTAGAGAACCACACTGGTGCTACAGACAGGACAAGAGGCAGGCCCTTCACACAGGCCTTCGTGTTGTCCAGAGGCAGGCCCTTCACACAGGCCTTCGTGTTGTACAGAGGCAGGCCCTTCACACAGGCCTTCGTGTTGTACAGAGGCAGGCCCTTCACACAGGCCTTCGTGTTGTACAGAGGCAGGCCCTTCACACAGGCCTTCGTGTTGTCCAGAGGCAGGCCCCTCACACAGGCCTTCGTGTTGTCCAGAGGCAGGCCCCTCACACAGGCCTTCGTGTTGACAAGAGGCAGGCCCCTCACACAGGCCTTAGTGTTGACAAGAGGCAGGCCCTTCACACAGGCCTTCGTGTTGTCCAGAGGCAGGCCCTTCACACAGGCCTTCGTGTTGTCCAGAGGCAGGCCCTTCACACAGGCCTTCGTGTTGTACAGAGGCAGGCCCTTCACACAGGCCTTCGTGTTGTCCAGAGGCAGGCCCCTCACACAGGCCTTCGTGTTGTCCAGAGGCAGGCCCTTCACACAGGCCTTCGTGTTGACAAGAGGCAGGCCTTTCACACAGGCCTTCGTGTTGACAAGAGGCAGGCCCTTCACACAGGCCACTGTGGTGTTGGAGACGAGCCCTTCACACAAGCCTCAACGGTAACACCTAGACCTTTATATTGTAGTGGTCACCATGCCGTCCCAGACTTCACTGCCCCCCCTCAGGCACGTCGTTTCTCACCTCACCTTTCTGTCCCCATGTACTGTATTTCGAACCACTAAAAGACGAATTTAAAAGAATTGTTATTGGGAGCTAGCCGCTTCGAAACTAAACCCAAGCTTTAAATTAACCCAATGAACAAACCACAACACAAACCACTTTGTAAATCGAAACCAAACCCCAGCTTTGAATTAACCCAATGAATAAAATACAAACCAAACCACTTTGTGGTTCGAACAACCTTGGTCAGGACACACTCCTGACAGAGGAATAGTTTATAGAGAGGCCTTCCTTAGGGTTAAGGCCCCATTAATTACTCTTTCCATTCATGTATCGATAGCCTATGATAGCGCAGTTGGAATTGTGTACATGCTTAGATTGATATGCAGGATTCGAAACTGCATAATAAATCGTAGGCTTGTCCACCATTCTTTAACTGTCTTCGTAGCGCAATGGATAAATGCACTGAATTTCGGTGTGAGCATCCTAGGTTCGAATCCCTGGACTGCCACATGTATTTGTTGATTTCATTAATTGAGTTTAGGAGTAAAGTCGGTTGGTGGAGGTAACATAATAATACCTGTATAATAACTATCTTCGTGGTGCGATGCATAAGGTGATGATTTTCGGTGTGAGCATCCTGGATTCGAATCCACGGACTGCCACATGTGTTTGTAAATTTCATTAATCGATTTTAGGAGTATAGTTGGTTGTTGGAAGGAACATAATAAGACAGATTCAGGTACCCCCAAGAGTATATTTATATTGGTCATAGTAATTAAGCATACTCATTCAATTTGCAGAAGATTAGAGTTTCAAACTTAGCCTGTTACACTCAGGTGGATATATCTTGCCAGTAACTGAAAATAGTCGTTCCACCGGTGAAGATAATGCTGGCATACTTAAGTAATACATGGCAACTGGAGCAAAACGGTTGTACTTGGCACCTGCATTCTTCCAGTACAGTCCTTGTTGACCTGAGTTAAGCCAGTGTCACACGAGCGCTTTTTCCGGCAATTGTCGATGAGCAAGTTTTTCTCGTACTATTTTTAGGCTCTTTTGCATTGGAATCGGGAACTAGATCGAAGGAGGATTATGTTAGGTAGTTTAATTTTTACGGAACTTAAGTTTTGAACCTGCCAGACTATAATTGCCCGTTATAACTGGCGGATAAATCGTTTGTGTGACACCACCTTTAATCCAGGAGAAAATATTGGTGAAGCTCAGAAG
Organism: Paralithodes platypus; assembly: GCA_032716605.1. NCBI lineage: Eukaryota > Metazoa > Arthropoda > Malacostraca > Decapoda > Lithodidae > Paralithodes > Paralithodes platypus. Next base: position 30,767,158 of record CM064507.1, on the reverse strand, counting down.
GAGTCTTAATGAATTGACACAAAGGTGACAACTACACCCAAATATCTCGAGTCAAGATAACATCTCCTGAATTCCCATATGGATGATTTGGGCTGGGTGTGAATGGGAGCTGCCTCGTGTGGGCCGCAGTTTCCCGCTATCTTATGTTCTTACTCTCCGTGGGGCAAAAGTTCCTAAAAAATACCTCAAACAATAACACCGCATTAGTATATGGTAAAAGCTATTTGGCGGGGTCGATTGTTCATTACTCTCAAGTTTCTGCGTCAATAATAGCATGTTCATAATCAATATATTCATAATTTTCATGTAATATCTTTATGAACTTAGGTTTGTATAATATAGGATATATTAGATTACGTTACGTTACGGTATTTAAACAAGGTTAAGCTAGATTAAGATGTTAGGTTCATATAGGTTAGTTTACATTAATCAAAATATAAATAATAGGTTGTGTTAGAATAGGTTAGGTCATGTTAGTTAAAGCTAGAGTACACACTAAATTAGCAGGACATCGGCAAGGATAAGTAAGCATATTTCTCATGAACGAAGCATGTCATGGATTTTGTCTTCAATTATTTATTTTGTGTTTTGTCCTTCGTCTATTCCTCTATATAAAAATATATGCAAGTTGAAAGACATGACATGAATATAGGGAAGTTGAAATAAAACAATAATTGATGTTTATGACTTTAATTGACCACTTGCAAGCTTCAGTCTAGAAGGAAGTTGGAGCTATAGACATCGATATATAACTGAAATGCAATAATGATGTAGGTTTCTGATAGAGGGAAAGTATGATTAATTAATTTTTATGGGATTATAAATGCTCTATAACCGTATTTTAGCTGGCAATTCTGCTAAATATCGATTTCTACAGCTCCAACCTCCTTATAGCCTGAAACTCGCAAGTGGTCAATTAATGCCTGGAATCATGACAGGGGACAGAGGAAGTAGTAGGAGGTAAAGAAAGGGAACTGGAGGAGGAGATGAAAGCATCAGGGGTTCATCCAACAGGTGTGTGCTGTATCTTGGAGTTTCTTTGCATAGTAGGACGGACAGAACAAACACGACCAGAATCACTAGGTTAGGCTACGTTATTCTTATGAATTTTGTCTTTTTTTTTTTTTTTTTTTTTTTTCTATGTGATTGAGGGAGGCAAAAGGCATAACTGCCTATAGCGAGTGCCCCCCCCATAGTTGAAAGAGTGACAGGGCCAAAATCAAGGGACGTTCAAGCCAAAATGCCTGGACACACGGAGTTTGAAGCAATTTAAGTCATAGGAAGAGGGAAAGACTGATTCTGGGAGAGAGTTCCAGAGCTCAGCTGTTGAGTAGAAGAAAGTTTGAGAGTAACGTTTCACTCTTGGGTTGGAGAGTTGCACAGAGTAGGGGTGGGATTGAGTTGCAAGACGGGTACCACGTGCCCTACGTAAAGGAGGTGGTATGCACTGGGATAGCTCTGAGGAACACTGATTATTATAGTAGCGATAGAATAGCGAGAGAGATGCAACATTGCGGCGGAGAGAGAGAGATTGCAGAGAGTTGGTGAGTGGACGGGAGTTAATGGTACGAAAGGCCTTCCTTTCAACTTTGTCTAGGAGAGCGGTGTGAGAGGAACCTCCCCACACATGTGAACAATACTCAATACAAGGGCGCACTATGCCTCTGTACAGAGCAAGAAGCTGTGCAGGGGAAAAGAACCCCCTAAGGCGGTTGAGCACACCCAGCTTCTGGGAGGCTGCCTTAGCAAGACTGGTAATATGGTCCTTCCAAATGAGAGCAGAAGAAAAAGAGACACCAAGAATATTGAGAGAAGATGAAGGGTTGATTTTTGTATTGTTGAAGAATAAGGGATAGTCCGCTGGGAGATCCTGACGGGTAGATAGATGGAGAAATTGGGTTTTGGAAGCATTAAAGTTAACAAGGTTTTCTCTGCCCCAATTGGAAATAGTATTTAGATCAGAATTTAAGAGTTCTATGGCTTCATTACGTTTGTCGTTGAGGGATTGCTGGCTGGGGCGTTCTGAAAAACTAATGGAGTAGTGTAAGGTTGAGTCGTCTGCGTATGAATGGATGGGAATTAAGGTACAGTTAAGGAGATCATTTATAAAAATTAGAAAGAGAATAGGAGATAGGACAGAGCCCTGAGGAACACCGGAGTTTATAGGGTAAGGAAGTGAACAATGGCCATCCACAACCGCGGCTATGGAACGGCCGGAAAGGAAATTAGAGACAAAGGCACAGATGGAGGGATAGAAACCGAAGGAGGGTAGTTTAGAAATTAAAGATTAATGCCAGACTCTATCGAAGGCTTTCGATATGTCTAGTGCAATAGAAAAAGTCTCACCGAAGTCCCGAAAGGAGGATGACCAAGAGTTAGTACGATATGAAAGAAGATCACCAGTAGAGCGACCCTTAAACCCTTAAAAAGCGGCTCACCACATAAGTCGAGTTAAATAAAGCTGGACTATGTGGCAGCGCTCGACATAACTCGAGTGGCAATTTCAGCACGTAATGTTGCTGAGAGAGAGAGACAAGTGGTGGCAGGAGAGTAGCGAGTGTATGACTGCTCCAGACCACCGCGGAGAACCTACTGACACGAATCTCACCTCCCTCCTACCTCTCTCACTCGCTATATACGGAATTGTATCGGGAAAGTGGCTAATTACCTGCTTTTTGCACTCGCGTTGCACGGTTATTGCAAGAAAACTAGCCATCATAAAAGGATCGTTATGGTGTCATTCGAAAGCTCTGTTTATGCCCTTTCAGGGATAGATACTTGTTTTACGTTCTGGGTCTTATTTAGGCATGAAAATGATCACGTAAACAGCCCTATTTTGGCTAAAAACACCCCGCTGGGCGGTACATATAAATAAACCGCATAGGCCGCTCGTAAAGGGTTAAGGAAGCCATACTGGCGATCTGAGAGCAGATTATGAGAAGAGAAATGCTTAAGAAATTTGGAAGCAAGAATAGTTTCAAAAACTTTAGAAAGACAAGAGATAAGAGCAATTGGACGATAGTTGGAGGGATGAGAGCGGTCACCCTTCTTTGGGACAGGTTGAATGTGAGCAAACTTCCAGCATGAAGGGAAGACATTAGAGGATAGACAGAGACGAAAGAGTTTGCCTAGGCAGGGAGTCAGCACGGAAGCACAGTTTTTGAGAACAACAGGAGGAACACCGTCCGGACCGTACGCCTTATTAGTGTTAAGCCCAGAGAGGGTAGAAAGTACATCTTTAGAAGAGATTAGGATATTAGGCATAAGTAAGAGAGAGGAGGGCGGAGAGGGAGGAATAGCACCGGAATCATCCAAGGTGGAGTTTCTAGCAAAAGTTTGAGCGAAGAGTTTAGCTTTGTCAGAGGAAGAAGTGATGGTTGTGCCATCAGAGTGGGAAAGGGGAGGGAAAGACGAGGAAGAGAAATTGTTGGAGAGGTTTTTGGCTAGATGCCAGAAAGCTTGGGAAGAGCTAGAGTTGGATAGTTCAGTGCATTTATTATTGATGAAAGAGTGTTTGGCAAGTCGAAGAACAGATTTGGCTTGATTCCGGGCAGAAACATATGAAGAATGAGAGTCTTGAGTTTTAAGGCGTCGGTACCGTTTGAATGCTTCCTCCTTATTGCGGACAGCAGTAGAACAGGCGTGAGTAAACCAAGATTTTTTAGCATTAGTCTGAGAGAAAGAGAATGGAATGTATGCTTCCATGCCCGATAGGATTACCTCGGTAATGCGTTCAGCAGTCTCCGAGGGTCCCCGGCCATGGAAGCAGAAATCATTCCATGGGAAATCAAAGAAGTACTGCCGAAGAGCCTCCCAGTCGGCAGCGCCAAAGTGCCACAAGCGCCGCCGGCTAGGAGGATCGGGTGGCTGTACTGGAGAGATAGGACAGGTGACAGAGATAAGTTTATGGTCGGAGGAGCCCAAAGGAGAGAAAAGATCGACAGTATAAGAAGAAGGGTTAGAAGTTAGAAACAGGTCAAGAATGTTGGGCCGATCTCCGATGCGATCCGGGATACGGGTGGGTTGCTGAACTAACTGCTCTAGGTCATTTAGGATAGAAAAGACGTAGGCTTGTTCACCAGGTGGATCAGTAGTGTGAGAGGAGAGCCAATGGCTGTGGTGAACGTTGAAATCTCCTAAGATGGAGATTTCTGAGAAAGGAGAAATGGATAGAATGTGTTCCACTGTAGAGTTTAGATAGTCAAAGAATTTGGGAAAGTTGGTAGAGTTAGGGGAGAGATAGACAGCACAGAAATATTTAGTAAGAGAATGACAGGAAAGTTTGAGCCATAAAGTTGAGAATTCAGAGGAGTCGAAATCGGGAACACGAGAGCAAGTGAGTTTGTTGTGCACATATGCACAACAACCGCCTTTGGCTTTGAAACTAGGATAGAGAAAGTAGGAGGATACAGAGAAGGAGTTGCTGGATGTTGCTACAGACACCTGGGTTTCGGTGAGGAAGAGAAGATCAGGTTTGTAGGAGGAGAGATGGTGCTCAACAGAGTGAAAGTTAGAGGAAAGTCCGCGAATGTTGCAGAAATTAATAGAAAGAGTAACAGGCCGAGGTCCAGGTGATTGTGTGGGGTCGTCAGGGGATGGTCGGTCGGGTGAGGGGGCATTTATGGTCCCCCCCCTTGGGGACTCCGAGGCTGGGCTACAATTCATCATTATTTTTGTTTTTAAATTTTGGTGTGGAAGAATGAAGTGTGGTGTGCATGTTTAGTGTAGTGAAGTGGATAGGAGGAGGAGGTGTTTGTGAGAGCTAGCTGGATTGCTCTCAGTGTAAATGAGGCACAAAGAAAATCAGTAAGAGAGGCCAAGCAAGTGAAACAGGAGTTCCAGCGACTCTTTATCACAAGCCTATAACCTCACCTGGGTCTAGCCCTGATCGATTGGTGCCTACAATCTCCCCACCAGGGGGGTAATCTAGGGGTAATTGAAGACGTGTGTGTGTGTCTGTCTGTTTGTGTATGTCTGTGTGTGTGTAATGTGAATAGTAATAGCAATGTATGTGTGCGCATATCTGCCAGTGTACGTGGAAATATGTTTGATGTGTGTGTGTCTTTTATTTTATTTGTATTTTTTGTTTTGTACATACTAAACCTTCAATTTTACACTCTGGTGCAAAACCTAAATGTTTAAATCACATCCTCCCATATTCGTTCTCTTCCTCGCTAAAATTATTACGAAGTGGCTACGGGACACCACCAGTGGTGTCACGCAGCCCAGCCAGTGAGGCTGGGCTACACTTCGAAAATATTAAGACCCCCCCCCCCCCTCTCTCTCTCTCTCTCTCTCACACAACCCAATCATCAATCTATTACAGCTGTTAGGTATAGAGAAGTACCTATACCTACATATTATTGTATCTGTTGCAATACAATTTAATTTCATCCAAGTGTTAATATTGTACTCGATTATCATTCCATTCACATATGCATAGCCTACGTGAGTTGCAGTTGGGATGTGTGTACATGCTTAGATTGATATGCAGGATTCGAAGTTGCATAATAAATCGTAGCCAGTGTCCACCATCCTTTAACTGTCTTCGTGGTGCGATGCATAAGGTGTTGATTTTCGGTGTGAGCGTCCTGGGTTCGAATCCACGGACTGCCACATGTGTTTGTAAATTTCATTAATCGATTTTAGGAGTATAGTTGGTTGTTGGAAGGAACATAATAATTGATATTGGTTCAGGGGTAATTTATCGAGAGGACTTCCCTAGTGGTTAAGGCCCCATTAATTGCTCTTTCTATTCACATATGCATATAGCCTACGGGAGTTGCAGTTGGGATGTGTGTACATGCTTAGATTGATATGCAGGATTCGAAGTTGCATAATAAATCGTAGACAGTGTCCACCATCCTTTAACTGTCTTCGTGGTGCTATGCATAAGGTGTTGATTTTCGGTGTGAGCGTCCTGGGTTCGAATCCACGGACTGCCACATGTGTCTGTAAATGTCATTAATCGATTTTAGGAGTATAGTTGGTTGTTGGAAGGAACATAATAATTGATATTGGTTCAGGGGTAATTTATCGAGAGGACTTCCCTAGTGGTTAAGGCCCCATTAATTGCTCTTTCCATTCACATATGCAAAGCCTACGTGAGTTGCACTTGGGATGTGTGTACATGCTTAGATTGATATGCAGGATTCGAAAGGTGCATAATAAATCGTAGGCAGTGTCCACCATCCTTTAACTGTCTTCGTGGTGCAATGCATAAGGTGTTGATTTTCGGTGTGAACGTCCTGGGTTCGAATCCACGGACTGCCACATGTGTTTGTAAATTTCATTAATCGATTTTAGGAGTATAGTGGGTTGTTGGAAGGAACATAATAATTACTGTCAATAACTGCATGATACCTGTATATTATGATGTAACGTACGATTACATTGCTAACAGATACTTGAAAAATGTATTATCTTTGTTTCCCATACAAATGGGCGGGATGGTCTAATCTTAGAGGGCGGAATCAGCCAAGAAAGGATTGATTGCTTGGCTCTTCCCGCCCACAATATTCGGGCGGGAAGGATCTAGCTGAGCAGGCGGGATCTTCTAGTCAGAATGGTCTGAGGGCGGGAATGCCCTGCTCCCATTTACACTCTAGTGAAACACTTAATGCTATCACGCTGTCCCAAATCCTTGTTCCATGTTAAATCTTTACTAGTCCCCCCCCCCCCACCTCTCTCTCTCTCTCTCTCTCTCTCTCTTGCTTAAAACCCAATCATCATTCAGTTATTAGAAAAAAGAGCACTTGACCAATAGCTACGTAATTATAGTATAGTCATTTCATTTCATTTCATTCATGTAGTAATCTGTAATTGAATCTGTTTTCACCATGGAGGTATAGCTGTCAATATCACTGCCTAATATAATACAATTAAAACATACGAGTATTTGTATATACTTGAACAACTTAGTACCATTTGTATATGCTTGAACAACTTAGTACCATTTGTATATACTTGAACAACGTAGTACCATTTGTATATACTTGAACAACGTAGTACCATTTGTATATACTTGAACAACTTAGTACCATTTGTATATACTTGAACAACTTTGTACCATTTGTATATACTTGAACAACTTAGTACCATTTTAAGTCATATTTCCTCTCTATCTATAGTGTAATTATTCTTTTGAATACTTTATTAACATTTTAAAAACAAACATAGACTCTACAATAGATGATCTTACTTACATTATATATATTCTAAAAATCATGATCATCCATCATCCAGTATTTGCCGATGGCAAAGCTAAGAAAAACGATGGTACAACAAATAATGAAAACACACTATATCAATAAAATCATAAATCTTCCATATGAAGAAAGGTTGAAGAAATTAGGTTCCATATGAAGAAAGGTTGAAGAAATTAGGCTTACATTCGTTAGAGAAACGCAGAGTTAGAGGGGATATGATAGAGGTGTTCAAGTGTGTTAGTGGGATTAATAAAGGGGACATGAAAGATGTACTAAAGTGCAGTGATAGCAAAAGAACTCGAACAAATGGTTTCAAATTAAAATATATTTCGTTTACGAAAAGTTATAGGCAAATATTAGTTTGGTAACAGAGTTGTAGATAGGTGGAATAGGCTACCAAGTGCTATAGTGGGATCAATAACGTTAGAAACCTTTAAGATATAATTAGATAGGCATATGGACGAGATGGGTTGGGTGTGAAAGGGTCTGCCGTGTGTGGGCCAATCGGCTCTCTGCAGACTCCCATGAATGAATGAATGAATAAATATAGAAAAGGTGGGTGAGGGTGAAAGAAGGGAAGTTTTTATTGGTTAAGTAGGAGAGACAGTGATAATAGTGGGAGAAATAGGGTGTCGGGGCTTGACCCAACGTGCGTGAGTTGAATAATTGAGCTGGGGTTGAGTTGATTTAGTTGGAGAAGTTACTTTAATGAGATTCAGGATGGCTTGCCAAGAAGGGGGCAAGGGATGGGGAGCAAGTTAATTTTTGGGTGGTATAAAATCGAAAGTGCTTGCATGTTTTGGGGTTGTATTTTTGGGTGGTAGTATTCGAAAATGGTATAGGGGGAGGTAATTTTGGGTGGCATTGAGTCAAAAGGGGTACTGCTGGGGAAGTCTGTCAGTGGCAGAACCTGTAAGAAGGCTGTACTGTTATTATTATAGGAGTTACGTTAAAAGGTTGTTGTCTTGTACTTTGTCTGTGAAATTATACATTTTAATGGGAAGTGAAGCTAGGAATCTAGGTCAGGAGTGGTAGGGAGGCTGGACTGTGGACGAGCCGGCATGACCCACCTCCTCTACCAATCCTGATTTTAAGTGAATATTGGAATGGGTGCCTCTCTGTTGTTGGGGTGAAGGAGGTTTGACAAGGGGCGGTGTAAAATTATGTTGAAAATTTGGATGAAGTTATCATGAAAGGTCTCAAGTTTTATAATTTGTTTTTCTGCTAATTGCTGCCAATAAGTATTTAGAGGGGGGATGTGGGCTAGATTGTGAAGATGTTGTGCCGTCTGGAACTCATACCACTGAGTCCCGAACATCCACCTCAGTGCTTTATTTTGTATTCTTTGATATTTTAGTTGGTTGGTAGGGGCCGAAAGTGAAATGCTGAGTGGGACGTAGCACAAAAGAGGTCTTATAAGTGCTTTGTATAAGTGAAGCTTGGTTTTTATTGAGGCATTTCTGAAACGATAGATGGTTTGTAGTGATTTTGATGCAATGGCAATGGAAGTTTGTGCTTGTTTGTGGAATCGGATGTTTTTGTCGAATGTGAGGCCGAGTACTTTGTTTGTGGGAGAGACATTTATTTGTGTGCGGTTAGGGACAGGTGCTCGGGAGTTCTGGAATAAGGGTCTTGGGCGGAGATGTCCCTTGGCAAAGTATGTGACGTGTGATTTTTGAGGATGAGCCTGAATCCGCCATTTTTGCTCCCATTGTGCTACTTTGTCAAGTTCTCTTTGAGCTCTGTTTGTCAATGCGTCTATTGTGTCTGCTCTTATTATTTGCGTCACATCGTCTGCGTACATTACTGTGAGAGAGTCATTGTGAGTGGGGTTGGGAAAGTCATTTGTTTATAGGATGTAGAGGGTAGGAGCGAGCACTGAGCCTTGAGGTACGCCTGCGTTTAGTGGAAATGAATCTGAATAAAGATTAGAAAACTTAATTTTGGCTGTTCTATTGTCCAAAAGTTGCAGAGAAGTTTCTGAGTAATTAATGGGAAGTTGAAATTTTCGCAGATTTTGTACTTCAAGCCTTCGTGCCACACTGTGTCAAAAGCTCGTTTTATGTCTTTTGTAATTAAGGCTGTCTTGTTTTTTCGTCTGGACTGTTTGTTTATGTGAAGGTAGTTTGTGATAATGTTTAGTGCTTCTTGTGTCGATCTGTGTTGTCTAAAACCAAATTGCATGTTCGTGAGGAGTCCTTCGTCTTCGAGAAATAGTCTGAGTCGGTGGTTTATGATACGTTCTAGAGTCTTCCCAAGAGTCTCAAGTAGACTAATGGGTCTGTAGTTTAGTGGATTAGTCTTGTCTTGGTTTTTCTTGGGAATGAGGATAATGGTCGCTGTCTTGAAGCAGACGGGAAAGTAGCCTGATGCCAGGATGGCGTTGTAGAGGCGAGTGAGTGCTGTTATGAAAGTGTTAGGTAGGTGCTTTACAAGGTGGTGATTAATACCCGTGGCACCAGGCGCCTTTCTCCGTGTTTTAGACAGGATGAATTTGACTTCGTCTGGCACAATGGGAGCAGTGAGTATGTTTTGAGGGTCAAGTGTGTTTAGGTTAATGTGTGTGTCATGGGAGATGTTGTCAGGGATGGTAGTGAGATGTTGTTCTATATTGCGGATGTGTTGTTCGGCAGGCCTTTCAATGGGGTGTGGGTGGTATACTTGTTGCCATGTCTGTTTAAATGTATCTGTGATAGCCCTAGGATCAGTAATTTTGTTGCCATTAACAGTGAGGGAGGATGTTCTGGGAGTGGTATTACCTTTTAAACGTTTTATATGTTGCCAGAATTCCCAGGGCTTAGTTTTCCTGTTTTGTTCTGCTGAGTGTACTAGGTGAGTCCAGTGAGCATCATGATCAGATTGCAGGCTGTTAAGGATGTGAGTTCTGAGGTTGGAGAGATCGTAACGTACTCGGCCTGGTATGTGGTTGTGTTTGTTCTGTTCGAATCGACGACGATAGCACACTAGGAGTCGTTGTGTTCTGATGGAGGGTCTGAAAGTGTGTTTGATTTTGTATGTAGTTTTTGGGATGGTTGTGTTGGCTGCATTTATGATTTTGTTCTGTAGGTTCTCAATTTGTTGGTCTATGTGTGTGTAGTGTTGTCCCTCATAGTCGTGTATGTAGTTGTCTTCTGATAAAAACAAATGTTTTTGAATTCTTCCCAGTTTGCTTGTGAGTAGTTAAAATGAGATTGACATGGGACTTGAATTGGGTTTGAAGAAATTGACATGAAAACTGGGATGTGATCTGATCCTGAAAGTGGCCCTGGGGAAATATCATGATGGAATATATTAAAAGCTTGGTTTGAAAAAATTAAGTCAGGTTTACCATTACCGTTTGGTGTGAAAACTGTGTTGAAATCTGGGCCTTGAAAAGTTAATCTTTTGTGGTTGTGTAGTGCTAATAGTTGAATTCCACGTTGATTAATGGTATTATGTTGGAAAGCTTGGTGTCTAGCGTTAAAGTCTGCAAGTATAAGTGTAGGTGCATTGTTATTGAATAAGGTATTTAAGTCTGTGTAAGGGATGTAGGTATTGGGTCTGACATATGTGGTGGCAACTATGAGGGGTCCGAGTGTTGTGTGTGTTTTAACTGCAAGGAAATGCTTGTATGTCCAGTCTGTGATGAATTCGTGTTGAATGGTGCTTTTTATCATGATTGCAACTCCATCGTTGGCATCGCCGTCGGTCTGTCGTGTTGTGTAACCAAAGAATCTAATTTGATGTGTGTTGTACGTACAGGTGCTGTTAATTAGTATTATGTCTGGGTCATTATCTAAAATTAATTGTGTGAGTAGGTGTCTGTTATTGTAGTAGTGTCTTATGTTGAATTGGATGACTCTTAACATGATGGGGTATCGTGAAGTGAGCTATGTGTGGGGAAGTGGGGGGATGGTGGGGCCCGGGTTGGAGAGGGAGAGGATGAGGAGCGGACTCCTCCAAAAGATGGAGATTTGGAGGTAAATTTGGTGTTTTTTCTTGGGGTTTCGACTTTACGTGACTTTGACCGAGAACGGTTTAAATATATTTATGTTCTTAATATATAGCACTGTACCCAAGTACCAAAACGTAATGATAACTATATTGGCAGTTAATAAATCTCAAATGTATCAATAGCTACCTATTGTACTAAACTTGACAATCCATCATTTGGTTTTAAATATAATATATTGAGGTTGTGTAAGTAAGGTACTAATTATACAATTATGTACCTGGCAAGTAGTCACGTACAGTCAACTCGCATAGGCTACTTACTGTGCGGTGACACAGAAATTGAGTTAAGCAAATAATTATATATCATAGATTGCTGAAAAGAACACCATTGCGTATCTATAGTTTGATTTTTAATGTTATATATTTTAATTAAGACTAATTATTATATTTTATATAATAACTGTTAAGCTTCCAATAAACCCAAACAAGATTACGAAACTCCGCCAATTAATCCAGTCGATTATACATAAATAATGAAGCAATACACTACATCATGACAACATCCTAAGTTTTGTATTGTATATTTTTGCACATACTATGTAACAACATGGTGGTGGAAATAAAGAGATATATTCTTATTATTCTTATTATACTTAGATAGTGATTTGTTTTTGTCTATGTGAGTGGGGGAGACAAAAGGCAGAACTGCCTGTATCGAGTGCCTCCCCCAGAGTTGAAAGAGTGACAGAGCCAAAATCAAGGGACGTTCGAGCCTAAATGCCTGGACACACAGAAGTCATAGGAAGAGGGAAAGACTGATTCTGGAAGAGAGTTCCAGAGCTCAGCAATTATTACAGAATGGACAGAGATTCCTTGGAGAGAGTATAACAAAGAATGACAGAAATTATGGTTTCAAGTGGTTTCAAATTAGATACAATTTGTTTCAGAAAAGATATAAGCAAATGTTGGTTTGGTAACAGAGTCGTAGACATGTGGAATAGGCTACCGAGTGATGTGGTAGGATCAAGCATGATAGAGAGATTCAAAGTAAAATTAGATAGGCATATGGACGAGATGGGTTGGGTTTGAAAGGGATTTTGCCTTGTGTGAGCCAGTCGGCTCTCTGCAGACTCCCATTTTCTTATGTTCTTATGTACTCTCTCTCTCTCTCTCTCTCTCTCTCTCCCTAAAAGATGAACTAAGGAGAAGAATACCCACCCACTTTCGACAGACAGCAATTAAAAGGTAATTAGGTTACTGACCGCTGAGGCAGGTACAGGTAAAGGTCAACTATATTAACCGTTGGAGACTAGTGAGTGACCACGTGGTTTGAAATGCGGTTTCCATTATTATCTAGTACAAGGGAGAATTAATTGATAATTAATCGAATTGATCAATTAAATTTGATAAAATTCGATTAAGTTAAGTTAAGTTAACCCATTTTTCAAAATTAACTAGTTTAGTTAAAAGGTAATTAACTTAACTGACCCAACTCTGATATACAGTATATATATATATATTAGGGTGGTCCTTATATAGTTATAGAGGCAAACATTAAATTTAGATTTTTTATATCTCCTACCCTTCAGTTTTGTACCTTTAGGGATCAAATGGATATGTGTAAAATTGTGTGATGGATTAATTAATATTTAGAGGTTGCACAACGACCTTGAAGTTTCACACAATACTCAAATTCCGCATATACGTTTAACTATAGTCAAACCAGACTTGAAGCTTTCAAAATGTATATAAATTGTTAAAACTAAATTATTTATCATATTTTAAGAGTTTTAGCCACAGATAATTAAGATATTACGATATTAAAACATCTCGAAACATAATATATGCAAATATGTACAAGTAATGAAACAATGAATAAATTAATACAATTATTTATCATATTTAATTATCTGTGTGACCAGGGTATGGGACGAGGACCCAACTCTTATGTACCCCACCAACCTCTTTCCCCAACCACCACCCAGTAGAAAAAGGTTTTGATAATTATGTTCTGTATCTCACTCCATTCACTGGTGTCCAAGAAGAGTAGATTTACGGCTATCTGGAAACCGTTGACGATGTGCTGCGACTATTTGGAGGAGGTACTGTAGTTTGTCCTCATCCTTGCTGGGTAGTCTGTTATACTCTTGGATGAGTGCCACACGTCGCTCTGCATTGTCATTGGTGACTAATTCCTTGAACAATATTTTATGCCTTCTGGAAGTCATCTCGTGAGCTCCAGGAGTCTGGGGGTTCACACAGGTATCCGATCGGAAGACTCATCTTCTTGAAGAAAGCTAGTGTTCCTTTGGTCACAAAGTCTTCCAAACCATGTTCCTGGATAGCTTCAGCTGCGACTCTCACTCGTTTGGGTGGGTCTTCCATTCCAGGTTGCTTGCTCAGGGCCTTTGCCATCAAGCTCTTGGTGCTAAATGAAACGACAGGATAAAAAGAAGCTAAGTGCCACTAGTTCTTCCGACAAATACCATTGATGGGAGCTGAATTTTTGGAATGTGGCTTTTGAAACTGCTTTATCAATATTTCTATAGGCATGGAGGGTTTTCAGAAGCTCCAAGTCATTTCGAAGAGCAGACATGGGAAGGGGAGCCTCAATCCAGTACTTCACATACACAGTAGCAACAAAGATGGATATCCTATGCAAGCCCTGCACCTCTCTGAGTCAACTTGAATTGTCCACGGAACATCCACACTTTCAGCGAGTATATTACCTTTGACATCCAGCGAGCATGATGCATTGGTCCAGGACGAATAAAATGAACTCCTCTAGATGGGGTTCCTCCAAGGAAAATCAATGAGAGCTCCAGAAGTTCTCGGTAGTCGTCCCTCAGATCAGGTAGTTCTTTCTTCCAAAGCCTTCTCAGCCCAGGAAATCACTTGGCTTGATTGTCTTGGATGACTAATACTACCTCTTCATGATCAGCGCCAGTTTTGGACCAGAAGTGGCTTCCACATCTGCAGGTGCTCCCACACCACCATCGTCTTCTTCATTGGACACCTCTAGACCACTGCTACTTCCTGTACTTGACGAATCCATCTGCAGAAATTGGAAAGAGGTTGATCCCGCCTGTTCAGATCGAAGCTTCCTCTCTTCTTGTACTTTCCTTTGCTGGGAGGCTCTAATTTCTCTCTTTGTCAAGGAGACATCCACTGGACCCATATTTCCTCTGCGGCCTGGTTCTCTTTGGCCAAGAAGGAAATCTTTGTCCTCCTGAATACGAATGGGTGTTAGAGCATTGACAGTGGCCACATTAAACAAGTCCTTTAATGTGTGCTTGAAAACCTCTTCCTTCTCAATTTGGGGAGTTGATCTCCAATTTTAGCCCTTCTTCAACTGCTGGTATTCTAGTATACAGTTTTTCTACCTTAGCAATGGAATGGTCTTTTCGAATTGTCGGGATGCGGGCTTTCGCCCAAAACGCTATCACCCCATCAACTACGGTAGTGGCACTAGTATGAATTGTTAGTTTTTTCTCTTGATGGTAGTGAAGGAAGTTGCTGAGGACTTCGCCTTTTGATGGCAGCTTGGTTCCTGTCAGATCATCTTTAGTACTAACTAGGTAAATTTTACGTCTACTTTGCATAGCCATGGTGTCACTTATACAATACATAGTCTTATGCACTTGTAAACTTTTAGTCTTTTACACATACTACTACCTGGAAGAGTATTTTTCACTTTACACTTTCAAAAACACTGCAAGCACTTTTACACATTTGATAACCTGCACAGAGAAAATGAATCCTGAGAAAGTACGATTTTTGGAAATATGACAAATTAGTGAAACTTCATGGTCGATGTGCAACCTCTAAATATTGTTTCTAATTTTTTGTATTTTTTTCCTGGGGTTTTGGGACCCAAAGGTACACTTTTGAGGGGTAGGAGCACAACATATACAAACAGAGTTTTTAAGGACCACGCTAATATATATATACATATATATATATATATATTTATATATTTATACATTATATATACTGTATATATATATATATATATATATATATATATATATATATATATATATAATACAATACATTATACTACAAACACCTTACATACTACACTAACTTTTCCAGAGAAAACAAAAAATGACGAAATCTCGACCCGCCTCGGAGTCCCCAGGGGATGGGTACCAGAAATGCCCCCATCAGTCTATCTCCTGGTAACGACTCGCCAAAATGCTCTGGACCACCACCTTCTACTCTTACTATTAATTTCTGTAACATTCGTGGCCTTTCTTCTAACTTCCACTCTGTGGAACCTCAGCCTCTGTTTCTGCCTCTGCCTCTGTCTCCTCTGCCAACCATGATCTTCTCTTTCTCACCGAGACACAGTTGTCTCGGACTACTGACAGCAAACCCTTCTCTGTATCCTCCTGCTATCTCTATAATCAGTTTCGAGCCAAAGGTGGCTGTTGCGTCTATGTACGCAACAATCTTGCTTTCTCTCGTGTTCCAAACTTAGATTCTTCTGAATTCTCAACTCTCTGGCTAAAGCTTTCATGTCACTCTCAAACTAAATATTTCTGCGCTGTCTATCTCTCCCCTAATTCTACTGACTATCAAAAATTCTTTGACTATCTAACTTCTAAAGTGGAACACATTCTATCCATCTCTCCTTTCGCAGAAATCTCCATCCTAGGAAATTTCAATGTTCACCACCACCAATGGCTCTCCTCTGTTTCCACTGACCAACCTGTTGAACAAGCCTACATCTTTTTTATCTTAAACGACCTAGAGCAGTTAGTCCAGCAACCCACCCAAATTCCAGATCGCTTCGGAGATCGGCCCAACATTCTTGACTTATTTCTAACCTCTAACCCTTCCGCTTATACTGTAAATCTTTTCTCTCCTTTGGGTTCCTCCGTCCATAAACTAATATCTGTCACCTGTCCTATCTCTCCAGTATGGCCACCCAATCCTCTCAACCGGCGGCGCTTTTTGGCACTTTGGCGCTTCGGCAATAATTCTTTGATTTCTCTTGGAATTACTTTTGCTTCTGTGGCCGGGGACCCTCGGAGAGTGCTGAACGCATTGCCGAGGTAATCCTCTCAGGCATGAAAGCATGCATTCCATTTTCTTTCTCTCAGTCTAATGCAAAAAAATCTTGGTTTACTCACGCTTGTTCTACTGCTGTCCGCAACAAGGAGGAAGCATTCAAATGGTACCGACACCTTAAGACTCAAGAATCTCATTCTTTCTATTTTTCTACCCGGAATCAAGCCAAATATGTTCTTTGACTTGCCAAGCACTCTTTCATCAATAATAAATGCACTAAACTATACAACTCTAGCTCTTCCCAAGCTTTCTGGCATCTAGCCAAAAACCTCTCCAACAATTTTTCTTCCTCGTCTTTCCCTTCTGTGACGCTCCTGCATAGTAGCCACGTGCGGGCATGCGCGCATGTCGGCTGGCCAGCCGTTTAGAAACCGGCTGGCGGCAGCCGGCCGGCCGGCTTTTCCTTAGTATATATCCTACGACAATGTAACTAATTCCTGGGATATTCTTATGTTGTTTCACAGCTTGAAGCTGCCCGCATCTTAGTATATTTTATTCTCGATAGTTGATTGTTTCATTATTATATATAAGATGTAAGTCTAGTGAGAGTGGGAGGAGACGAGCAGGAGAGAGAGACCGGCTGGGGGACGTTGCTTCGCGCGGGCGCGGAGAGACTAGCTTGGGACGAGCCTGATTGTTGCTAATTGATCGCAACGTTAGGCTTAGTTTCGACTCACGCAAGGGGTAGAGGATTTTGACCCGGCAACGGTGTTGAGTGTTGCCAAGCATGGGATGTATTTCGCATGCCTAGGGTGGGGTCCAGACAGATTTAAGACTCAGAGCTCACCTCACTGTCGTACCCTTCGGACCCCCTTGATATCTATCCCTCTCAACCCCACTTAGAAACTTTCTTTCTTACTTTGTATACCTTCTTTCCACTACTTCACCAATCTATTTAATTATCCCATCCCCTTGATAGACCTTATATCTATTATTGTATTAACGACGAGCTCTCAGATAACTAGATAGGATTTTGGGCCTTATGCAGAGATGTAATTGTTAATGAGACCTAGGAAGCTTTTTTGTTGTCTCATAGTTGGTGGTTTCATGCTTGCTAGTGTGTTCTTGTGGCAGGTGAGCAGGGGCTAGACCGGAGGGGAGTTTTTTTTGCGATCCTTTAAGTAAAGTCTGCTGGTGCGAGTCCTGTGGACCTGCACGACTTTACTAGGATACCCGTGGGAGTCTGGGGGCATTTTCTTGTCTGTGTGCCTGTGTGTCTAGTGTTGTGTTGTGTGAGGGCCCTTGCCTAGTCCACTCAGCACTGCGCTAGCACGTCTTGTGTTTGTTTTAGGGTCGCCAGGAGAGAGTCAGATACTTGGGATCTGAGTCTCTCAAGAGAGCACCCTTTCAATTAGAGTAATTTGGCGCAGAGACTTGGGAACGTCCCTAGGCTAGAGCAGGTGGCTCAGCCCGGGTATCCGAAGCCTATATCCTTCCGGCTAGACCTCTGCCACCTGGCAGATTAACAGCTAGCGGTTTATTATTTCTGTATGCTTGTTATTGTGCCACAGCTTACCGTTTTTGTGAGCATTGTGAGTCAGGGTGTGGCTTAGAGACTCTGTCCGAGCAGGCTTGCCTGACTAAGAGTGAGAAGCACACCTGTATGTGGTTATGTTGCGAGTTGCTGCCTTTATTTAATTATACCTATGCCATTATACACTGTATGGCCTATCACTAGTATTTATTCCTGCTTATGAGATAAGAGTTCTCTAAATCCGTAACTTACTTTCTTTGCTAAGCATCAGATCCTACAGTGGCCGCATGCAGTTTAGAAACCTGCATCTTGCCTACCTGTACGATGTTTTGAGGACTGTTTGCTTTCACCTTCTTTCATGCAGGGGTGATTAGTTGTATTAATTAACGTAACGTTAAATGTACTTTCTTCTAGTTTGTTATTAAATTGTTTCTGCAATTTAATTCCGTTATCTATCTTTTCCTTGAAGCTTTAAGTCAACTTAATTGTGTGATCTTTTATATAGCCTGCTTGACTATCAGCAGTCTATAGTGCGTGCACCCTGTAACCGAGTCATAGGATACCTTGTTGTCCAGGCAGGACTCTTGACGGTTTAGGGTGGTTTGTTGCCTGGGTTTATAGATAAGGGTGGGATCTAGCGTTTTCCGTTGTTGCTTGTTGCCGCATACCTAGTCCAATAGAAAGAGCCCAGTGTTTATATATCCCAGGACGTAGCAAATGGCGACCTTGCATAGGATTTACTGAACAGAGGAATATAGTGGTCATTTGTTTTGAGATTCCTTATGATTAGAGGAATACAGTGGACATAGTTTTTTTTTTGGAGCAACCAATATAACACATTAAAAGACTTTAAATAACATTAGTATATACATACTTGCATAGGAGATAAGGCACATTCTATAACCGTGATAATTACTGCAGTGCACAAACATGTCTAATACATCAGAACACAGTGGTCACGATACGGGCTCGGAGGGAGAAAGACCTGTGGAGTGGCTAGTTGATAGCGAGGAGGGTGCTAGAAGATTTTTAGAGGTGCCCCTTACCGCTGCCAGGGTGTTGAAGCTGAATAAGTATGGCTTAAAGTGTGTGGCAGGTCTTCAGGGTCACCAGGGTTTAAGTGGCATGAGGAAAGATCAGCTGAGGACTTTGATATTGGGTTTAGAAGGGAGAGACCTGGGTGGAGAGGCGACTGGGGGCCCCGGCCCCCAGCCCCCCCTCCACTCTACCCCCATATCAAACGTCAGGGTGCCTGAATTTAGTACATACCCCCAAGTTGATGGTCAATGGCAGCGTGGAATTCAATCACAGGGACCCTCTCCATTAAATGCACCTTCCCCTCCTCAAGGGTTGACTCCAGATTTGTTGTTTCGGCTTGAGATGGCCAAGGTTGAGGCCGTCGAAAGACAGGCTAGAGCTCAGGCTGAGGCTGCCGAGAGACAGGCTAGTGTGGAGGCTGAGGCTGCAGAGAGAACAGCTATACGAAAGGCTGAACTGCAGGCAGAGTCTACTAGGTATCGGGCTGACAGGGAGCTGGAGAGATCTCGAGTGGAGGTAACAGGGCGAAATATTGGGGGAGGTAACAGACATCGGGACCAATCATTGTCGCACCTGCTTAAACTAGCTCCTGTGTTCGATGAATCATGTGTGACTGAGTTTTTTATGCGATTTGAGAAGAAGTGTCAGGAACACCAGTGGCCTCAGGAAAAGTGGGCAGCATTAGTTTCATCAAGACTCCTAGGAAAGGGGCTAAAAGCGTATGATGCACTACCTTTAGAGTCCTGTATAGTTTATGATGAGCTAAAGAAGGCTGTGCTACGGGCCTATGAGTTACAACCAGAAACTTACCGCTTGAAGTTTCGGGGTGTTACTAAGGGCAAAGATAGTACCTTCCTAGAACACGCCCGGGACTTGTCTGATGCACTACGACATTGGCTGCGTTCCGAGAGGGCAGCTACTTTTGAGGAGTTGAGTGAGCTGGTTCTCTTGGAGCAGTTCTTTAAGTGCACAGGCGGGGACTTAACATTAAATATAAAGGAAAAAAATCCTAGAACTCTCCAGGAGGCAGCAGAAATGGCTGACCTCCGATTGTCATTAATTCGAGGGTGCGGAGCAGCAGCTAGGAGTGAGTCGGGTGCAAATGATCGTACCCCTCCCCCTCCCAAGAATTTTGATACACATAAATACACAAAACCATCTAGCACTGACAATAAAACTGAACATAAACCAAATGCCGTCCCGTATAAGAAGTCTAATGGTACCTCCCACTCCCAAGGGAAACCAAAGAGTAAAGAGTGCTTTGCATGTCACAAGGAGGGTCACTTTGCAAATGCTTGTCCGAACAAGCCACCAAACAAGCTTGTGTCATTGGTCCGCAGCATAGGGGTGTCGCCTATATCTTCTGAGTTTGCCAAGGGTAGTTCGTCAGAGGTTGGGACACAGCCTGTGTTCAAGAGTCCGGAAGGCTCGAACCCTGTCTGCGACGTCTTTGGGGGTCATAGAGGGCATGGTTTTGTGAGGTGGGCTGGCGAAAGGTGAGGAGTTAAGCTATTGCGTGATACTGGGGCTTCTCAGACCTTGTTAAGGAACTTTACTGGTAGACCGATTAACGCTGCTCGGGTGGCGGTAGTTCAGGGGATCAATGCTACGAAGTCCTACCCACTGGTGCGGATGGAGCTGGAGGTGGGTGGTGTGGCGAAGGAGCTGGATGTCGGAATCGTAGAGAACTTGCCTGTTGGGGGCGTCGACCTCCTTCTCGGCAACGACTTTGCGGTGCCTGCTTCTAAGGTTTCACCCTTGGTCGTTGCCGAGAAGGCGGCCAACGTTAGTAGGGAGGAACAGGAGTGGGTTGAGAAGTGTAGCGTACAAACTATTGCGTGTGTTGTGACGCGTTCTCAGACATCCGGAGCCTTGCAGCCACCACCTCAGTCTATCAAACCGCGGAGGAATGGTCACAAGAAAACGGGAAGTGTTGGTCAATTGGAGAGTTTTGAGCCGGCAGTGTTTCTTGGTGACTCATTATTGGCACCTATGTTAGAGTCTGGAGAGGCCCCAGGACCTGTCACAGCTAGTGAGGAGGTCGGGCAGGAAGAGACTCCTAGGCAGCAACGTTACACACGGAGAGAAAAAAGGGTTGCTCAGTTTGATATTGGGAGAGGACTTGGGTTGCTTCGGAAGCATCTAGACAGGTTGGTTCCCTCAGATATTTGTAAACTGCAGTTGGAGGATCCGGAAGTTCAGAAGTGTGGTAATGGTGCTGTCGAGATCAAACACGAGGACGGGCAAACATGTCATGTGAACCTGTTGGAGGAGTTTGTGAGGCAACCACCTGAGCAGCCTACTGTCCCTGTGTTGGTCTTCCGCGGCCAAGGTGGAGAAGGAGAGGGGGGCAGTAGGGCACAGGTGGAGGAGAGTAGGGATTGTCATGTCTCGGCGGAGCAGTGGGCGGGGGACACGAGTCTGGTGGCTGTGGAAGCGCTAGAGCACCTGCCTGAGCAGCAGTGTGCAGCGCTCCAGCACCAGCTCGGTTCATACCCCACTGGTCGTGCCGAGCCCCTGAGTCTCACAACTCGGGCGGTGCAAGGTGTTCCGCGGGCAGGTCACGTGAATGTTGAAAGACCGTTAGCCTCGTTGTTTCGGTGGTTCAAGGTGGGCGATGAGGCTTTGGCATGGTTGCCAGGTCAGGGTCGACCCATGGCTGCCAAGGGTGGTGGTCAAAAGGAGGACATTGAGCAGATTGGTGAGGTTGGCTGTGGAGTGGCTGTGCCCGGTCGTCGCATAGCCTCCCAATGCTGCTCTAGTCTAATGCAACAGCCCTACCATAGACCGACTGTATCTGGCCATGTCGCTAAAAGCGGTGATGCTGCGCAGGCAGATGTCGTCACAAGGAATGCGGGGGTGCGCATGTACGGTATCGGCGGGGAAGCCTTAGCAATTATGAGCTATGGGAGTGACTGCACAGGTGGTACTGATTGTCCCTCTCATGACCTGGCTGTTCTAGGGACGAAGGTGGAGAAGGAGGGAGACTACAGGTTAGAAGCTGCGGTCTCGGCTGGGTTGTGGAAGGGCACTAGGATTGTTATTCTGCGAGATAAGTTGTTTACTAGGCTGTGGCAGTGCATCCGCATGTTTGTTGCTTCTCCAGGCCTGATGTACGGGGTAGAATCCGACATGCAGGCTGGAGATAGTGCAAGGCTCAGTTTAATTCCCTACCGTATAAATCCTGCTCGACAGCCTGTGGTGCAAGCAGAGCTGGATTACGTGTTGACGAAGGGTCTGAGCGATAAGGAATGTTGTGAGTGGTCGTTGCCTGTAACTTTGCAACCTGTGTTAAGTGGCAAGATCAGTGAGTGTGTTGATTGCGAGAGTGTGTGTGCATTATCCCTGACAGACGCCTATACCTTATCGAGAGTTGACGACACCATAGACCGCCTCGGGGCTGCATCGCCTATCACGAAGGTAGAACTAGTGAAAGGTTATTGGCAGGCCCCGTTGCCGGAAAGAGCGAAGAGAAATGCCAGTCTTGTGATGAACTGGGCAGTTTATCAGTGCCAGGTGTTGTTTTGCTGCCGGGACACAAGTTGGATGTGTGGCATGCTAAGGGCACTGATAATTTTTTGGCTGATTGTTTGTCACGGGAGGGTTTGTTTGCAGGAGAACCCTTGCCGTTCAGTCAGTGTGTGTTGAGAGTGGAGTAAAATAGGCTTGCCCCTGTAAGTGCAGCCGCCATAAAAAAATTAAAAAAAAAGCAAAAAAAAATTATAAAAACTCTTTATTTTTATAACGTGTAGAATTTTGTATAAGATTGTTGTAGCAGTATCTAAGTTGAATGTTTTCGCTTATTGTCGCTAAGTTGGTTGAACTTGCTCGGTGGAGTGCAACAGTCTTTATTTTTGTTATATATAGTGCCTTGTATCGCAACAGTGTGTGGTACTATGAGAAGCTTTCTGTTAGATATGAAGAACTTAGTCAAGTGTCTTATATCTTGGGGGAGGTGTGACGCTCCTGCATAGTAGCCACGTGCGGGCATGCGCGCGTGTCGGCTGGCCAGCCGTTTAGAAACCGGCTGGCGGCAGCCGCCCGGCCGGCTTTTCCTTAGTATATATCCTACGACAATGTAACTAATGCCTGGGATATTCTTATGTTGTTTCACAGCTTGAAGCTGCCCTTATTCTTAACCAACGCATCTTAGTATATTTTATTCTCGATAGTTGATAGTTTCATTATTATATATAAGATGTAAGTCTAGTGAGAGTGGGAGGAGACGAGCGGGAGAGAGAGACCGGCTTGGGGACGTTGCTTCGCACGGGCGCGGAGAGACTAGCTTGGGACGAGCCTGATTGTTGCTAATTGATCGCAACGTTAGGCTTAGTTTCGACTCATGCAAGGGGTAGAGGATTTTGACCCGGCAACGGTGTTGAGTGTTGCCAAGCATGGGATGTATTTTGCATGCCTAGGGTGGGGTCCAGACAGATTCAAGACTCAGAGCTCACCTCACTGTCGTACCCTTCGGACCCCCTTGATATCTATCCCTCTCAACCCCACTTAGAAACTTTCTCTTACTTTGTATACCTTCTTTCCACTACTTCACCAATCTATTTAATTATCCCATCCCCTTTATAGACCTTATATCTATTATTATATTAACGACGAGCTCTCAGATAACTAGATAGGATTTTGGGCCTTATGCAGAGATGTAATTGTTAATGAGACCTAGGAAGCTTTTTTGTTGTCTCATATTTGGTGGTTTCATGCTTGCTAGTGTGTTCTTGTGGCAGGTGAGCAGGGGCTAGACCGGACGGGAGTTTTTTTTGCGATCCTTTAAGTAAAGTCTGCTGGTGCGAGTCCTGTGGACCTGCACGACCTTACTAGGATACCCGTGGGAGTCTGGGGGCATTTTCTTGTCTGTGTGCCTGTGTGTCTAGTGTTGTGTTGTGTGAGGGCCCTTGCCTAGTCCACTCAGCACTGCGCTAGCACGTCTTGCGTTTGTTTTAGGGTCGCCAGGAGAGAGTCAGATACTTGGGATCTGAGTCTCTCAAGAGAGCACCCTTTCAATTAGAGTAATTTGGCGCAGAGACTTGGGAACGTCACTAGGCTAGAGCAGGTGGCTCAGCCCGGGTATCCGAAGCCTATATCCTTCCGGCTAGACCTCTGCCACCTGGCAGATTAACAGCTAGCGGTTTATTATTTCTGTATGCTTGTTATTGTGCCACAGTTTACCGTTTTTGTGAGCATTGTGAGTCAGGGTGTGGCTTAGAGACTCTGTCCGAGCAGGCTTGCCTGACTAAGAGTGAGAAGCACACCTGTATGTGGTTATATTGCAAGTTGCTGCCTTTATTTAATTATACCTATGCCATTATACACTGTATGGCCTATCACTAGTATTAATTCCTGCTTATGAGATAAGAGTTCTCTAAATCCGTAACTTACTTTCTTTGCTAAGCATCAGATCCTACAGTGGCCGCATGCAGTTTAGAAACCTGCATCTTGCCTACCTGTACGATGTTTTGAGGACTGTTTGCTTTCACCTTCTTTCACGCAGGGGTGATTAGTTGTATTAATTAACGTAACGTTAAATGTACTTTCTTCTAGTTTGTTATTAAATTGTTTCTGCAATTTAATTCCGTTATCTATCTTTCCTTGAAGCTTTAAGTCAACTTAATTGTGTGATCTTTTATATAGCCTGCTTGACTATCAGCAGTCTATAGTGCGTGCACCCTGTAACCGAGTCATAGGATACCTCGTTGTCCAGGCAGGACTCTTGACGGTTTAGGGTGGTTTGTTGCCTGGGTTTATAGATAAGGGTGGGATCTAGCGTTTTCCGTTGTTGCTTGTTGCCGCATACCTAGTCCAATAGAAAGAGCCCAGTGTTTATATATCCCAGGACGTAACACTTCCCTTCTCCACTCTGATGGCACAACCATCACTTCTTCCTCTGACAAAGCCGAACTCTTTGCTCAAACTTTTGCTAGAAACTCCACCTTGGATGATTCCGGTGCTATTCTTCCCTCTGCACCCCCCTCTCTCCTACTTATGCCTAATATTCTAATCTCTTCTAAAGATGTATTTTCTACCCTCTCTGGGCTTAACACTAAGAAGGCGTATGGTCCGGATGGTGTTCCTCCTATTGTACTCAAAAACTGTGCTTCTGTGCTGACTCCCTGCCTAGGCAAACTCTTTTGTCTCTGTCTCTTCTCTAACATCTTCCCTTCTTGCTGAAAGTTTGCTCTCATTCAACCTGTCCCAAAGAAGGGTGACCGCTCTTAACCCTCCAACTATCGTCCACTTGCTCTCATCTCTTGTATCTCTAAAGATTTTGAAACTATTCTTGCTTCCAAATTTCATAAGCATTTCACTTCTCATAATCTACTCTCAGATCGCCAGTATGGCTTCCTTAAAGTTCGCTCTGCTGGTGATTTTCTTTCATATCTAACTAACTCTTGGTCATCCTCCTTTCGGGACTTCGGTTAGACCTTTTCTATTGCACTAAACATATCGAAGGCCTTCGATAGAGTCTAGCACAAATCTTCAATTTCTAAACTGCCCTCCTTCGGTTTCCATCCCTCCATCTGCACCTCTGTCTCTAATTTCCTTTCCGGCCTTCCATAGCTGCGGTTGTGGACAGCCATTGCTCACTTTCTCATCCTATCATCCATCCGGTGTTCCTCATGGCTGTCCTATCTCCCATTCTCTTTCTAATTTTCATAAATGACCTTCTCAACTGTACCTCCAGTCCCATCCATTCATACGCAGATGACTCTACCTTACACTACTCAATTAGTTTTCCTGAACGCCCCAGTCAGCAATCCCTCAAAGAAAAACGTAATGAAGCCATGCAAAACTTATCTTCTGATCTAACTACAATTTGCAATTGGGGCAGAGAAAACCTTGTTACCTTTAGTGCTTCCAAAACCCAATTTCTTCATCTTACTACCGGTTCAGAACTCCTAGAGGACTATACCTTACACTTCAACAATACAAAAATCAATCCTTCATCTTCTCTCAATATTCTCAGTGTCACTTTTTCATCTGTTCGCACTTGGAAGGACCATATTACCAGTCTTGCAAAGGCAGCTTCCCAGAAACTGGGTGTGCTCAACTGCCTCATGGGGTTCTTTACCCCTGCACAGCTTCTTGCTCTGTACAGGGGCACAGTGCGTCCTTGTATTGAGTATTGTTCACATGTGTGGGGAGGATCCTCTCACACCGCAGTCCTAAACGTGAAAGTTTTTCGTATCATTAACTCCAGACCACTCACCAACTCCCTGTAATCTCTCTCTCTTCGCCGCATTGTTGCATCTCTCTCGCTACTATAATATTCAATGTTCCTCAGAACTTTCCCAGTGTATACCACCTCCTCTATGTAGGGTATGTAGTACCCACCTTGCAACACAATCCCACCCCTACTGTGTGCATCTCTCCAACCCAAGATTAAAACGTTACTCTGTCTCTCTTCTATTCAACAGCTGAGCTCTGGAACTCTCTCCCAAAATCAGTCTTTCTCTCCTCCTATGACTAAAATTGCTTTAAACTCTGTGTGTCTAGGCATTTTAGCTCGAACGTCTCTTGATGTTGGCCCTGTCACTCTTTCAACTATGGGGGAGGCACTCGCTACAGGCAGTTCTGCCTTTTGTCTCCCTCACTCACATAGAACAAATATATATATATTTACAGTATATATACCGTATATATGTATATATATATATATATATATATATATATATATATATATATATAATTATACAGGGTTATTCAAAACTTTAGTGAAAAAATTACAGGGAGAAGTCCTGACATGATATTAAACATATTTCCATATGTATTTTACCCAAAAATAAAAGGTTAATTACAGACATGAAAGCCAAATCCATTACCGTGGGCGAACGATCGAACACTTCAAAATCAACCCCGAACCCCCCCACATCAATCCCTATTCTCTCTCGGTAGGTGAGGGAAGTTATTACAACTATGAAGCAATGAACCCTTACCGATCCCGTGGTTCAAACAGATCCGTAGGCTTTGAATCGATCCCAAGGCTTCGTGTATCATGTAATGTCAGATAGGCTAAGAGAGTAGTAACCAGTAATAGTTTTTATTTATTTTTTATTACAGGGTGTACAGTATCAGCGTATTAAATTAGTGTCACATGCAACCATAACAGAAAATCCGATACTTTTATTACACGGCATTGTACAGTATGCCGTTCAATGTATGTATGATAGATGCCAGGGCGTATACGTTACTACTATCTTATCTGACATTACATGAAACACGAAGCCTTGGGATCGATTCAAAGCCTACCGATCTGTTTGAATCCCGGGATCGGTAAGGGTTCATTGCTTCATACGTTGTAATAACTTCCCTCACCTACCCGAGAGAGAATAGGGGGTGATGTGGGGGGGTTCGGGGTTGATTTTGAAGTGTTCGATCGTTCGCCCACGGTAATGGATTTGGCTTTCATGTCTGTAATTAACCTTTTATTTTTGGGAAAAATCCATAAGGAAATATGTTTAATATCATGTCAGGACTTCACCCTGTAATTTTGTCACTAAAGCTTTGAATAACCCTATACAGTATAATATATATATATATATATATATATATATACCCGGTATATATATATATATATATATATATATATATATATATATATATATATATATTTTTTTTTTAACGTGAACCAGAACTAATAGATAACTAATACAGGAACCTTGACTTTGTGTTACCCCTCATATTCTCTTATAATCACACACTTCTTACTAAGATATATGGACGAGTCGATACAATCTGTGATATCATAACATTCTGAAGAAAATATAGAGCCAGGCACAGAAAAAACATATCCATTATGCATATGTAATTGAAAACATTCTGATGATTTGACATTGAGAAAGTGTTGTGATTCTGGTTAAAATCTCCCCAGAAAAAAATCAACTCGGTAAAAGCTGCAACTTAGATTAGGTTCAGTTAGTTCAAGACCATAATAGAATATATTATATTAAACAAGGTTAATTGTGAGTATGCCGGACAAACGAGTCGGATTAAGTATAAGGTTTGGAAAATGAAAATAGGTTTATGACAAGTTAGAATATATTAGGTTAGAATATATTGTAGCTAATACATAACATACTAAATAATATTACAATATGACACTATGCAGGTAGCTGTGTATGAGGGAATTTGAAGAAGCATATATTTATACTTGGTGATTTCCCTAAATTTAGTTTTAGTCTTGATGGTTTGCTAATGTGCTCGTTATATAATTTTACTTTTCCATTTCTTCAGATTGTGAGGAATGGTTGATTCAAAGCCATATTTGAAATAATTGTTTTGACGGAATAGTATAATTTTTATTATTATATATTTATATAATCTTCATGTTATTAACAATGGACAATACTTGTATTTTTTGAAGGATTATTCTAAATTGTTAATGATAGTTTAACAATTTTGATTAGCTTTACTATATGAAATCCAAAAAATATATTATATTACAGTTCAAATAAATATAGATGAGGGTCTAGTAAAATGGTCATGCTGAGTTACAGGTGAAAAGCGAGAGGTGTTAAGCCTGTGGGATCAGGTAGTACAAAGGGAGAGTCATTAGGATGTGTGGAGAGTTGGGGGAGATGGGGGGCCTCTCAGTGCCATATAAATGTAGTGGTGATCTTTGAACTAGCTAAGGAATGCCACACCTACATTCAGGGAATGTCCAGGGGAAATGCTACCTGGAATTAGAAATATATTGGAAAGAATATTTAGGACATTTGCTGAAATTATACTCACAACATTATAAAAAATTAATGAAATGTAGTTTAGTAAAAGTAAAATAAATACTACTCAAATTAAAGTAAAAATACTGGCCAAAATATATTTTTTAAAAAGCAGATACTGAGAAAATATACTTAATTAAGTACTGTACTTGAATAAATGTACTTCGTTACCTTTACACCCCTATATATATATATATAAATATAATATATATATATATATATATATATATAATTATATATATATAATTTATTTATTTATTTTTGAAGCCTGAATTTTCAGTTTCGTTGTGGATTTATCTCCTCAGTATGTTTTCTGCTCTCTTATTTTTAATATACATTTAAGTAGCGAGCTAAAAGACATTAAATATTTGCGTGATATGACCCAGCCAGGGTTCGAACCAAGGCCAGTAGTGCAGCACTCCAACACCTTAACCACTAGGCTATCGAGGAGTTTAAAAGTAATGGCTTTATTTGAAATCAGATCCCATCCACCATTACCCGCTCCGACTCGTGGTCACATAGCTTGATGCCATACACACATACACCTCATCAGATTATCATAATATATATATAAAATTACTTGTCATAAGACTGTTACCTTCAGGAAAAAAGGACAAATCATTGAAAACTTATATGTTGTAGTTTTGTTCATATTATATTACGATAATTGACGAATCTAGTGACATGTGGCAAGCTTACCTGCAGATTGAAGGCTTCTATTGAGAAAGTTAGTAGGTATTAGTGGGTCTTTTGGGAACATTTAAGTTAAGTTAGGTTATCCTATGGTAAGCTATGTTAGGTTGCATAGGTTAGTTGAGACTGTTTAGTGCTGTACTAGCTGAAACTAGGATACAATGTTATATATTTAATCTCTGGTCTTTCATATTGATCAGTGCAATAGTTCAGCTTTAAAACTTAACTTATGCACACACGTATTTTGTTTTAAGTTAGACAATATGACCAATGTTCTAAGATATTAGAGACAGAACAGTAGGTAAGTTGGAAGAAACAGGTATTACAATATTATGTAATGTATCACCATTTCCCAAATAATATGTGATGGTGTGAAGTTGTCTGATGCCTGTACTGTAAAGGTCCTCTGAGCCAATATGGAGAAAATATCTCGCCTCCAGTCTCCCCATGCAAGAGGCCAAATTGAATTCTAAGTGACAGGCGCGAAGTCTTCACAATGAAGTTAATCTACTCTTTTTACGCCTCGCTCTCCCCGCCGCCTCTTCCTGGACTATGTCTTCTGTTGTCTGCTGTACAATATTAGGAACTATTTTCTGTATAATAAATATATATATATATATATATATATATATATATATATATATATATATATATGAAGAGCATGTATGAGGGTGCAAAGACGGCAGTACGTGTGGAGAATGAGCAGAGCGAGTTCTTTGACCTGAATGTTGGGTTGAAACAGGGGTGTGTGATGTCCCCGTGGATGTTTACTGTATATATGGATGGAGTCATGAAAGAAATACTAGAAAGAGCAGTGGATGTTGGTGTATCGCTGAAAAGGGAGGGAAATGAGTGGAAGCTGCCTATACTGCTGTTTGCGGATGATACAGTTCTGATGAGCGATAATGAATGGGA
The DNA here is from genome assembly GCA_032716605.1 of Paralithodes platypus. Lineage (NCBI taxonomy): Eukaryota > Metazoa > Arthropoda > Malacostraca > Decapoda > Lithodidae > Paralithodes > Paralithodes platypus. Next base: position 30,737,090 of record CM064507.1, on the reverse strand, counting down.
GTTGCAGGGTCTGGTAAATGAGTTTGGAGCAGTGTGCGAAAAACGGAATTTGAAGGTAATTGCAGGGAAGAGCAAGGTTATGGTCTTCGAAAGGGGTGAAGTCACAGAGTGTGAGGTGAAGTTGAACGGTCAGGCTATGGAGATCGTCAGCTCATATAAGTATCTGGGCAGTGTGTTGAGTAAAGATGGGACTATGGATGAAGAAGTGCGGGAGAGGGTGCAACAGGGGAAGAGGGTTGTAGGAACATTGAAAGCAGTAACAAGAAATAGGGTGGTCAGTATGGAAGTGAAGAAGTCCTTGCATGACAGTGTGGTAATCCTGACACTAACTTACGGAAGCGAAGCATGGACGTTCGGGAAGAGACTCAGACCAAGAGTGAGAGCGGTGGAAATGAGTTACTTGAGAAGTGCGTGCGGAGTTACATGGAGAGATAGACAGACGAATGAGGAAGTAAGAATTAGGAGGTGTGATGTGGAGGTAAATGTGCTGGAAGGTGTGAAAAGGAACAACTTGAGATGGTTCGGCCATGTAGAACGTATGGAAAGCGAGAGAATGACTAAGAGAGTGTACGAGAGCAAGGTGGAAGGATAGAGAGGGAGAAGTGCACCGAAGGAGAGGTGGAAGGATGGAGTGAGGAGGTATATGGATGAAGGCGGTGCTGGTTGGGAGGAAGGGTGTCGACTGACTGGGGACAGAGGTGCATGGGGGCGGTTCGTTCGTGGCCTCCCCTTCGGGGATCACGGCATCAGGCAATAGATAGATAGATATACATATATATATATATATATATATATTATATATACATATAGATAAACAAATATATATATATATATTACATGATGAGGGTGAAGACGAGAGACACCACATACAGTAACATCTTAGTAATTGTACACGCTTCCGGCAACATTTTCTGCCATGTTCGCTCCTTTATGAATGAAGAATAACTAAATGAAGCTACATAATGAACTAGTATTAAGGAAATGACCATAATAATAAAATACCATTGATAAGTACAGTACAACTTACAATTACTTTACATATCATAGGAAGAGCTAGGGTAAATGGTGCCAATCAACAGAGTGTTTGGAGTGATTGTATTTCACTATTGTTAAGTTAAGTATGTGAGTTTATCAACCTCCGATAGTGTCCAGATTTGTGGGTGCATGAGGATTAAACGACTCTAATGGCGGAGTATGACTTCACACCAACACACCATCTTCAAAACCAAGATACATTGTAAAACAATGATTTGTCATTTGTCTTCAATCTCTCTCTCTCTCGCCTCACACCAAGGACACTCATCACACAGCTGGCAGCCTACCTTCCCCCACACCTGCTACCTGGCCCCTGGGAAGATAATTTACAGGAGAGCGCCGAGCCACAGAAACAAGAACTAAAGGGCCGCCCCAACCCCATCACGAAGGCTCGTTCTCCACTCAAGGACTTTTACCAAGGCCAGGAGGAACAGGAAAATTAGTATGATGCGAGAGGACAAATGTTTGGCAGGCTCACCCCCTCGCCTACATTCAACAACCCTTATTTAGAATTTACCACCCTCAGCAACCCTTGGGACTTAACAAAAGCGACTAACCTCAGCATCACTTGGAAACCGCAACCTTATTCGCAACCCATTTGTGGCACATAGTGAGCTTAGCAACCCTTGCTCTCCGTCAGAGTTTGGCAGCCTCTGCTTTGACACCAACCCTGTGACCAGTCTAGGCAACCTTTACATGGCCACAACCTCATTCAACAACCCCTGTGAGGCACCTAGGGAGTTCAGCAACCCTTGCTTTCTTGCAAAACCCAATAACATACAAGAAGAATAAGCCCAGGAAGATGAATTATACCGAGCAGAGGTCCCCAGCCAAAACAAAACGAGACCTTGACCTCCCTGATACACTTGGGGAAACACATTCGATAATCTGGCATTAGTACTTTGAGTTAATTTGTCTCTTGTGAGTCAAAGTCCCTATATAGAGTATATATTAACCCTTCCAGCCTGGGTGTACTTTTAAAAGGACGGCGCGGCAGATGGGCCGGTACCCGGGTGTCCTTTTAAAATCTCTGTGCTTGAAAGCGTGCTTTGAAAGTGGCACGGCCAAAATTTACTTTGCAGGGGCGATCACAGTGCCACCAAGCCTCAACTACTACCGTTATCAGTACCAACGTGGCCGCCATAGCGAGTTTTAGTGAAATCATGAATTCCGACGCGTCCGATTCTCTGCAACCTCCCGCGCGCCCCACTGCTTCCCCGCTCGCAACTTCGACGCCTGTTGCAACCGAGAAGAAAGCTCAACGAAAGAAAGTGAAACGTTTGTTGAGTGATAGTGCTAATCAGCGACAACTTTTTGACCTTGAAGAGAGCAGTGGCGAAAGCTTGGTGGACAAAGAACAATTTATAAGTGCAAGCGAAAATGACGATTTTGTTGGTTTTGGAGACGACGACAATGTGGATTTATTTGAGGGGGGAGACAGTAGTGATGATCCTGATGTGGAAGTGTTTCAGGAAGGTGCTATTGAACTTCCAAGTGTGCTAGAACCTAGGCCTACCCCCTCGCCATCTTTGCTAGGTCAGCCTAGGCGTAGCCCTAGCCCTAGCCCAGGACCTTCCCCTTTGCCTGCCCGTACGCCCTTGAAAGTGGGCAAATATTTTTATAAACAATCTTTGGTGAAAAGTGCAGCTAAAAAAGCACGCAGGGCAGCAGCAGAAAAGGCTAGGGAAGCGGAAGACAGTGATAGTGACGCCGACCCTGGTCTAGCAACCACCCACATTCCTTTGTCCTGACGCCTTGACCCGGGACGCCGCGTGGGTCACCCACAACCCTCGGCTTCATCTCTCCCTCAGGATGACCAAAGTGCCTCTACAAGTGGTATTAGTGGTGTGCCACAGCCCTCAACACACCGCAGAGCATTATTTGGTGCGGAGAAGCCCTCAGCTCGCCGCAAAAGGAGCCCAACTCTCGAGGCTGAGGCTCCCATTGTTGAACCTCCCGTAGCCTCCCGCGCCCCACGCCGCCGACGCCCGAATTGGCTCCTGAAGAGGATGCTGACAACCCCAACATTGCCCCAGATGACCTGACGTCGCCTGAGGAGGAGGAGGATGTGGAAGAGGAGAAAGTCCCGACAAGACGAGTTCGAGGGCGAGGTCGTGGGCGTGGTCAGCCTGCCGACGCCGTTTCCTATGATGTGCCATGAAATACTGTGATGATTTATTAGGGCAGTTATTTTAATATATTACGTCAGTTTTTATAATAGATAGCACCAACAATCAAATTTGTGTGTAGGAGAAAATACAACAACATTATACACATACAAAATCTGTATTGCATACATACATGCATATATATTTAGAAAAATATTGTTAGATTCTTAATATAAATATGAACATACTTATTTGCACTTAATATTTAATGTTGTACATATATATAAATATCACAATAGTGTAAATCACAGTCCAGCTCCAGGGATGGAGGGGGGGTTTACTGGAACCCCTCAATCAACCTCTCCACAAACCCAGGGGAAATGTCTGATAGGCGTGGGGTGTGGGCCCTGGGCATCTCCACGGGTGTAGCCTCAGGTCGCCCCAAGGTGGGTGGCTGGGACTTCCAAGCTCGTGGTGTGCTGGGGGCGGCCATTGTCTTTACCACCATGGTAGTAAGAAGGCCCCGGTTTGTGAAGTGTTTCGTAGTATGATTGAGTGTTTTGGGGTTGTTGAAGGCGAGGATGGGGAAGGTCAATTGGCGAGGCGTCCAGAGGTTCAATCCGTGGGAAGGGGTTTGTTCCACGGCTGTGGGAACGAATGGCATTAGTGAAGCGCATCACCTCTATCTCATAGTGGTCAACGAGGTGTGTCTCCAGACCCGCAAGGCTGTTCTGCACAAAGAGGTGGAAGAGTTTGAATGACTGCTGTGCTGGGGTTTCTGCCTTCCTTGTCGTATCCCACCTGTGGTAGAGTTCGTTGAGGTGCTTCTCCTCCTGGTGTAGCTGTGGGCAGATAGGTTGGGCATTAGAACATGAACAAGACATCAATTAAATTACAGAAACATTTATGGAATGTAGGCATACCTGTCATGATTAATTACACATCACAACATGAACAAAAAATAATTAAACAAACATAAAAATCTAGGTTTAGTGGGCATACCTCGATTGACTAATTAAACGTCTCCACATGAACACAAATGGATGAAAATTACAAATACATTTAGGTTCTACAGGCACACCTGTTCTGATTAATTTGACGTGTCTACAGGCAGAGAAATTAATGACGATGATATAAAAAGTAACGATGAAGGCATGTAAGCATTTGATGGCTAATACTTATATTTACCTTATCATACAGGTCTGTCTCGACCATGTCCCCTTTAGGAGACCAACCGGTCTTGGTGCGGCGACGTGCACGTGGAGGCGGACGATTCCAGGGTGGTGGGAGGAACACCTTCACCTGCCACCTGAGACCTCTGCTCTCCAACTACCGGAAGCGGGTCGTCGGGCGTCTCCTCCTCAACCACAGGTGTCTCGTCGGGGGAAGCATCCGCCTTGTACACCTGTGAAATGAATAGGGGGGTTAAGTAATCAGGACAATGGTGACAGTATGTTATTTATAAATCATGTTTTTACCCAAAAAATTAAGTCAGATAATGAGGGAAAGTGAATTACTTTGACAGTTTCTATTATGCAATTGAACGTGTAAGCCATTAGCCAAACTTATTTCATGACTGTACCTGTACACTGAAGATGTGTAATATTGCTTAAGCACATGTAAAACAATATATATACAGTATATGCTTGTTATTTTATGTTATTAAACGTGGCACTCGTGAACAGAAATTATATTACTCTACATGTAAACTTGTAATGTACATTATAATCTATCTATCTATCTATTGCCTGACGCCGTGATCCCCGAAGGGGTGGCCACGAACCGCCCCCATGCACCTCTGTCCCCAGTCAGTCGACGCCCCTCCCCCCAACCAGCACCGCCTTCGTTCATGTAGTTCCTCACTCCATCCTTCCACCTCATATTCGGTCTTCCTCTCCCCCTCTGTCCCTCCACCTCGCTCTCGTAAACCTTCTTAGTCATTCTCTCGCTTTCCATACGTTCCATATGGCCGAACCATCTCAAGTTGTTCCTTTTCACACTTTCCAGCACATCCAGCACATTCCAGGGAGGTGTGGTGGAGTGGTCTTGCCACTGGCCTGGTAATCCAAAGGTCCCGGGTTCAAATCCCGATGTATCAATGGGAAGATATTATTGGGATGGAATTTGTGCTGTACCTAGTATCAGTGCATTACCACAAAGCCCACCGAAACGTCAATAAAATACCCTCATTGTTCCCTGATTAAATAGCACTGTATGAATATTCCCATATTCAAAATATGCTATAGGGGTGCAATGCCTGGTGAGTTATCTGCTCAACAGGTGGCGTTGTGTGTGTGTAAGTGTGAGAGTCCGAGTGTAGTGGGTGAGACAGTGAAGCAACGGGAACGAGATGGCTTCAGGGATGGGGTCGTTTCGGGCCATGAGTGAGCACCGTGCCTCATGTGAAGGCAAGATGGCAGGTGCTCGTTGTGCTCTACGTGCTTCACATGTCTCACTCCCTAGACTGGAACAAGACCTCACGGGCTTCACTGTTCATTGTAAAGCGGTGAATGTTAAGGCTCTCAGCCTATGCCCGAGAGGAAGTAAGTTGGAATATAGAAAAAAAAAAAAAAAAAAAAAAAAATCTACCTCCACACCACACCTCCTTCTTACTTCCTCATTAGTCTGTCTATCCCTGCATGTAACTCCGCATTTTGTTATGCATTATAATGCATAACAAAATTTAAACATTCTGTACTCCAATGTAAATATGCGAGAATGTAATGTATTATCAATATAAATTAAACAAACTCGTTCTCCCGGTACCACTCAGCCACAGACACTTCCATGTTCTTCGGCAGGATGGCGTAGGTCCGCTTCCATTTGCTGCTTTTCGTGGATGGTCGGTGTGTGGAGGGCGGCGTTGTCTTGGTTGGTGAGTTAGTGGACTGGGTATTTGACTGCGTCGACTGGGTGGATAGCTGCGTAGACTGGGTGGATATCTGCGTTTCATCATCGCCGTGCATTGGACTCTATTCTACTTCCGGAAAATTATGTGGAACAGCTTGTCGTTTGGTCATTCATGCAATGTCAGCACTGGTTGTTTCCTCGGGGCTGCTGGACAAGTGTTCATCACCAGACAGGTTTTGCCCAGCATCAAACACTATCTCGTCAGAGTCCGAGCCAGAATCATCTACCTGCACCTCCGCATCCTCCGGTGCTGGTGGCAAGGGATCCTAGGAGGGGAAGAGGTCGATGGACTGCACGTCGACAGCAGCTCCCTTGCCCTTCTTCGTAGCATGGTGACGTCCTAATAATTTGATTCCCTTGGGCATCTTGGTGAGTTTGTGATGAGTCATAGTGGGTGTAGTAGAATGGAGAGAGTGGAGAGTACTGTGGGTGATGCCGCTGCCGGCAGCTATATATGGGGGCCGTGCGTTCGGCTGCCGACGTACGATTCATCGTGTCGCATTCTGGGGTGCCGTGTGCACTCGCCCCTTGCTTGGGCGACGTTCTCCTCTCTATCTGCTGTGCCGTGTGCAAATCTGGGGACGCTCTGGCATTCCCACGTGGACCCACGTGGGACCGCACCTACCATGCCGATACAACGGCTGGTCTTCTGGGGAGATTCGTCTTGTGTTTGTTGGTTATTCGGCTTGTGGTTGTGGCAATATCGTGCTTAAACCCGATACATCGGCCAAACATTCAGGAATATTCGCTACTTTGTCTGGGGTTTATCGTATTATGTTCGGGAAATTCGTCTCTCGTTTGGGTTATATTCGGTTTATTGTCTGGTAATATTCGGGAATAGGAGATGTTCATCGTGGTATTATCGGCTTTTGTTCGGGTTATGTTCGGCCCATGTTCTGGTAGTTTGTTACAACATCGTCAATGAAAATCAGAGCAGAACATGGCCCGAATTAGAGGAACGTAACACGAATATAAGCCGAATATACGCCGACCATCAGCCGACAACTTTTTAACGTTTTATTGACCCGAATGATCTTGAAAAATTAACGTATGCACTAACTTTTGGCCGAACCGCCGGATCATCGCCTACACCCATGAACATCCCCAGATCGTCCCCGGAATCATCAAGGTCGTTGGCCGAATTGATCCGAATCAACCCGAACCGGCTGAACTTTGATTTTTTTTTGCAAGTTATCCTATTCGGGAGTTTGTCGCCGCTCATTCGTCCTGTATGACGCAGGCTTAACAATACAATGTTGTATCTAATCATATACAGTATATATACAATGATACAAATCAATAAACTTAACCCTCTCCGTCATCTATGACGCGATCGCGTCATATGGCAGTACGCCCAAGAGTATCATATGACGCGATCGCGTCATATGAACTTAGTGAAATAGCTCAATAATAAGTTTATGACGCGAAATCGCGTCATATGGAGCTCAGTAAGTTAGGTAAGTTAGATCAGAATCTGTTAGTATAATATGATTGAGGGGGTTAAGAAAATCAGTACATTATTGTACTGCTTTTCATAAGTTTATAGATTTGTATCATTCGTTATATATGATTAGATAAAGCATTGTAGTGTTAGGCATATTTCAATGTATTGTCATATTTGTATAAGTACATATATTTTGTAAGACTTTTATTTTGTATGTAAAAGAAGTATGCTCCTAAAAATATCGCAAAAGGCAGTAGGATGGCAAAACTGTTTGTTTGTATATGTTAGTTAGCAGCACACAGATGATTTAGGACGGGTACTTAACTCGTTGAGTACCCAAGCACTGTGGCCAAAAGGACAGGAGAGACCACCTTTTCACCTCAAGAGATGAGGCAAGAATGGATCTATCACTTTTGTTTTTTGTTTTTACAAGACTTAACAAAAAAAAGACAGTTACAAGACAAGTACATTACTGACGGCTATAACCATCGCTGGGACTGTGGAGTGACTTATCTACTGACGGCTATAGTCGTCGCTGGAACTGGAGGGGTTAAGCCTCACTCTTCCTGTTTGGTTTGACCAATATACGTAGCATTACAGCTACTACACTTGTACTTATATACAACTGAGGATTGTAGAACACAAGGGATACGATCTTTAACTTTGAACAGCTGGGAGATTGTAATTTGTGGCTTGAATATTACCCTTAACCCCTTCTGTACCGGCGACGTCTTTTGTATTTTATTCTAGCCATATTTAGACCATTTTAGGCAGTTTAAGAAGGATAATTGGTAGTAGAAAGGGTTAGGTGAGATAGTTCGTTATGCATGGACATGTAATTGGAACATATATAAGTTCTAGTGACTAGAGTGTAAACAAAATTTCGCTTAAATTGGATTGAAATGGAGGAGTTGAACTTAGTCATGAGGCCTTTGAATGTCGGTTTACGGTACACTGATGTTACGAATGAATGGTTTGATTTTTCAATATTAATATCAAGAAATGGTAGCTTGTTTTTGTTCTCTAGTTCGGCGGTGAATTTGATGTTATGGTGTTGGGACTCCAAGTAGCTTAGAAATAGGGGAACATGATCTGGAGAAATTAATACTAGGAAGATGTCGTCGATGTACCATTTATATATTTAAAGTTTAACATTTTCGGGGCACTGGTTAATCCATATGGCTTCATGATGGGTAAGGAATAAATTGGCAAGACAACAACCTAACGGATTAACCATGGAACCTCCCTCCGTTTGTCTGTACGGGAATTCGTTGAATAAAAAGAAGCAGTCTTTTGTTGCTAATGAAAGTAGTTTATGAAATTCGGATTTACTGAAGCCGTGAACTAAGTCCGAATCCTTGAAAATATTGTTGGTGCAAATATCAACGGTTTCGTTGATGAGAAAGTTTGATAACAACATCAAATGAGGCTAGGGTATATTTGTCGTATTTGTAGTTACATATTTCTTTAGCGAATGAAAATTAATCACTAATGGTAAATTGATTTGATGAAATCAGAACTAGAATCGGGACAAGACATTTTCCTAGTCTGTAATAAGTACTGTACCTATGGCGGAGAGAATAGGGCAATGGGTGCACTCAGGCTTATGTATCTTGGGCAGTCCGTACATCACACTGGACACGAATAAATGAGAATACAAGTTATCATCTAAGACACCTTTCTTTGTAGATCTTAAACAGCTATTTACTTTATCTTTTTGTTCAATGATACATTAAACACGTTATCGTTTACTTTAGAAAACTTGGTCCTATCGTCTAATATCACTGACATGTTTTTTACATAATCGGTTCTGTTTAAAAGGACTACACCATTGCCTTTATCTGGTCTGATAATAATAACGGATTCATCTGTTAATTTTGAGGTCTGTTATGCTCGGCTTTAATACTTTTATTCCCTTGATACAGTTCGTAAAACAATCCAATAATGGTTTGATGGACTTTAACACCTTACGAGCGGGCTAGGCGGTATATTTGACCGTGCCGCCCGGCGTTTTTTTTTTACCATAAATGGGGTTGTTTCCGTGCTCTTTTTCATGCATAAACAAGACCCAGAGCATAATACAAGTAAGTATCCCTGAAAGGGCGTAAATTGAGCTTTCCAATGACACCCGAACCATCCTTCTACGATCACTGGTTGTCTTGCAACGATCGTGCAACTGAAGGGCAAAAACGGTAAAATACAGCAATTTCTTTATATAATTATGTATGTAGCGAGGGAGTGAGGGTGGATGTAAGTGGAGTAAATCTCAGTAGGTCCACGGCGGCCGTGGCGAGCGGTCATGAGGTAATATACGCTCCTCCCACGCTCCGCTCTCTCTCAGAGCACATTATATGCTCAAAATTGCACTCGACAATAGCCGTGACCCGCCACATAGGCCACATTTATTTAACTCGACAATAGCCGGGTGCCGCCAGTTAAGGCTTAATATACTTGACAGGAATGTACCGAGTAGGCTCTATATGCAATAAAATAGTATTCAATAGTTCAATGTAGTACTCAATAACAACACAAGGAAGAACATATATGAAGGTTTTATTAGATAAGCATGAGCTTGGAAAAGAATAAGGATCATAAAGGAAGATCCAACAATGGTAACAAATATATATATTGTCCTTGCTTCAGAACAATGTTACTGATACTAGAATAACTCAATAGTGAGAGTCTAGTATTAAATCATGTAAAAGAGGAAAGTATACCTAAAGATATAATACACATAATTATGAATAAACCTTCAATACAATAATAAATGAGGGTCTAGTGTCTTCCGTAATCATGAGACTTCAATGCTCTAGGTAATGACCCTAGAGTTACAGCTGAGAGAGTTGAGGTTGTAAAAACGTTGCCCCAAGGTTTGGGGCAGTCACACGTACAGCTCGGGCTGAGTCTTAAATATGACCGCGTGACTTGACTTTAGGTCAGGTCACTGGGAAGTTCACTAGTTGAACTGAGATAGTGATAAATACTTTTTCTAGTTAGTGCAACTATATCCTTAGTCAGAATGCGATGTTAATTTATATAAAAGCAATGAAATGAGATTATTATTTATAATATACAAGAAGTACAAAATAACTCAAAAGGTGAATTTATATTTTATCACGGAATTACATTACTTGAACATATGCTACGATAACGACCTAAGCTTAGGAATTTGTCTCTCTATATTTTTGTTTTGGTAATACAAAGTAACAACGTAAATTTGGCAAGAGAGAAAATAGAGTTTATTACTTCTACTTGACGGTATTATTTATGTCAAAATGTAATCTTTAATATTCGTATTTAAGACAGTACGTTAAGGTAGGCAAGATAACTAACTGAGTTCCACGAGACTCAGACTTGAATGAACACTATAAATTAATCTTAATAATTAGATCTGAACAGGTTAACAGATGTCGATCGATAAATCGCAATAAAAGTAATTAAATTGGCGCTAATGACGAAGTTTAGCTCATTGATATTTAAAGCAATATCAGTATCGTTTCTGAACGGGTTAACAGAGCGATGTGAATAAAATGTACAGGCACAATTAGTACATGGGGCATAAGCGACGAAGTCCTACTCATTGATACTTAAAACAGGCAGTATCAGTATCGGTTCTGAACGGGTTAATAGAGCGATGTGAATAAAATACATAAGTATAGTTAGTGTATGGTGGATGACAGTGAGACGAAACAATGAGGAAAGAATTCCTAAACACGGTATTCGAAATATCACAACATCAAGATTTAAAAGCACGTTTATAAAATATATTTCAAATGCGATTAATTAGCGAAAGGTTAAAGGAATTATACTATGCACTCAATGGAAAATTGGGCGTAGGTTCTAGGTAAATGGCGAATATATTAATGGATTGATTACGGAATACACTAAGACTTCAACTCACAAATAATAAATCAACATACTCGTAGTCAGTAAATCTGTGAGCGTGTGGTCTGAATATATTTTAGTAACACTGGTATGTAACGTATGCGTAAGTTATGAATTAGCAAATTAGTCTTGAATAAGGATCAACGGTTAAAGGCAAAATTAATACAAAATAACACAGGTTCAGAAGGATGAAGATATTACGCACGTACGTGATCTAGGGCACAGATCACAATTAAATCAAAGCAAAACACGTTTCACATATTTACATAATCAATACCTCACAACAATAACCAACAAAGAGAGACACAAAAACACTTAAGTATTTGGGAGGGCAGGGGACGAGAGTACTGGTCTGGCCGACGTAGAGGGTAGTGGCCAACACTGCAGGGCTGGTTACGTCCTCGAGCAGGAGTCCTAGGTTCAGGCCTGCTTACATAACTCGAGCAGGGGTCCTAGGTTCAGGCCTGCTTACGTAACTCGAGCAGGGGTCCTAGGGTCAGGCCTGCTTACATAACTCGAGCAGGGGTCCTAGGTCCCGGCCTGCTTACGTAACTCGAGCAGGGGTCCTAGGTTCAGGCCTGCTTATGTAACTCGAGCAGGGGTCCTAGGTTCAGGGCGCCAGGCAGAAGATGGGTAGCCCTTCAGTAATCCGGCAGGTGCTACTTCAGGAGGCACTCTCGAGGGGCAGGGGGAGGAGGCTGGGGCAGACCGAAACACTTGCCATGGAGCCCGGACCCGAGGGTTTTAGACTTTAGGGAGGTGGTGGTTTGCATACTTTCCTCAGGTTTTCCTGAGGTCCTATGCAAAATAATTCTTGATTCAGGTGTCGACGAACTCGGGGTTATAGGGGTATTGAGGAAAGAGGAAAAGTGGTTGTTGTGAGGTAAATATACATTCTAGCCTTGGAATTCAGGTATTACAACATGGGCCTGGTTCCAAGGTATTATTACAATATTCATTGGGGCAACTGGAAGGTCCTGGGTTGCTGTTAAAAATAGAAAACTTATATAACCTGTAGTGTATCAATTATGTTGCAGGTCTTCTAATTATCTTATTACATATATCTCGATGATTGTGTTTGTATCATCGGACACATAGGTTTGCCAGGCACTGTTCAGGTCCATTTGCCCCTGTAATATTCTGGGCGCTGGTGATTAGATTGCATAAGGGAGTGTTCGGTATACTCAAAATCTGGTGGAACAATACAGGGGGCGTCACTCCTGGTGGAGGCTACGTAGAAGGATGGTTCTAATTGGCTGTTCCAGGGCAGTTGTGGTTGGCTAAGGAACACGGCCTGTGACTGGCTGGGAGAGCACTCCATTCTCTTTGAGGGCTGCTGGCATTAGAGAGAACTGCTGGGCATGACTAACTCAGGTAGATGTAGGTGTGATCGGAGGGAGGACTCAGGTAGATGTCCTCGCTGTCTTCTCGGGTGCTTATATGTGGCCTGTGTGGTGATGTTGGCCATTCTATGTACCGTTGGTTCTGGCATACATTCCGCACCCGTCATCTCTAGGTCATTTAATGTTTTTACTTCCTCTGTGCTTAATGAGTGTTTGCAGTGTTTATTTGAGTAAAAAGTTGAGAAAGCCAGGTGTTTTAGCGAATTTCTAAAAAAGTCTGACTTTCCACCAAACTCGTAGAGAGGGTGTGACGACATTTGCTTGAATAACTTTTTAAATTAGTCACTTTTGTACACCATAGAGTTCATATTTTTGAATAATAATATTAAATATTGTATAATGTATATATTATGTCTACTCCTTATTCCTTTTTACTTATCTAATATTTCTAATAATAATATCTTAATGTAATAAACCTCGGTTATATTTGTGTTAAAATTATCTATTGAATACATTCTCAATGATTCACAAGTGATGACATTATGATACTCATGATAGGTTATATTTGTCTCTTGTTTAAGCTTAACCCACTGAGCCCCAGCTAGTTATAAATAAATGTACCACCAGGGACCGGCAGGATTTGATTTTTTTGTTTTCCAGAAACAATAGCGAATGGGTTAGGAATGAAGGAAAAACCACAAAAAACGATCAAAAAGGTCAAAAATTGGTCCTACGGAGCCCCCGAAAACGGATTTTAGAAGAGTAAAAAATTGAAGGCAAAAACACCCAAAAAACATGTTTTTGCGCACTCACGCACACACGGTTGGATTTTGAGAGTTTTCAACCATCGCCAAGGTTGCGTGGGATACTTACACAGTTCCCATTCAAATCTGAGCCCTCTAGGTGCCATAGGACCAGAGTACCTGTGACGCCACCTTGTCATCACTTGGGTTTAGCGTTACATACATTGGTGACGACACGTTGTCGTCGCTGGGGTTCAGAGGGTTAATAATGACACAAGTGTTGAAAAGTTGCCAATAAATATGTTCCGGTTCGCTTTGGTCTTCATACTTCATACACCTTATTCACCCTCGCTTCCCAGTATATATATATATATATATATATATATATATATATACAGTATATATATAGTAGTGGGCCTAGTGGCAATAGATTTTCTACGGGGGAGGGGAAGCGTAGTCTTATAAGGGCAAGCAACACCAAGGTATACACGAACATCTTTATTCTTGTACCGGTAACGTTTCGACATTAACATACTGTATGGCATCATCAGATCTAAAGCAATAAGAAATAAATTTATTAATAAATTATGTTGACATTTAAAGCACACATATTTAATAATAATTTAGGAAAACATAAACAGTTAGAAATCGCGAAAAAGAGAGAAAAATACAACAAACAACAGCTACAGCTAAACCATATATGAACTACGTGTAGATATTGTATGATAAAATATACACAATACCTTAACCCTTTCATGCTCATACGACCCATAGGTTGCCAGATTAGCAATAAGAAATAGACTTCTCTGACTCTTATAATTACCTCTCCAAAATTAGTTTTCTGCCCACAGCTAACTCAAAGACAACTGCAGATGTTCAAGTAACTAAACTAAAGGTTTCTAAATACCCCTGATGGTAACAAAGGCTTTAAAGTATCCCTAATAGGCTTAAAATCGCGCTATATGTCGGAGAGGGTTAAAAACATAATAGGTTGGTGGAGAATTCGTGGGTGCCCAAGGAGGGCTTAAGATGGTGAGTGAGGAGGGACTCTGCAATTAAACGGGTGGTGTCACCAGAACAACTGAAAATTACTGAAAAATATTTTTTGTTAATGGAATGGCCTAAAGGTTCACAATGGTCTCGAATGGCTGACAAGGATGGTTTAGAAATGGGAAGTCCAATTCTATAAGATCGACCCAGGTGCTCCACAACCCTCGTGTTTAAGTTCCGTTTTGATTGGTCTATATAAGTTGCATTACATCAGCTATGTTTATATTGATAACCAATAGAGGATTGCAGAACATCCGGGATACGGTCTTTGAATTTGAAATGATGTGACAAAGTATTGAAAGGTTTGAATATTATTCTGAGGGACACTTGGGGATAGAAGCAACGAATCAGTTTTGTGATTTTATGGCGTATCGAGTAACTTGATGGTCCTAAAAATGGTATAGTGAAAAATATTACTGCCTTTTTAGCAGTAGGTACGAAGCTCGGGACTAAGAAAAGTTTATTTAGTTGTTTACCAAAACAGTTTTCAATTAATGAAATAGGGAAACCATTTGAATGTAAAATTGGTTTGATAGATGAATTAAATGTTGTCGTTAAACCTGTGAAGGTTGGTTTCCTGTATATTGAAGTATTAAATGAGTGGGTGTTCTGCTAATATTTATGTCTAGGAAGGGGAGGTTACCATTTGTTTCAGTGTCGGAAGTGAACTTAATGTTTTCCTGTTGTGAATTTAGATAAGCTAAATATTTTGGAACGTGATCGGGAGACTGGAATAAAACAAATGTGTCATCTATGAAACGTCTGTAGAGCAAAGGTTTGAATTCTATAGGACAGTTGTCAAGCCATTGTGTTTCGTGATAAGCTAAGAATGAATTAGCGAGACTGCAACCGAGAGGATTACCCATAGAAATACCATCTACCTGTTTGTAAAATGAACCATTGAAAAATGAAAAGACCATCTTTGGCGGCATATGAAAGTAACTTATGGAACTGATCTTTGGAGAATCTGTTGATAATATTTTCATTTTCAAACAATTCTGAAGTGCATATTATGTTAATTGTCTCGTTTATGGGAATGTTAGTGAATATACTAGTTACATCAAATGAAGCCATTACACAACCACAATGAGTGAAATTACAAAGTTCCTTGGCAAATGAGTATAAATGAGTCCCTAACTGTTTACTCGTTGGAAGTTAAAGGAGAGATGATTGGTACTAAATATTGTGCTAGATTGTAACTGGCTGTACCTATGGCAGACAAAATAGGGCGGACAGGGCAGTTTATCTTGTGAACTATGGGAAGTCCGTATAAAATTCCAGGGCGGGCACCAGATACGAATAAATGTGAATATATTATTTCATCTATTGTCTCGTTTCTTTTTAGTTGTCTTAGAAAGTTGTTGATTTTGTCTTCACTTATAATTACTAGAGGGTAGATATCCTGTTTTATTTCTGCGAATTTTGTTCTGTCACTCAATATTTCTGCAACTTTATTGTTATAATCTGCCATATTTAACAACACAACACCATTCCCCTTATCAGGTTTCATGACAATAATACTCTTGTCTTCCGCTAGACTTTTAAGGGCTTGACGTTCTTCTTCGCTTAACCCTTGGAAACCGGGAGGCCTCATATGAGGCAAAACGTATTTTGGTTAGGAGTCTGGGAGGCCTCATATGGGGCAAAATCCAAATCAAAGTGTTCAAATTGCGCGGGCGGATTTTTGTTTGTGCGTGGGCGACCGCAGCGCCACCAAGCACAAACTACCAGACAGCATCAGTTCTTATCTCGCATCCATGATGGCTGGAGTAAACCCGAAAAAAATTGTTGTGTCCGAATCGCGGCCCGCCGCCGCGACCCGTAAGCCTAAGAAAGGCAAGGCTAAAAGGACCAAGAAAGCATTCCTAAGTCCCGGTGGTGTTGCACGTGTACTAAAAGAGTTAAGTGACGATAGTGATGAACTTGGTGAGATTGAGATTGCGAGTGATTTTGACGAAGAGCATGTGGTTAGTGAAGATCTTGATGAAGTGGAAGATGGCGAAGAATTCCAGGGCTTTCATAGCACTGATGATGACGATGGTGATGATGATAATGATGACAATGTTGGATGCGGTGAACATCATGAAGGTGATGAAAATGTTAGTGAAATGGGAAGTGTTTTACCCGCATCACGTGAGCGTGACACGACGCACACGCTTGCGACCCCGGCGTCGGCTGTGGGGACTCCTTCCCCGGCAAAAATAGCCAGTTATTTTTATAGGAGAGCTGTGCTGGATAGTGCAAGGAAGCAGGAACGGAAGGCAGCCGAAAGGGAAAGAGGTGAAGATGCTGATAGTGAGGATGAGAGTGAAGAGTCGAGCGTGGGTAGGCCTATTCCTTTGTCTCCCGGGACCTCCGAACCCGTAGCTGGTGCGTCATTGACCCCGCGTGACCCACAGCCCTCAACAAGTGGTGCAAGTGGTGCGGTATTATCCCAGCATGACCCACAGCCATCAACAAGTGGTGCAAGTGGTGCAAGTGGTCAATGCACCTCCAGAAGGGTCTTGTTGATGGCCACAGGGGGGGCACAAAGCAGTACCTCAGGCCCCAAACTGCCCCAAAAATGCTCTCGTTGTCGCCTAAAAACTTCAGAGCCACCTAGCTCACCTTCACCACCCACTAGCCGCCCACGCCAGCAGTCGCCACCTGATGTATCACCACCAACTGACGACCACGATCCCACCTATGACCCTGAAGACACCCACGAATATGGCCGCCCTTCAAGATATATGGACGACCATGGTGCAGATTCTGGGGATGATAATTATGACCTGCCAGACGACCCTGTTGTGGACGAAGCTGAGTGGGTGGACGACCCAGCACCCCGGTGTGGCCGTGGATGTCCCCGTGCTCGGGGTGGCCGTGCCCTTGGACGTGGCCGTTCCAGGGGCCCTGCTGGTCAGAGTGGGCGTGGCCGTGCCCGTGGGAGTGGCCGCGACCGTGGCCCCTGCTGCTGCCGATGCCCCTGCTGCCCGTCCCCGTCCCCGTGCCAGGCATGCTGATGTCTGGACGTGGGAGGATGGGGCCACCTTTCAGCCACAAGATGCCACATTCAATGACGCCCAACATGCCGCTTTGATCCATCTTTCCCAGGGGTACCCAACTCAATACCTGCCGAGCTATTCAAGGCCTTTTTTGACAATGATGTCATGTCATATGTTGTCGATGAGACCAATAAGCAGCAGGCCCTCAGTGACCACCTCAGCGGCAAGACCCATAGTTCCCACATGAAGGCCTGGAAGCCTGTCACCATTGCCCAAATGTATGTGGGCATAGCACTGACCATGCTCATGGCACATGTGAAGAAGCATCGACTGGCTGACTACTGGATCACAGGTGACATAATTGCCACACCTGCTTTTGGCAAACTTATGTCCCCGGACCGCTACTTCACCATACTTGGTAACCTGCATTTCGTTACCAACACCAATGTACACCGAACAGACCGCCTGTGGAAGATAAGGGGATTCTACGACATGATGAAGGCCAAGTTTTCCACATTCTTGAAGCCTTTTCAAAAGGTCGTGATCGACGATTCTCTTGTGCTGTTCCGGAGGAACCTTCACTTCCGGCAGTACATACCATCCAAGAGACATCGATTCGGCATCAAGCTCTTCGTCCTCTGTGACTGTAAGACGGGTTATGTGCTTGACTTCATTGTCTACAGTGGGAAGGAGGGTGAGGTTCTTGCAGATCAAGAAATAGGGTTCGTTGGAGTAGTGGTGAAGGCGATGATGGATCGCTACTTCAACAAGAACCACATACTCTACACGGACAACTATTATACGTCCCCCATCCTCACCAAGTACCTGAACAGGCAGCAAACCCAGACTGTGGGCACAGTACGGAGGACGAGGAAGAACATGCCGGAATTCCCCAAAAAGACCAAGAAGGATATCTTCCTCAAGCAACATGGTCCGATGCTGGCCATCCATTGGCACGACCAAAGGAAGGTCAACATGATCAGCACCATCCACAAGGGCAACCTGGTTGACTCTGGCAAAGTCAACCACAGGACCAGGGAGCCCATCATGAAGCCAGACGCAGTTATGGACTACAACATAAACATGCGTCTGGTTGACAAGTCAGACATGCAGGTCGGCTTCATCGACTGCCTGCGGACCTCCTGCAGGTGGTATAAGAAGTTCTTCCTGCACATGATGGATGTGTCTGTGCTGAACTTGTACAACCTGTACAAGCTGATGAACCCCACAATGCCCAGGAAGTACACCAACCTTCGGAGATTCCAGAAACAGCTCATTCTGGATCTCATTGAGGAATATGCCGTGCCTGAGGATGCCCCACGAGCTCAACATATGCCAGGAGCTGGCACCATGGACCGCACATACGCTTCCGAACACCACAAGAAGCACAGGATCGTCGGCCTTCCAGTAGCTGCTGGTCGCAAGACCCAGAAACGGTGCCATGTCTGCAGCCACACCACCCGAAGACCCCAGACAAACACCAAAACCTTGTATCAGTGCCAGGAATGTCAGGTAGCACTTTGCATCATGCCTTGCCACGATGATTTCCACATCCTGGTAAACTTCTAAGTGGCACTAACCCTGAGAACACTAGTGAAAGTGACACTAAAACAATAAAAAACTATGTGCAAGTAAAAGTGACACTAATAACAATACAACAATATGTGCAAGTGAAAGAGACACAACAACTATATATTAGAGTAACTATTCAATAAGTATTTATAAGTGAAACCTGTAATAAGTGAAAGTGACACTAAAAACAATATAACAATATGTCTAAGTGAAAGAAACAACCAAATGTAATAATTACAAGTGTCAATTATGATACCGTACACTTGCGTAGCCTAGCCTCTAACCTAGTAAGTGAAAGTGACACAAAATGTATAACATGTAATAATAACTCAATAATAACAGTGAGAGTGACAATAATTCTTAACAAGAAGAGTAATAACAGTGAAAGTGACACAATAATATTACAGTAAAAGTGAAAGTGACACAATACTATTACAATAACAGTGAAATATGTTATATAAAGCTTCATATAACTCAAATAATGGTTGAACAAGTAATAAATTACACAATAATATCACATTATGTCCATAAAAACATAATATCGTGTACCGATACAAAAGCCACCGAAGCGACGAGTGACTTAGTGCGTGCTAGCCAGGGTCGCGGCGAAGTGTTCGGACGCAGGAGAAAATACGCGGGAAATTATCTCCATTCCCATCATCATATCTCGGCAACCACTTGTCGTAGCGATGTCAACTCAACGCCATTCTACAGACGAAGGTTGGTTCTACACTATGCAATTTAGTTGACTGCTTTAGATTGTCTCAATCAGTAGATATCGAATTATGAAGATAGTAATTTTTCAGGAATACCGGGGGTGGACACGACGATCGCCTCATATGAGGGCCCCCGGATCCCGGGGGTTAATGAGTCATTAAAATAACCACGTGAGAAATAACTAAACATTGCTAAAAGCTTAAGAGAATGTTTAAAGAAATCGAATGTGTTGCCATTAGCCTGATAAAAGGAGATAACAGGAAACCAACCTTCACGTGTTTAACAGCAAAATTTAGTTTATCTATCCCGATGCAATACAAAAAAAATTTAATCTTAACTTTAGTCACCCGTGTATACCACATTTGTTCCTCATATTTGTCTTTTCACAATGAACTCGAATATCTCAAACCAATTTTACATTCAAATGGTTTCCCTATTTCATTCATTGAAAACTGTTTTGGTAAACAACTAAATAAACTTTTCCTAGTCCCGAGCCCCGTACCTACTGCTAAAAAGGCAGTAATATTTTTCACTATACCATTTTTAGGACCATCAAGTTACTCGATACGCCATAAAATCACAAAACTGATTCGTTGCTTCTATCCCCAAGTGTCCCTCTGAATAATATTCAAACCTTTCAATACTTTGTCACATCATTTCAAATTCAAAGATCGTATCAGATGAAACAGAGACACCCTTGTTCTGTCCAAGACCTCAATACAGGTCAGCACAATTAGTTCCCATAAATTATCTGGTAACAGTGATGGTGTTGGGGTAGTAGGTGAAGGTATGGGGTGGAAGGAGGGAGGAGAGGGAGGAGGGTACAGGAGTGGGAAGGGTAACCAGCGGCGAGGTGGGACCAGGTGGAAGTGGAGGGAAGTGGGTGGCTAATTACTTTACTGTGAAAACATAATTTTGTGTTTTGAATATTCTGTGGTATTATGATTGCAAAGTATTGGATTGCTGGTATTAATGAAACATAATACTGCTAAAGTTGTAGCAAATTGAAACAGAGACATCCTCCAATATGAAACTGTGTGTTTTTACCTCGAAAATCTTAGATGGGGGAGGGGAGAGGGTATTATTAGGGGTTCATCCCCTACGGGGAACCCCTATTGTAATCATTAAACCCGGTTTTTCATCCAAATTCTTCTTACGCGCCGGTTTCGACGCAATAACTCCAGAACCGCTTTTTGGATCGGGATCAAACTTTCACAAGAGGTGCGTTTTTGTATTGGGCAACTTTTGATATGTTAAACATCTGGCATGGCGGCCAAACAGGTCCGTGGCAGCCGATTTCCCGAAAAACTTGACGCCTAAATACCGTCTCTCCCACTCATAGGAAACGACTGGGCTTTGGCATACGGACTCCCCTACTAATGCTCCGCAAATGTTATAGAGAAGGTTTTGCTTTTGCACGTGGGTTTTTTTCCGGCAATCTTGAAAAAAACTCTAATTCCACTTAAAATTCCACATCTTGAAAACTACGCCGATGATCAAAGCCATGCTTGCATAGTTGGGTGAGGCTCGCGATTCCGAACGTTTTGATAACAAAAGAATATAAATGGGTGGAATAGTTTGGCCGCAGCATTGAAAACTGTCTATTCTTAAATGACTTTAAAACCGCATTCGCTACCCACACAAAGTTTACCGTCTACAGTCTATAGGCTTCCACGCATCCCCCAGTTTTGCTTAATAACATAATCTCTTTATTATTCAGATCTATTATTTTTTTTGTATTTAACTCTCTCAAAACAGATAGAGTCCCTACGAATTCCAGCAATTATTTAGCCAACCTACCTATACATACCTACCCTACCAAATAATAATGATAATTCAAATTTATTTTTGTTGAATAGCAGAGTATTGGCTAAGGTTTTTAACAATTCCTCCCTTTGCCAAATGCTTTGTTTAATAACAATGATATGGACCTTTAAAGTTTTGGCACTTGCCTGTGTGACTTACCCTGCCCTTCCTTCCTACCTCTCTCCTCCCTCATATCTAGCAAATGTATCAACAGCCACTCTAGTGAACTTTCGGTATTTAGTTTATTCAGCTTAATACTATTAATCCACATAAAATAGAAACCTATCACGATTTTTGTCTAATACAACCATAGACAGTGCTATTACATATTATTTGAACATGATGTCGAATTTAGCAGTTGCTGTTTACCTTGAACAGTAATGACAGAACCGAAAGCTTCTCTTGCCGTGTAGTACTCAAAGAAAGCAGGGTTACTTAAGCCGGCCCATACCGAACTGTTACCAAGTCAGAGATTCAGAGGTAACTTTCACAATGCATTATAACCCTAGACAGACACCAATATACCACTAAATCATACAAATATCACTACAAAAAAGATAGGAAAATATTATATTAACCCGTACAGCAGCAGCGACGCGCCTGACGCGTCGGCGATGTATGTAACGCACAGCCCCAGAGACGCGCCTGGCGCGTCACCCTAATTGCGCCGACCGTAACCTCAGGTGTAGCCACTCAAGAGGGCTCAGATTTGTATGGGAACTGTGTACGTATCCCACGCAAACGTGCCGATGGTTGAAAACTCTCAAAGTCCACGTGCGTGCGCGTGAGCGCGCAATAACCTGGTTTTTTGGGGTAATTGCCTTCAATTTTTTACTCTTGTAAAATACGTTTTCGGGGGCTCTGTAGGACCATTCTTTAACCTTTTAGAGCGGTTTTTCGTGGTTTTTCCTTCATTCCTAACCCATTCGCTATTGTTTCTGGAATAAAACCATTTTTTGAAAACCGGCCGGGTTCTGGTGAACAAACATTACAAAACTAGCCGGGGCTGGACGGGTTAATGTCCTAGGTATTTGAAATTATGCAAATGAGTAAAATGCATTATGATATAATGATAATGGCATTGATTAGTATCTGGCAACAGTGTTGCACTAATTTTCTGAACGTATGCGAACTTCGGAGTATTTATCCCATTGATATACACATCTATCACTATTTAAATTTAATACAACCATACACAGTGCTATTACATATTATTTGAACATAATATAGGATGGTCTTTCCTTTAAACCATTTTCTATATCTATTCACGAAAAATATAGGCCTAGCCTAGGCAGCGCTACCGGTAGGTACGAATTTAGCAGTTCGAATTTTGATTGAGAGTGGGATTAGGCCTAGGCCTAACCTAGGGCTTAACATGGGATACTCTTTGGGGGTTGGGAATAGGCTCAGGCTGCTTTAGGCCTAATTAGGTAAAAATAGTCAAATTGAGACACTTGCACAGCCAACATTTAGCCAACAATAGCCTATTTATAGGCTACCTTTCATTACTGCAGTTAAGCACAAACTTATTTTACAATGGAAAATAATGCATGAGGAGGGCTGGGTAGGCCTATTAGTATTTTGTGAAAAACTTAAATTAGGTTAGGCTATAGTATACTTCATTAGGTTATTAGGCTTATGAGAAAACAGGCCTAGGCCTAGCTTAATTTTATTTCACTGCTCAACATATTTTGTTTTTGTTTTTGCTGTTGAGCTCTGCATATATTCAGGTAGGCTTGGGTTTTAGTAAAATTGCATTAGGCTAGGCTACATATTTTTACTTCTATTGGAAAGCACAGGCCTACACAATAATACACATGTTAAAGAATTTAGCCTAGCCTACCACAATTTAGCCTAGACTGAAAGAACAAACAAAAATAGGCTAGGCTAATTGCAGCTAAATAATTTAGCCTAGACTGAAAAAACAAAAAAAAATAGGCTAATTGCAGTTTTGGTAAGAGTTGTAGTTGTGGGCATACCAAAAGCTTTGTTTATATAGCCTAGTCGCACGCTCGCAGTTAGGCCTACATTCTCTTCTAATTTAACTGCTGGGGTAAAGCAGGGTATCAAACCGAAGCAATTTTGTGTGGAGACTCTAATGAATATGAGAAGGAATACAAAAAATTAACTTGGAATAGCATTGTTTTGGCCACTTTATCACTTCCAAAGACATAATTTAAACTATAAACCATAATTTTATCTTTACATAGGCCTATACAATAATAAAGACAACAAATATTGGACTCGGCTCTCGTTTGACACCCTGGGGTAAAGCCACCCTTAATCCGCCGGCCGGTAACAAAACAATTTACCCAACGCCTGGCCGTGGGATACAATAATGGGTTGAGGGGGCTTTATCCCCCTATGACTTATTGTCATCATCATATATATCACCAGCAGGGGCAAATAACCACAGTCAACTTAGACGCGAATGTAACTGCGAGCGTGCGACTACGTAAATAAAGGGGATGATAGACCCGCTAACACAACTCTTAACACATTTTTTCCTAATGTATCAGATTTTTTTATATTTATGACCTCAACAGTTGAAAGATGACAATTTTATGGTTTATTTTATACAAAAACATTTGCTTTGTAACTTAGATACTCATATTTATGCTTATAATTGCAGTACGAGTGGGGTTTTTCTTTTTATATGTAGGCCTAGGCTAAACAAACGTTAGTTTTTGTTTTATAGGCTAAACTAGGCTGAAGTTATGCTAATAAATATTAATTGGAGCAAGCAAATCTGTCAAGGAATAGCCTAGATGTGGAAATTTACAGCCAATTTGCTCTAGCCCTTTTACCAGGTACAGAGGGTAGAGATCGTTGGATGCTATAATATGTTGAGGGGGTCAATCACCCCCCATGACATATTGTCATCATCATATATATTGCCAGCAGGGGGCAAATAGCCTAGGCCTAGCCTAACTAAAACAAAAATCGCCGTCAAAATAGACGTGAACTTATATTAACTACGGCGATCGACCATTGCCCGCACCGGCCGTCCCCCGGTTATTGTTGAGGTCCTGAGGAACCGTATGACTTTGACGAGCTCTTCCCTCCGCAATTTCCGCATCCCATGTATCGTCGTACGGTACCTCTTCCCCTCCACATCCTACATCTGGTCATCCTACATATGCCTCCTAAGCCTCGCCTCGTTCCGTCACTGAGCATGTGGATGGGTGTCCCTTTCTGGCTTCAAAGATGGATTCCTTCCAACAGCTACTGGATTGTCTGGGGTTGGTTGATAAGGGCACCTCGCTTCAAGACATTGCTCTGGTCCTAGTACCGCGGTTTGTAGGTCTCTGGTTCGCCACCTGATGACCTGCTATTGGGTTGTTGCCTTTACAGTGTTACGGTTCTACGAATGACCTAGAGTGAAATTGACACGGTGGTGAATTTTAACCTTAACTATAAACTAATTTAATTGTGACATAGGATCTCCGCGACTACGGTAGGGCCGGAGCGGGCGAGTATTCGCCTGAGGTTGCCCTTAACACCCAAGACAAGACAAGACAAAATTCTAGTGCTGGTTTTACTCAGATGTTGTGAGTTTTAATTTAGCCTAGCCTAGGCCTAAGAGTTCAGAAGATTTGCAAAATGCACCCCATACTAGCCTACCCATAGCCTAATAGGCCTAGTGATTCTTTTTTGGCAGACCACCCACAAATGTTCATATAGCCTAGGCCTAGGCTAGCCTAAGTTCTGGAATGCATGTTGGAATAGCCTTCCTATAAACTGTAGGCTAGGCTACTTCCTTTTAATTTAAGTTTGATTCTTTGGAAAAATCTATTAGGCCTAGACCAGGGCAGGAAAGTAACATTTAAAATGACGTGTAAAATGTCGCCCATAAACGGCGGGCCGCTATGTTATTGTAATTTGGGAGCTTATTTTGTCTGTTGATTGACTTTGTCCCTAATTGGGGATCCTTTGAATTAGCACAGATGATGATGACTTACCGTACATCATAATACGTGATGGGCCGACGTGGGGGGGCAGAGCCGCAGAGACCCCCTCAACATATTTTGTGTCCCACAGTAACTTTTAATGGGATGGATGTAGTTACCGGGTGTACGGTCGTCATGTTTACATTGGGCGATCGCCGCGGTTAACTTCGCGTCTCTGTTGACGGTGATGTTTTCGGCATATTTCATTTTATTCACTTCCTTTTATATTTAGGCTATAATCTAGCTTTGGCACGACAATAACCCTAACCTAGGCTTTCTTAAAGATTCTTCTAATCTTCCAGTAGCCTATAGCCTAATTTAGGTCATTTTTAAAGGCACACAATTAAATGGTTGGTATTTTAAACGACACTACTGCAGCATTATGAGAAACAATTTATTAGAGATAATAGGCAACAATAGATTCGCCATATTTTTCTCCATAGGCTATAGTCCGCATGGAGGATTTTCGTTATCGACAAATTGAAAAAATTCCCACTTCACAGACAAAATAGACAAATACACCAAAAATCGGGGTGTGGGGGTGGCAGCCCCCACCCATAATAGCCTACTATAATAGGTTAGGTAAGGTTGTTAAGTTAGGCTAAGCTAATGTCCTTTCAAAGGGGTATAGGCCTAGTAAACACTAGGATAGCCTATACCTGGTCAAGGGTAAGTCCTGCTGTAGTCAACTTGAATGCTACCTTAAATTGTAATATTAGACTAGGCCTTGCCTATAGATAAAATAGCCTTGCCTACTTATTTATTGTAGCCTATAATATAGGCCTAGCCGGGTATAATGTAGAGTTCGGGCGTACCGCCACCATTGTTTACACTGCGCAGATCGGCGACGGAAGCTTGCCATCATGTTCCCATCCATTTTGAATACCGTTGGATACGATAATATGTTGAGGGGGGCAAACACCCCCCATGACATATTGTCATCATCATATAATTTGCCAGCAGGGGGCAAATAGGCCTAACCAAAACAAATCGTCGTCAAAAATTCATGTTACGATCGGGTCTCGTATAAATCAGTGGCTCTTATACATTGGACTAGACTGGCATAAATGCAACAATGGAAACGCTAGATCCAACCCCTGATATATAATCCCGTCGAACAAAGAACACATAAATTATACCCTCCAGAGTTATATCTGCGATAGCGGGGTATCTTAACTCTCAGTATCTATGTGCTTCTACTATAGGCTGATGTTCTCTGAAACAGCCTATTATCTATAACATAATTATGGTTGCTTAGTTATGGTACACAAGGAAAAGATAGTTAACTTAATTAAATCACAAGAGTGATCTAATGCAAACAAGAAGAAGGTTTACTTAACGTTACTTTAATCAATAATATCTGTCACTCCTTTATGAAAGAAAGTGTTGTAAAGTCCTCAAGCACCGAACAAGGAACCTTCTGAATAATTTCGGATGCTACTAAGAAGAACGTATCGGAAATGGAACCACAAAATAGCAGGAGGCAGGACAAGTTTCCGAGGACGCCGAGACGTAAATACACAAAAAGGCTGGACATATAATGTTATTGGACACAAGAATATTATAAGCGGTGCAACTGTAATAATGCTCGCCACGAAAAAGTAGTACTCCTATTAACAAAACCGGTCTATGCTGGTTGTGTCTCTCTACAGCAACCTAGACGTCAAAATGCTTGTGTAAAAATAATGGGTATGCATAAAAGAGTATATGATCTAATCCAGCTAATGTCTACCCGGGTTAATAAAGTCTAGCTGGGATGCGCAAAGGTACAGAATTCTGGTGGAGCAAGGCAGCTCCTAGCCTAGTGTGGACCTTGGGTTTGTGCGGCCTGATTACGTTAATATGAAGGGGTGCTCTCTTGAGGATTCTCGATCACAAGTATCGAGTATCCTCCAGGCGACCCTCAAAAGTAAAAGCAAATAGAGTTAGAACAGAGTTGGGTGGATTAGGCAAGCAGCCCTCACGGACTACACAGTCTAAACTCCAAGGTACACAGACAAACGATCCACCCAGGTAACCCACAGAATCCGTAGTGTCGTCTAGCTCAAAAGTAGCCTACACACATTGAAAACACCAACAGCAAGGTACCTGATCCCTAGTCTAGCATTATTTAACCCTGTAGAAACATTAGTGATTGATGGAGACAGTCTGAGCAATACAATCTCCCAAAAAGACAATGACTATCTTCAACCTTAATCTAGTACATAAGAAATGTGAGATCCAGCATATAATACAGTCTGGCCACCAATTCAAGGTGTGGATGCAGAGAACCAGAGGGGAATTGATATTAACTTTAATAAAAGGTGAGGAAGTAGTGGAAGTGATAGAGGCAGTAGGAGAGAAAGATTCTAAGACAAGAGTGTGGGACAGTTCAAGGGAGATGCTTAGAGTATGCTGTCTGGGATGGATCTGACAAGGATATTCCCATGGCCCTCCTGGCTGGAGTCCCAGTTCGCAAGAATGGCACGAGGGCGCGCGACAGTCGCCCAGTAAGCAGCCGCGTAGTAGGCAGTGTTAGGCAGGAGGCAACGAATCCCGCGAGGCCTATGTAAGGGGGCCAGCCACGCGCCGCACTCACTACCAAGTCACACCACCTTGTCTCTCTCTCTCTCCCTTTCCCGCTCGCCTTCCCATCATTCAACTTAACACAATACTTTCACTTGACTAAATAAAATAGAAAGGATTGTGACAGACGAAAATAAAGAACAGTTCTGAACTGTCTGCAACACAAGCTTTCTCGAGAAGGAAAGTACACAATGATAGGTAGACTGTAGCTATATTCTCTGCCCTGGCGAGTCCTAGCGAGTAAGCCATGCGGTTCTGGGGGAAGCGGTGAGCGTCACACTCAAAATAAACGCGAACTTACTTACAGTTTCTTACAGTTTCTTACAGTAGATCCTCTGGAAAAAGGCAAACTAGGCCTGTGTATCCAGCTCAGTACCAGTACTTGCACTGCTGCGGGCGTTCACGGTGTTGGCGGCGGCGGTAGCAGAAGCAACATTTTTACTATTCTGTATTTTTGTTTTATAATCAAACTTCAAATCTTGTCTTCCCCATGCTTTATCAAGATTACTTTCAAACTCCCTTATTGATTCGGAATCGACTACATACTGGGGCAGTGCGTTCCACTCATTTACCACTCTATCACAAAATGAGTTCTTTGCCTTCTCAAGCCTATTTCTTTCTTTGTAAAGTTTCTTAGAGTGTCCTCTCGTTTTTGTTCCCTCCCGCATCAAGAAGATACCTTCACACACATCCTCATCGTACTTTCCTGACACTATCTTAAAAGTCTCTATCATATCCCCTCTCTTTCTCCTATATGCCAGTGTCGGAAGCCCCAGTGTCCTCAACCTCTGCTCATAGCCTGCGTTCTTCAACGTTGGTACCAGCTTGCTAGCTCTCCTCTGCACTTTCTCCACTGCTTCTATATCCTTTACCATATATGGAGCCCACACCTGGTTCGCATATTCCAGGTGCGGCCTAACCAGCGCTGTATAGAGATTCCTGAAGATTTCTTCGTCAAGTGACACAAATGTCCTCCTTATCAGCCCTAGAATTCTATTGGCTTTGTTTATCTTTTCCGCTAAATGTTCTGAGAAATTTAACTTATTGTCTATCACTACTCCTATATCCTTTTCTGCATTCACTTCCTCCATCGCTTCATACATAATGTATCCTACCTTGTCTATCTTGCTTGTCCCAATCCGCATGTACTTGCATTTTTTGGATGAAAAGGCATTAACCAATGCTCAGACCATCCCTTCATGCCCTCCACATCTCCTTGAAGCAAACCCACATCTTCCTTACTCCTCACTCTTCTATACAGCTTAGTGTCATCCGCATACAGGTATACCTCACTTCCATTAGTTATAACTTCAGGTAAGTCGTTGATAAATATAACGAACAGCAGTGGTCCCAACACAGATCCCTGAGGTACCCCACTTGTAATTTCCCTCCACCCCGAGCCTATTCCATTCACCAGTACCCTCTGTCTCCGATCTTTCAGGAAGGCTTCTATCCATTTCACACATTTCTCCCCTATATTATAGCTTCTAACTTTCTCTATTAACCTTTTATGTGGGACCTTATCGAAGGCCTTCATAAAATCGAAATATACCACGTCTATTACATCACCATCTTCTAGAATTTGCATCCAATCATCTACCACCTTAATTAGCTGTAGTACCGTCGACCTCCCCGGCAAGAATCCGAACTGTCTCCCACTGATAAGTTGGTTTGACTTCATATGATCCATTATTCCTTCTCTAATTACCGTTTCCTTTAGTTTACACACAACACTTGTCAAGCTGACTGGTCTATAATTCCCTGGGTCATTTCTCTTTCCCTTCTTATATATAGCTGTTATGTTCGCCTCTCTCCAGTCCATCGGGATTTGTCCTGTATTAACGATACCTCAAATAACATTTTCAATGGATCTACTAACATCTCACCTCCTTCCTTTATGATTCTTGGGTGTATCCCATCCGGTCCTGGTGACTTACTTCTGTTCATTTTTTCTATAGCCCTTCTTATTCTAGCATGGGAAAACTCTATTAGTTCTAGTGCCTGTGCCTGTTTGATGGGAATAGTAGGCACTGCATCATCTGACTCCACTGTTAGTACCCTCCCAAAGTATTTCCACAGCACCTCTGCTTCTCCTTATCAGTCTCTGCTCTACTCCCATCATTCAACCCCCCTACCAGCTCTGGGATCCCTACTCTTCTTGTTAACTTTTCCTGAATGTACTTCCAGAATATTTTTGGATTATCCTTCACATTTCTAGCTATCTCTCTCTCCCTCTCCTTCACCCCCCTCCTTGTTTCCCACCTTATTTTATTGTTTATTTGTCTGCGTTCCAGATCCACTTCTTTAGCTTCTATACTAGACCCCCTGTTCTTTTTTAACAATTTTAATCTTTCCCACTATCGTTTCTTTCTTCTAATCAATGTCCAAAGTTTTCTTTTCATTGGCAATTCTGGGTTCGTACTTTTCCTCAATTTTGTTTTATCATTATATTCCCTTACTGGTACACTTTTGGATACAGCATTCTCCAGTTTGACTCTAATTTTCCTCCACATTCCTTCAGCGTTTTCACCGTTCAAGTATTCCCCCCAGTCAATGTCCAAACACCGTCTCAGCAGCTCATAATCTGCTCTATCATACCTGTATATTTTTCTATTGCTTCTATTATCCCTCTCTGATTTAATGTTACAACTAAAGCTTATACAGGCATGGTTACTTACAGTAACTGCGGCGATCGACCATGTAAACAGGACGGCGGCGGCAGCGGTGGACGCTTGCGATCATGTTCCCATCTATTTTGACTGCCATTGGATACAATAATATGTTGAGGGGAGGGCTTTGCTGCAATTTTGTTGGTTGTTTGCCCCCTACTGGCAATATATATGATGATGACAACACGTCATGGGGGCAAAGCCTCCCATCAACATATTAATGTATCCAATGGCATTCAAAATAGACGGGAACATTATCGCAAGTGTCCGACGCCGATACCGCCGCCGTCATGTTTACATATGTCGATCACCGTGGTTAAAGGCTGGTTCACACATAGCCGAGTCGGTGCGCGAGTCCAACACGAGTCACACTCGTCGATTATCGCCGTCGTTGGAGGCTGAGTCGGCCGCGAGTAGCAATTGCTCCCGAGTCAAGGAGAGTGTAACACGAGTTAACTCGAGTCAATACGAGTCAATACGTGTTTATGCAAGAGTCTGTACGAGTAACTGAGAGTCAAAACGAGTGTAACACGAACCCAACACAAGTGTCAAAAATTTGAAAAATAATGGCCACATTCCAGGGCACGTAAACAAAGAGTATGGACGAGTCAACGCGATTGTTACACGGATCAACACGATTGTTATACGGATCAACACGAAAGACAATGCGTTGACTCTCATTGGATCTCTGTTGCACACGTGTTGACTCGTGTTACATCCGTGTAAACTCGTGTAAACTCTCGTTGATTCGTCCTACATTTTTTAAATAACGGTATTTCAAATGACACTTACTTTTTCGTGTTACACTCGTGTTTTTTTCTCAGTGGATCGTGTTTACTCTTGTTTACTCGTGTTTTCACTCATGTTTGAATCGTGTAAACTCTGGCATCATGGGGGCACCAAATTTTGGCATTCACATTCGTGCTTTCTACTCTTGTTGATACATGTTGCATGTGTGTTACATACGTATTGTTGCGTGTAGACACGTGTTGCTTCGTCAACGTCGAAATGATGACGAAAAGCGACGAATCACCAAAGAGTGTTACACGGGTTTACACGAGTCAACACGAGTTAACACGAATAACGGACTTATTCAGAGTCAAACATGAGTTAACACGTATGTACACGAGTCTACACGTATTTAGGCCACACTCGTGGGTACTCACCACGGGGCCCAAAAATTTCATGCATGCATCATGCATGCATGAAATTTTTGGACCCCGTGGCGAGTACCCACGAGTGTGTCGAGTAAACAAAGAGTATACACGAGCGTAGCACGAGTCTATACGAGTGTTGAGGAGTATCGACGAGTCATTGCTGAATAGCAAAATTTCATCACTCGTGTTGGACTCGCGCACCGATTCGGCTATGTGTGAACCAGCCTTTAGTTCGCGTCTATTTTGAAGGCGTTTTTTTTCGGTTATTTGCCTCCTGCTGGCAATATATATGATGATGACAATATGTCATGGGGGGGTGACCCCTCAACCTATTATTGTATCCAAAAGCAGTCAAATAGACGGGAACATGATGGCCAGCGTCCGCCGCCGTTCCGCGTAGTGTAAACAAGGCTGGCGGTACACCCGAACTCTACATTCTACCCCACTAATTTTCCAACTAGCATAACCGATGATTATCAATGATCAATCCCAGTCAGAAACGTCCATGCTTCCCTCCCATAAGTCAATGTCGGGATTACCACACTGTCATGCAAGGACTTCTTTACTTCCATGCTGACCACCCTATTTCTTCTTACTGCTTTCAGAGTTCCTACAACGCTCTTCCCCTGTTACACTTTCTCCCACACTTCTTCATCCATAGGCTTATTCACATCTTTACTCAACACACTGCCCAAATACTTAAATGAGCTGACATTCTTCATAGCCGTTTAACCTTACTTCACACTCTATGGTTGCACCCCTTTCAAAGACCATAATATTGCTCTTCCTAGCATTTACCTCCAGATTCCGTTTTTCACACACTGTTCCAAACATATTTACCTGACCCTGCAACTCCCATTCACTATCGCTCATCAGAACTGTCTTGTCAGCAACAGTAGTACCGGTACTGTACTGTTGAGGCAACTTCCACACGTTTCCTTCCCTTATCAGCGGTACACCAACATCCGCTGCTCTTCCTTGTATTTCTTTCATGACTCCATCCATATACTGTACCGGTATATATTGAACAACCATAGGGACATCACACACACCCTTGCTTTAACCCAACATTCAGATTAAAGAACTCGCTCTGTTAATTATCCACACATACTGACACCTTTGCACCCTCATACATGCTCTTCATTGCTTTCAGCAACTTGCCATCTACTCCGTATATTCTCAGTACCGGTACTTTCCACATACCTTCTCTATCAATTCTGTCATAGGCCTTCTCCAACTCCATAAATGCAGCATACAACTTTTGTCGATTCTCCAGATATTTCTCCACAACACATTTCCGGGCAAAAATCTGAGCTACACTTCCTCTTCCCTTCCTAAGATGACTACAGTATGCTAACCGTTTCCCCAGCAATACTGACTGAAAATGCCCAATTATATTGCATGTCCTCTTCAGATTTATCTAAAATATGTAAAATTACACCAAATACCACTACAGTAGCAGTGCAATCAATAAAACTCACTAACAGGATAAATAAATGGAAGAAATACTCCAAAAGATTAATATGTTAACCCTTTACCCAGCAATACTGACTGAAAATGCCTAAATAGATTGCATGTGCTCTTCAGATTTATACATACATACGTACTGTGACGCACTCCAGTGCTGGGCAACGCAACCTGAGTGTACTCCTTGGTACTCCACTGTACCGCCCGTGATCTGGCTACCGTCAGCCGCAATGTATATTGAGTGTGACAACTTATAACTATGTTCTTTGTATCTCTGCAAAGGTCTCGTCATGTGCTAACCAGTGGTGGGTTTTGTTTTAAGCCATGTCGAGACCTTCCATTTAATATGTAGTATCAATAGAGAAGTTGATAGATAATACAATGGGAATTCAGAGAGAGAGAGTGAGTTAGGCTTCAGAGCAAGAGGGTAGCAACGCGCCGCGCTGCCGGCCGGGTGGTTGCCAGACGTATGGACTGGTTGGCAGCCTTGCCCTTATAGCTAGGCGCGATAGGGTTGGTAGTCCATTGTTGCCTGCCTGGGCTGGGCCCATGTTGTCGTACAGCACACTGCCTGGAGGTTGGCTGTGTGTTCCTTGACCAGGTTGCCTAGAACCTTTGAGATTCTAACATCCCTTGCTCTCTCTCCCCACTTCTCACGGTTGCACTCTTTCTCTCTGACGACATTACTCTCATTTCATTCTTCTCTCTATTTAAATGCATAACCTTCCCTTGAGGTCCTAAAGGAGTTTCAGCACTCACCTCTCGTATTACTCTTAGGACAAGCATATATTTACATGTATTAGATTTAAGGGGTTAATGTGAACAGCGATCTTCTTGATGAGGATAGTTGGTGAACGTTCTACATGTTCACGAGTTATATGCTCTGCTCATCATCCCATTTGTGACTAGACTGGTGCCATGTGTAAGAGCCCGACCATGCCCAGGAGTTGTCTGTAGAGGGACGAGGACTTAGCCTTGATTTGCATACCGAGCCAGGAGCGAGTGTAGCACCCGAGACTACAGCTCGCTCGTAGTGCCGGTATAGTAGAGTAACGTAATTTATCTGTCCTTGTGTTCTCTGCAGTCTTCTCCTGGGTTCTCGCTTTCGGTGCTGGGACTCGTTGTTCCTGTGACTTGGCCTGCTAGCTAGAACACATGGGGATGATGAGTGGGATATATCTTTATTTTACTATGCATTGCAGCTCTCTTTAAGTATATATCTATAACACTTTACAATACACATTACTCACACACAAGACAACACTATTAATACTTTCATGTATCAATTAACTGCACTGTCGTTTTGCTGCTGTGTCCGGAGTTCTGTTGCGTAGGGCGCATACGGACTCGGAGGGGAGACAGAGTGAGAGAAGCGAAGTAGCCTATGCGGTAGTAGGCTACCGGCGCATTACTGTTGCCTGCAACCTTTTAGTTATTCCAAGTATAGATTCATTATTATAATAAGTGACTACTGTTTATGTTCCTCCCATGTGTATTATTAGGTATCTACTGGATCATGAACATCTTGTATGCTACATGCTAGTGCATGTTAGTAGGGGACAGTTAGTGTAGTGCACGCGCTTTCAAGTAGGCGTGTACATTTGTCATTTAGCATTTCACTGTCATACCTTTAGCCTGCTTCTATTCTACATTATTAGAGGCTTAATATTAACGTAGTTTCTTGAGTATTGCATTTCTTTAGTAATAACGTAACCTATAAATGTCTGAGGGAGTTTAGCCTCATAGCCTACCCCTGTTGTACACTTTCGCCGAGTTAAGGTACCTCGTTACCGTAGACGATAACTCTGTAGGGCGTTGGTGCTTTTGTTGTCTGGAGCATATAGTATTTGGGACTGGAATCGAGCGTGTCGTTGTCACTTAAGCCATTTCTGTCCTACGATCAAGAATCCCGAATATGTATTGCCGATCCAGCCGTAACAAAATGTCGACCTTGCACAAGATTCAGTAGTATCCTATCACATGTTTTTTGGAGAACTATTCTATGCTACCTAGTAGAGCTGGCTAGAATTTTCTTGCATATTGGAGGAATTTTTATTGTGTCATTATTGTATTGGTGGACTTGCAGATTGTTTCGTTAGGTGTCTAGAGTAGAGTCATTCAAGCATCTTTAACATTTTTGTGAGTCGAGACTGCAATTAGTAATAAGCACTTTTTTTTTGAACAGCAATTGTATAACCAGCACTATGTCTAATGACTCATCATTTACGGGGGAGGATAACACGGTACAGCCTAGTGACCAGCAAGTACAGCAGATATTTAGGGAGGGGAGTGTTATAAGTGGAGAGAGGGATGCCCGGGCATTTTTGCAGACACCTTTGACCGAACAGCGCCTGCAGGCTATTGATTGTTACGGTCTTCGCTGTTTAGCCACGGTTTTGGGGCGGGACTGTCCTGACAGTTGGCCCAAGAAGAATTTGGTGGCATGTTTGTTGGGTGATGGCAATGGGGCGGTGGGTGGAGTGGGGTCTTGGGGGGTTCCCTCCAAGCCTCCATTCCACTCTACCCCTGAGCTGGGCCCTCAGCCAGCGAGTCTTAGCACGATGCAGCAGGAGGGTTCTCAATGGCAAGCTGGCTTACCCGTAAACACGTCTCGGTGTGAATCCCCCATTTTGTGCTCTCCCCCCCCAGGCCTGTCTCCTGAGATGTTATTTCAGCTAGAACTAGCTAAGCTTAAGTTGCGAGAGAGTCAACAGGCTAGTATAGAACGGATTAAGCTGCAGGAGACTCAGATACAACAGGCTAGTATAGAACGGATTAAGCTGCAGGAGACTCAGATACAACAGGCTAGTATAGAACGCATAGAGGTTGCTAGAATCCAAGCCAATCAGGATGCAACCAGGTACCAGGCTGAAATGGATGTCGAGAAGTCTAGAGTAGAGACCACGGGGCGTCATCTCGGTGGTGGGCACCGGGTTACAGACTCACTTTCGCATTTAATTAAGTTAGTACCCGCATTTGATGAGACAGCAGTGACTGAGTTTTTTGCTCGTTTCGAAAAGAAGTGTCGTGAGTATGACTGGCCGGAGGTTAAATGGGCAGCATTAGTTTCATCACGTCTAGTGGGTAAGGGGTTGAAAGCCTACGATGCACTGTCACTGGACGAGAGTGTCGTGTATGGACTGGTGAAGGAGGCTGTGCTCCGGGCCTACGAACTGCAACCCGAAACTTATAGATTGAAGTTCCGTGGCGTGAATAAGAAGAGCGACGTCAGTTTTATGGAGCACGCACGGGACTTAACAGATGCATGTAATAACTGGTTTCGGTCCGAGCACGCAGAGTCGGCTGAGGAAATTAAGCAACTTTTCTATCTGGAACAGTTTTACAAATGTACTGGAACCGATCTAACGCTGAACATTAAGGAAAAATGTCCCAAGACAGTAGAGGAGGCTGCCAAGATGGCAGACCTCAGATTATCATTGATTCGTGGTTGCGGTGCCGCTCAGAGGGCTGAGTCAGGGCAGAAGGGGCGCTATACCCCACCCACCAGAGTTTTCGATAATAACAAATCCTATGACACACATAACCACACTAAAAGCATTGCACCTAATAACACCTACAAACACAAGCCTCTCCCGTTTACTAAAGGTCAGGCCCCTTCTTCGCCCGCACAAGGGAAGAAGCCCATAGGGGATGTGAAATGTTACAAATGTCAGAAGCTAGGCCATTATTCACGTGAGTGCCCTAGTAACACTCCCGCTAAGCCGGTGTCATTGGTTCACAGTATCGGTGTGTCTCTGAAGGCTGCAGCAACTGCCCGGGGTAGGTTGTCAGCAGCTGAGGCACACGCGGTAAAGAAGCGTACGGAAGGCTCGACACCTGTCCGGGACACTTTCTGTAGCCATCGGGGACACGGGTTTGTGAGCTGGGGGAGTGAACTACGGAGGGTTGACTTGCTGAGGGATACGGGGGCTTCGCAAACTTTGTTGAGGAACTTCACAGGGAAACCGATAAATGCGGCCAGAGTTGTTGTGGTGCAGGGTATAAATGCTACGAGGTCATACCCACTTGTGAGGTTGGAGTTGAGAGTGGGAGAGGTGTGCAGGGAGCTGGATGTAGGGATCGTTGAGTGTTTGCCAGTTGAGGGCGTCGACCTTCTTCTCGGCAACGACTTTGCGGTGCCCACTTCCGGGACTCCACCCTTAGTCGTTGCCGAGAGGGCGGCCGACGTGGATGGTGAGAATCGGGAATGGGTTGGGAGGTGCCAACAGGATGAGATGGCCTGTGTGGTAACCCGATCTCGCTCTGTGGCTCCTGCACAGCCTAGAACTCAACCTCGGGGACAGTGGAGGAAGGATCAGGAGAAGGTTGCTAAGGGCAGGAAAAGGGACATTGATTCTGCTGCACTTCTCGGTGATTCGGTACTTGGACCTATAATAAACACGGGAGTTGACTCTGGCCCAGAGATGGTGTGTAACAAGGCAGAGTTGGGTAAGACTTCGCGTGAGGCAAGAGCTGTAGCGAGAGCCACTAAGGCAGTAGAGCCTACTAGCCGGGGTAATGTCTTATTACAAAACCATCTTGATGCATTGACGCCCGGGGACATAAGTGAGCAGCAGCTGCAAGACGCTAGCCTAGCTCGTTATAGCAATGGTGCCATAGAGTTGGAGGAAGATGGCGAAGAGAAGCCGGGGTCTATACTTAAATATGTCCTTGAGAGCCGGGAGAGACTTATAAGTTGCATGGCAGCGGCAGGTAATAACTTGGTTAATGCACAGGCGGTCATGAAGCACCAGTATGACGCCAAGGTGAAGCTTCGGGAGTTTTCGGTGGGTCAGGAGGTAATGTTGCTTTTACCTTTGCCTGGACACCCCCTTTCTGCCAAGTTCATTGGGCCGTATGTGGTGGCTAAGAAACTGTCCGACCTTGATTATCTCGTTGCAACACCTGACCGTAGGAAAAAACATCAGTTATGTCATGTTAACCTCATGAAAGAGTATGTGAGACGCCCCTCAGAGCCTCTCACTGTCCCTGTGCTGGCCTGCAGCGGCCAGGGTGGAGAAGGAGGTGGGGACAGTCATGCTGCTGAGGAGGATAGCTGGGACTGTGTCATTTCCGCGGAACAGTGGGCGGGGAATACTGAACAAGAGGCTAGGCAAGCTGTAAGTCACCTGCCTGAGCACCAGGGTGCTGCTGTCCTAGGCCTGTTCAGGTCATACCCCTCTGTTTTCGCCGAACACCCAGGTCTCACTACTCAGGTAACGCACGACGTGGACGTCGGTGATAATGTGCCCTTCAAGTCAGTGCCCTACCGTGTGCCCCCGGTAAAGTTGCCAGCTTTACGGGAGGAGTTAAAGT
This sequence comes from Paralithodes platypus, assembly GCA_032716605.1. NCBI lineage: Eukaryota > Metazoa > Arthropoda > Malacostraca > Decapoda > Lithodidae > Paralithodes > Paralithodes platypus. Next base: position 30,698,369 of record CM064507.1, on the reverse strand, counting down.
ACATGGTTGAGAGAGGGATGATCACTGAAGGTTATGTGAAGTGGACATCACCCGTCATGTTGCAGCCAAAACCTGATGGCAAGGTGCGGTTCTGCATAGATTTTCGTAGGCTAAATGGCTTGACCACTACCAACCCTTACCCTTTGCCTCGAGTTGACGACAGCGTGGACAAGATAGGGAATGCAAAGTACCTTACTAAAATTGATCTTGTAAAAGGCTACTGGCAAGTACCCCTGTCGGACCGAGCTAAGCAAGTTTGTGGTTTTGTGGTAGATGGCAAGACCTACCAATGTAACGTAATGCCTTATGGGCTTAAGAACGCACCTGCCACGTTTCAGAACCTGATGAACGATATTTGTGACGAAATCCCTAACTGCACGGTCTACCTTGATGACGTGATAGTATATGAGGACGATTTTGAAAATCACCTAAGGCACTTAGAGACCCTGTTTGGGAAGTTGCACGATGCTGGGCTGGTGGTGAACCTGAGGAAGTGCGAGTTTGTAAAGGCTACTGTGCAGTATCTTGGCTTTGTGGTCGGGTTAGGCCGGGTGTGCCCCCCCCCGTGAGCAAGATACAGGCTATCAATATGTTTCCCAGGCCCACCACTAAGCGCCAGGTCATGCGGTTCCTAGGTATGATAGGCTATTATAGGCGCTTCATCCGGGGATACTCTACTGTCTTAGCACCGTTAACTGATCTACTGTCGAAGTCAGTGAAGTTCTGTTGGGCTGCGGAGTGTCAGAGGGCTTTCGACCTAGTCAAGCACCTGCTGTGTACACATCCGATTTTGAGGGCCCCAGACTTCTCCAGAAGTTTTCAGCTGGCGACTGATGCCAGCGGTGTGGGTGCCGGGGCAGTGTTACTGCAGACTGATTCCGAGGGCTTGGAACACCCAGTGAGCTTCTTTTCTCGCAAGTTTAATTCGGCACAAAGGAATTACTCGACTATAGAGAAGGAGCTTCTGGCTATCGTTTTGTCGCTCAAACATTTCGAAGTTTATGTTCCAGCCTACAGCCCGGTAGTGACGATTTATACGGACCATCATCCCTTGAAATTCCTAAATCAGTTTCACAATCGGAATATGCGGTTGACCAGGTGGTCCCTAATGCTCCAAGAGTATAATCTCAACATTCAGCATATTGCCGGGAGTGAGAACGTGATAGCAGATTCTCTATCAAGGGTTGATGATCCAAGATAGTCGTGCACGGTGTGTGGGTTGAGCAGGAGTAAAATTAGGTTATCATAACGCCGTCCAAAAAATATTATAAAACAATAAAATAAACGAGAAAACTCTTTCTTTTTTTTTTAGTTTTGTAAGTCTTTATTGTTGTAGCATAATGAATGCGATATTGTGTTTTATGTATAATTCACACTTCAGTTGTTGTGCACCTTTTGCAATTAGGGGCAGCTAAGGGTAGCAGGTCGGTTGGTTGCCTGTCAGATTTTGATAATGCTTCTAAGGTCGATTATCTAAAATCTTAGGGGGGCTGTGACGCACTCCAGTGCTGGGCAACGCAACCTGAGTGTACTCCTTGGTACTCCACTGTACCGCCCGTGATCTGGCTACCGTCAGCCGCAATGTATATTGAGTGTGACAACTTATAACTATGTTCTTTGTATCTCTGCAAAGGTCTCGTCATGTGCTAACCAGTGGTGGGTTTTGTTTTAAGCCATGTCGAGACCTTTCATTTAATAAAGTTGATAGATAATACAATGGGAATTCAGAGAGAGAGAGTGAGTTAGGCTTCAGAGCAAGAGGGTAGCAACGCGCCGCGCTGCCGGCCGGGTGGTTGCCAGACGTATGGACTGGTTGGCAGCCTTGCCCTTATAGCTAGGCGCGATAGGGTTGGTAGTCCATTGTTGCCTGCCTGGGCTGGGCCCATGTTGTCGTACAGCACACTGCCTGGAGGTTGGCTGTGTGTTCCTTGACCAGGTTGCCTAGAACCTTTGAGATTCTAACATCCCTTGCTCTCTCTCCCCACTTCTCACGGTTGCACTCTTTCTCTCTGACGACATTACTCTCATTTCATTTTTCTCTCTATTTAAATGCATAACCTTCCCTTGAGGTCCTAAAGGAGTTTCAGCACTCACCTCTCGTATTACTCTTAGGACAAGCATATATTTACATGTATTAGATTTAAGGGGTTAATGTGAACAGCGATCTTCTTGATGAGGATAGTTGGTGAACGTTCTACATGTTCACGAGTTATATGCCCTGCTCATCATCCCATTTGTGACTAGACTGGTGCCATGTGTAAGAGCCCGACCATGCCCAGGAGTTGTCTGTAGAGGGACGAGGACTTAGTCTTGATTTGCATACCGAGCCAGGAGCGAGTGTAGCACCCGAGACTACAGCTCGCTCGTAGTGCCGGTATAGTAGAGTAACGTAATTTATCTGTCCTTGTGTTCTCTGCAGTCTTCTCCTGGGTTCTCGCTTTCGGTGCTGGGACTCGTTGTTCCTGTGACTTGGCCTGCTAGCTAGAACACATGGGGATGATGAGTGGGATATATCTTTATTTTACTATGCATTGCAGCTCTCTTTAAGTATATATCTATAACACTTTACAATACACATTACTCACACACAAGACAACACTATTAATACTTTCATGTATCAATTAACTGCACTGTCGTTTTGCTGCTGTGTCCGGAGTTCTGTTGCGTAGGGCGCATACGGACTCGGAGGGGAGACAGAGTGAGAGAAGCGAAGTAGCCTATGCGGTAGTAGGCTACCGGCGCATTACTGTTGCCTGCAACCTTTTAGTTATTCCAAGTATAGATTCATTATTATAATAAGTGACTACTGTTTATGTTCCTCCCATGTGTATTATTAGGTATCTACTGGATCATGAACATCTTGTATGCTACATGCTAGTGCATGTTAGTAGGGGACAGTTAGTGTAGTGCACGCGCTTTCAAGTAGGCGTGTACATTTGTCATTTAGCATTTCACTGTCATACCTTTAGCCTGCTTCTATTCTACATTATTAGAGGCTTAATATTAACGTAGTTTCTTGAGTATTGCATTTCTTTAGTAATAACGTAACCTATAAATGTCTGAGGGAGTTTAGCCTCATAGCCTACCCCTGTTGTACACTTTCGCCGAGTTAAGGTACCTCGTTACCGTAGACGATAACTCTGTAGGGCGTTGGTGCTTTTGTTGTCTGGAGCATATAGTATTTGGGACTGGAATCGAGCGTGTCGTTGTCACTTAAGCCATTTCTGTCCTACGATCAAGAATCCCGAATATGTATTGCTGATCCAGCCGTAACAGTACATAACATTTTAAGACTGAGTGCTCCACACAGATGTGCAGTTTCAGTCTCTTTTCCTAATGGCGGCGTTCCAGGCAACCCTGTTAAGGGATGCTTTACTTGTCAAGTTTTTAAATTTGAGATCGGCACGTATAGTCCGATCCCAGGTCTTACTCGGTCCACGCCTTGGTGCAGCTCCCTCCACAATCGCAGACCTGCATCTTTTCACCCAATTTTGTTCATCCATTCTCTCCATATGTCCATACCATCCCAGTTTACTTGTACGCATCTCCTCGCTAATACTCTTTATACCTAAACGTCTCTTCAGCTCATCATTTGTTATTCTGTTGACATCCTTTATCTGAAATATGTAAAATTACACCAATTACCAACTACATTACCAAAATGTTTAATAAAGTACACTAACAGGATAAAGAAAATGTAAGAAATAGCCCTAAAGATGAATTTATCTATCTATCTATTGACGGACGCCTTGATCCACGAAGGATTGGCCACGAACGAAACACCCCTATGCACCTCTGTCCCCAGTCAGTCGATGGCCCTCCTTCCATCCAGCACCGCTTTCACGCATATACTTCTTAACTCCATCCTTCCACCTCTCTCTCGGTTTATCTCTCCCTCTGTCCTTCCACCTCACTCGTACACTCTCTTAGTCATTATCTCGCTTCCCATACGTTCCACATGGCCTAACCATCTCAAGGTGTTCTTTTTCGCACTTTCCAGTACATTCACACCACACCTCTCTCGTACTTCCTCATTCGTCTGTCTATCCATCCATGTAACTCTGCACACACTTCTCAAGTAACTCATTTCCATCCCTTTCACTCTTGGTTTGAATCTCTCCAACAATGTCCATGCTTCGCTTCCGTAAGTCAGTGTCGGGATTACCACACTGTCATGCAAGGACTTCTTCAGTTCCATGCTGACCACCCTATTTCATGTTACTGCTTTCAGCATTCCTACAACCCTCTTCCCCTGTTGCACCCTCTCCCACACTTCTTCATCCATACCCCCATCTTTACTCTGTACACTGCCAAGATACTTAAATGAGCTGACAATCTCCATAGCCTGACCGTTCAACTTCAACTTCACCTCACACTTTGTGGCTTCACCCCTTTCGAAGTCCATAACCTTGCTCTTCCCCGCATTTACCTTCAGATTCCATTTTTCGCACACTGTTCCAAAAATATTTACCAGACCCTGCAACTCCCATTCATATCATCAGCAAACAGCAGTACACAAACATCCACTGCTCTTCCTTTTATTTCTTTTATGACTCCATCCATATACTGTGTATATAGAACAACCATCGGGACATCACACACCCTTGCTTTACCAAACATTCAGATCAAAGAACTCCCTCTGTTCATTCTTCACTCATACTGATACCTTTGCACTCTCATACATACTCTTCACTGCTTTCAGCAACTTGCCATCTACTCCATAATTATATTCTCAGTACTTTCCACATACCTTCTCTATCAACTCTGTCATTTCACTCGTTGCCTTCCCTTATTAGTGGTACACCAACACCCACTGCTCATCCTTGCTTTTCTTTTATGACTCCATCCATATACAGTACAGTATATATTGAACAACCACGGGGACATCACACACCCTTTCTTTAACCCAAAATTCAGATCAAAGAACTCGCTCTGTTCATTCTCAACACATACTACACCTTTGCACCCTCATACATGCTTTACACTGCTTTCAGCAACTTGCTATCTGCTCCGTATATTCCAAGTACTTTCTACATACCGGTACCTTCTCTATCAACTCTGTCATAGGCCTTCTCCAAGTCCATGAAGGCAGCATACAACTTTTGTCCCTTCTCAAGATATTTCTCCACAACATAATTATTTCAGGGCAAAGATCTGAGCTACACATCCTCTTCCCTTCCTATGATGAATACTGTATGTTAACCATTTCCCCAGCAATACTGACTGAAAATGCCCAAATATATTGCATGTGCTCTTCTGATTTATCTAAAATATGTAAAATTATACCAAATACCAACTACATTAGCACAAAACTCAATCAATCACAGAAACAGGATAAAAACATAGAATAAATACCCCAAAAGATGAATATGTTAACCCTTTCCCCTGGTGATGTTTCTGGTGATGGGCTGGTCTATCAGAGTGAGAACTCAGCGATCTCTGCCATACCCATAGCTTACTCTGACTGTTCCTTGTACTTATATATCTTCTAGATCTCGGTTGATGGCGTCTCTTTCGTGGATTGACCTCCCAATCTACCAAGATTGGAAGCCAAAGCGTCACATTTTTCCCCTTGCCCCTCAACTTTCTCTTCATAATTGCTGAGGGGCACAGGGCCCTGGGTGGGGCTTTGGTTTCCCGGGCGTTTCCGCACCCTCCTCAGCTCCCCGCCATGGAGTGGCTTCGGTCACCCAGGCTTTATTGTGGTCGGCAGGGAAGGTTCTGTGGGGGCGCTCGGTTATGGCCTTGGCCGTGCTCGGGGCCTTGGGGCTGTTCGGCCAGGCAGCTTGGGGAGGAACAACAACAACAACAACAACAACCCTTTCCCCAGCAATACTTACTGAACATGCACACATAAATTGCATGTGCTCTTCAGATTTAGCTGAAATATGTAAAATTACACCAAATACTAACTACATTAGCACAAAAATCAATCAAGCACTTTAACAGGATAAATAAAATGGAAGAAATAGCCCCAAAATGAATTTATCTATAGCCTACCGGTATATATTGACGGACACCTTGATCCCCGAAGGGGTGACCATGAACGAAACGCCTGCATATTTCAAGCTCGCTTGAGTTATCACTCGATCGTCTTTTAGAGCTTTTTGGCCCGGGGTAATTACCACACCATCGCGTCATAAGGAGTTTGAGGGGGTTAAATTGCTAGATACATAGAGGAAGAGGAATGCCAAGTAAAGCTAAACAAAAATATATAAGATATTTTTAACATGAGGTCGCTTATAATAATTTGTACCTCTGCAGTTTCTCCATGGCTAACGAAAAAGGTCACATTCCTAAGAAGCCCCAACCAAAAAGGCCAAGCTTCTGTACAGAAAAAATGCCACACCATTTCCCTTATGGTGACCCTATCAAATAATCAAAACAACCACACTTCTTAACCCAATTCCCGCGGAGCCCCTCATATGACGGAGACGATTTTCCGGCTATTTTGTAGCCTGTGAGCCAGGCCAGCTTTTGCAAGCAGCACGGATGGACGTCAGCCGGAGCCTACAGGCCCCGCCACGACACTGAGGTTTGTGTGAGAGAGAGTTCACTTATGTGCAGCGTCACACATAGCGAAAACAGAAAATAATTGGTAATTTTTAGCGATTTCGCCTATCGGATTTGGTAATTTTTTAGCAATTTTGCCCTTCGTTTGCAAGATCCTTACAAGAAAACCAGACGTCGTACAGGGATGATTCAGGAGTAATTTGAAAGCTATTACCGTACTTTCACGAATACATAATTGTATTACGCTCTGGGTTTTGCTTATGCATGAAAATGAGCAGGGAATGAAGGCAATTTCGGGCAATTATGCCTACTCGTACAGGAGTCCTTGGAGCGGCTTCGGTCGCGCCGGGAATTTCCAAACCTCTCACACCACACACACACATCACACAGTTTTTCCTACACCGAGAAATGACTCTCCGGCTGTCATTTCTCGAAGACTTCTTCTAGACGGAGACATTATTATTATTTTTTTTTTAAGAGACAATGAACGGAGGAAGGAAAAACACAGATAAAACAAAAAGGTCCATGTGCCTAAAGGCATCCTCCATTCATAAAATGTTTGTAACAACTGGATTTAAACATTTGTAGATTTTAAAAAGACCTCCGTCTACGTATTGTGAAAAGTATATTGTAAGTTTGTGGAAAGCAATTCGAGGGAAGTGAATTCCAAAGAGAAGTAGTTCTAGGGATAAATGAATTTTGATAAGCAGAAGTTCTGCATTGTGGAGGAGAAAGTGTAAATTAAGAGCAACCCAGGACCCACCTACACATACATATGTCCAACTTGCTCAAAACCCATCACTTCGAGTCGCCACACTAAGGGTTCAGTTCTTTGCAATTCATGCAGGAACTGGACCCACTTCACCTGCACAACACTTGCCTCCAAGAAACACTACACGAACACCTGGACCTGTTCCTCATGCCCCTCCCTCTCCCAGTCAAATCCCTCGCCTAAAACCCGTCCACTTCTCCTCCCCAACCCACTTAACATTCCCATATCATCCACTCCCCCCCCTAAAACCCATCCACCTCTCCTCCCTAACCCACATAACCTTCCCATACCATCCACATCCTCAACTCAACACACCACACCCCATCCTAATCCATTCCAACCCCCATCTCCTGCTCCCCAATCCTAACCCCCAGCCCCTCCCTCACCCCACCCCATCCTCGTGCAGCAGCACCCAACATACATCGTGCACATAACATTAACATTCTCCAATTAAACATAGATGGCATCAACACAAAGAAACACGAACTCTCACACTTCATCAAACAACACAACATACACATTGCCATCTTACAAGAAACAAAACTACGCACAACACAAAAAACACCCACATTTCATGATTTCACCACCATCAAACAAGACCGGGCTGTCGGCGGAGGCGGTGGACTCATCACCCTGGTACACAAAGAAATATCATACATAGCTACCAGTGTACAAACCAAATCACTCCTCCCCCCAAATGATAACACAACAGAAATACAATCAATTAAAATACACACTGGCAACAATTCCAACATAACCATCATAAACACATACATCCCTCCCCAAACATCCAAGACAGTACCAAATGAATACAGACCACACTTACAACACATCACAAACACCCCACACATCATCCTGGGTGGTGACTTAAACGCCAAGACGTCGGCCTGGTTTGTCGACAACCCCGACACAGACAGAGGGCTGGTACTACAAAACCAAACTGATAACCTCATCATCCTTAATGACATCCATCAACATACCCATATTCCTCACCAAGCCCTCTATAACCCATCATCTCCAGACATCACCTTTTGCTCCCCAGAACTCGCCCCCACAACATCCTGGAGGGTGGTCAGAACCTTAGGCTCTGACCACCTCCCGATCATTATCACCACCAAAACCAGACTCATCCCAAGCTAGCCACAAACACACATACACCAATTATAAAAGAGCTAACTGGGAAGCATTCACAAATGAGACAGAACAACACTTCACAACTCTAAACAGTACACCCATCACTAACATCAACAATGCTGTACATATACTCAATAAAACTATCCAAAACGCTGACAAGAAACACATTCCAAGAGGTAACAGAAAAAGACACAACCCCAACTTCACACCAGAAATTCAAAACCTCATCAGACAATGCGACATACTGAAACACTCCCCAGCACCCCACACACAAGACATCACACAACAAATCCAAGCACTCAACACCCAAACTAACAACAAAATACAAGAACAACAAAAACTAAATTGGAATAACTTCCTACAAACACTTGATCACAAAACAAACCCCCAAAAACTCTACAAAACACTAAACAGCATCACACTTTCCAACAGCAACACAACACAATCACATGCTGCAATCACAACAACGACTCTACTCCTTCATGTAAACAACAAGCAAACACTCTCATCAATCACTTCTCACATGTCAGCCACCTAAAACCTCACAAAGACGACCGACGTGTCATCCGACGTAAGAGACAATTCCCCACAGACCCTGACTATACACCCTTCACCAATCACCAGACAAAGCATATCATCAACAATCTCAAGCACTCACCCGATTGTGGCCTAGACAACATAAGCAACATACACCTCAGACACCTGGGACCACAAGGCATACAAGCACTCACTAACATATCAAACTACAGTTATTCACACAACACAATACCAGACATTTGGAAGCATGGTATCATCACCACATTCCCCAAACCCAACAAAGACCCCACACTACCCTCCTCGCACCGCCCCATCACACTCCTTTGTTCCCCCTCCAAAGTCATGGAACGCCTAGTATTACAACTAATTACACCCGACCTACCCCTAGCTCCAACACAACATGGCTTTAGGCCACTGCACTCCACAAACACTCTTCTCACAGACCTTACACAAAGAGCTTTTGACGGCATCAACTCAGCTAGACCACCACACAGATCACAATTAGCCACACTCGACATTAGTAAAGCCTTCGATGCCATCCCCCGCCACAACCTAACAAACAAAATCTACAACACAAACATGCACAACAACACAAAAAGGTGGCTGGCCAACTTCCTAGCAGGCAGATGTGCACACGTATCTTTTGCCGGTCAGTCATCTAAAATCAGAAACTTTCCAAACGGAGTCCCACAAGGATCCGTCCTATCGCCCGCACTCTTCAATCTGTACATGCACGATATAACTACACCCAATACGCCCCAAATAAACTTAGCCTCCTATGCAGATGACATAACATTCACATGCACACACCATGACCCAAAAAGAGCAACAGATCTCCTTCAACCCTATCTCAACACACTACATGGCTGGTGCACTACAAACAGACTTAATCTAGCCCCAGCCAAATCCACCGCAACCCTGCTCACAAGCTGGACAGGAGAACACGAATACATCCCTCAACTCACCATAAACAACACACCCCTAACACATACACACACACTCAAAATCCTAAGAGTAACATATGATACTCATATGACATTCAAACAGCACACCACAAACATTAAAAAGAAACTGACGCCCAGACTTAACCCCCTCAGGTCACTTGCTCACACAAAATTTGGACACAACAAAGAAACTACCACCACAGTATATAAACAATACATAAGATCAGTGATGGAATACGCAAGCCCAGCCTGGGCTTCTAACCTAGCTGAAACACATCATAAGACCTTACAGACTATTCAAAACAAAGCCCAGCTACTGCACCCACAGATCACCTACATCAAGAAACCAAAATCCTCAAAGTCAAAGACCATCTGGACATGAGAGGCACTCAATTCCTGGCAGCAGCCTCCACAAACCAAGACCACCCCCTAAACTACATGGCAACACACCCACAGACACCAAGAAATATCAAAACAACACCCAGCACACGGTATCACACACAATTACTATCCTCTCTCCCTCCCTGCCCACCCCGAACCAACTTCCAGAAGCACATCCATACTCATATCTCTCGCCGATCCATCCACTCACTCACAGACAACACGCAGCTGCAAGCACAACCTCCCGAAATCCATCCTTCCGAATCCTCCCTTCCTCGCGAGGACAGAGTCCACCTGGCCAGGCTGAGATGCGGACACCATCCTGCTCTCCTGAGCTATCAGAAGAGACTGGATGACTCCGTTGTCGACGCCTGCCCGGGATGTAACACAGCACCCCATACCATTAAACACATCATAGAAGACTGCATTTCACACAACCACTTACGCCAACAACACAATCTACACTCAATGGGAGCTCTGTGGGAAAGCCTGATCGTGGCCATGGCCTTCCTCAGGGACTCGGGGCTGTTCGGCCAGGCAGCTTAGGGAACAACAACAACAACAACTCGTACAGGATTAATAGCTTTAACCAAAATGGTCACACTCCTTAATGGTCTAAGTGGCCATAGCCAAAATGGCTACACTATATTCCTTCTGTACTTTCTCCATGCCCGATAAGATACATGATATATGTGGCACATCTCTTGTATCCAACACAATACCCTGCGTGCAACCCCGCTCGAACCCCGCACAACGCTGCTTGCAACTTTAATTATTATTATTATTATTATTTTTATTATTACAAGGACTAGCACCAAGCCCATGAAAACTATGTGACACTAAAACTCATTATTAAAACGGCAGAGGTAAGCTAGGCAAATTCAAGAACGAAGTTATGGGAAAAAACGTTACATGAAAGGTAGAAGACGAGCACGAGACATGCATAGAGAGATCAATATACAAAGTGGGGGGGGGGGTGACAAACTATAGATGCAACCTAGCAGTAGTGCAGGATAGGGGTAGGTGGTGGTGGATTACAAAGAAACCTGTTAAATAAGTTGCCTAACATCTCACTTACCTACCTTCGATTGTGATAGTAATATAACGAATTCTTATACATTACAATCATATTCAACTATGAAAACACATCTTCGCAGAACCTCATAATACCATAAACCTTGATAAGATTAGGTAGAGGTGTGTGTAGGATGATAAACGCGCTATAGGCTGGCAACTTAACACCTTAAGAGCGGCCTATGCGGTTTATTTATATGTACCGCCCAGCGGGGTGTTTTTAGCCAAAATAGGGCTGTTTACGTGATCATTTTCATGCCTAAATAAGACCCAGAACGTAAAACAAGTATCTATCCCTGAAAGGGCATAAACAGAGCTTTCGAATGACACCATAACGATCCTTTTATGATGGCTAGTTTTCTTGCAATAACCGTGCAACGCGAGTGCAAAAAGCATGTAATTCGGTACTTTCCCCATACAATTCAGTATGTAGCGAGTGAGAGAGGGAGGAGGGAGCTGAGATTCGTGTCAGTAGGTTCGCCGCGGTGGTCTGGAGCAGTCATACGCTCGCTAGTCTCCTGCCACCACTTGTCTCTCTCTCTCAGCAACATTACGTGCTGAAATTGCCACTCGACCTATGTCGAGCGCCGCCACATAGTCCAGCTTTATTAAATACGACTTATGTTGCACCCCGACTTTTAGGGGTTAATGTTCTCGCTACCTCTCTCTCTCTCTCTCTCTCTCGCTATTGGAACCTAAGCACAAACTGTTTGTCGGTTGTACAGTATATTTAATTTACTTTGAAACAATATATATATATATATATATATATATATATATATACATATATATATATATATATATATTATATATATATATATATATATATATATATATACATAGCCTACAGTATTCCAGTAAATGAAGAAGGTTTATCTACCTATTTACCTTTGCTATAATATTTATTGTATGATTTAGTCAAGGAGAACTAAGGTTGCTATTCTATTGTACACGTCCGTGGTAGTATAGTGGGTTAGCGCGCGGACCTGGGGTGACCTACTGAGGTCGCTAACCAGGGTTCGAATCCCGTGCCAGGTATCTCAAAACCTGGGGAGTTTTTCGGGAGGGTTTAATTCCCTTCGTGTACCCAGCATTTCACTGGTGGCAGTCAGGGTGCGTGATCGGTAGCTAGGTAGAGCACCCATCACGAGAACCTGCGCCAGGCATCTCAAAGCCTGGACTATTGAGAATGCTGGGGTGATATGGCTAAAACCTCCCGACTTTTAAATTAGGCTAGAGTCTGGCCTTGTCAAAGAAGGATGTAGTGTAATGCCCTCGCTAAAATCCCGCAACCACAAAACTACCCGAGTTGACGTCTGGGATAGCATAAAATAGTAGTTTTTTTTTTTTTTTTTTTTTCTATATTCCAACTTACTTCCTCTCGGGCATAGGCTGAGAGCCTTAACATTCACCGCTTTACAATGAACAGTGAAGCCTGTGAGGTCTTGTTCCAGTCTAGGGAGTGAGACATGTGAAGCACGTAGAGTACAACGAGCACCTGCCATCTTGCCTTCACATGAGGCACGGTGCTCACTCATGGCCCAAAACGGCCCCATCTCTGAAGCCACCTCGTTCCCGTGCTTCACTGTCTCACCCCCTACACTCGGACTCTCACACTTACACACACACAACGCCACCTGTTGAGCAGATAACTCACCAGGCATTGCACCCCTATAGCATATTTTGAATATGGGAATATTCATACAGTGCTATTTAATCAGGGAACAATGAGGGTATTTTATTGACGTTTCGGTGGGCTTGTGGTAATGCACTGATACCAGGTACAGCACAAATTCCATCCCAAGAATATCTTCCCATTGATACATCGGGATTTGAACCCGGGACCTTTGGATTACCAGGCCAGTGGCAAGACCACTCTACCACACCTCCCCTTAATTATTATTAAGTGGTGGCAAAGTCTAAGAAACCCACCACGTGAATCACCACGAGACTATCACCTGGTTCTTTCAAGGAGAACTAAGATTGCAATCCTATTGTACAGTTGGTCAAGGATGAAAGTATACAGCTTTTCGTCTGCTATAGCCACACATAGTTTGTCATGTTGGCAGCCTTGGTAGCCATATCTCAGAGCCCGCCCACCTTATACAGGGTGTTTGAAAACGTGTTCCTGGACTTAGTTGTCAGACGGAAATATGAATATATTCCTCTATAATCTTTGACGTGAATATCACTTCGGAGATATTAAACACTTTATGTTATTGATAGATATACAAGAAATGCGAGAATGAAAACGAAAATCAAAACGTCTACCTACAGTATATACGATATTTCAGTGGAATACAGGTCCATTTTCACACGTGGTAATATGTGGCTAATAATGTAGGGTATGGTGATATCAATGTTGCAGTTGGTTTGCAGGTGTTTGCTGATAAAAATAAAAATAATAATAATGAATAAATAAATAAATAAAAATCACAAGTAAAGCCTCATTATGCTTCGAGGACTGACTCATAAAGCAATGGCGCTCGCAAGATGAGTAAAATTGCTGGGTCATTACCCTATTGAACACACAGGCTTCCTTACGTCCACGTTTAGGAATTAGATTTTTGTGTATCTAAAGTAGACGAATATGGAGTGGCTATAAAAGATATTACGATATACACTTAACATTATAACATTCATAAAAAATAATGAGCAGAAAGAGGAATCTAATAATACTTGTTAATTAATAAGTAGGTAAATATTGATATTTCACTTTCATCCCCAAGACTGGATTATATGTGATCCAAAGGGCAATGAAACGGAGGCGAGCGCCGCGGCTACGCACTGTTCCAGCGTATGCCCCCAGCTTTGTTTTGCTATCTCCATAACAGTATTTAGTCACCCTGATGGTTTATGAATAATCCTCTAACTTTTGATATTTATGGAAACGCTTTTTCGAAGTACTCCGTATATTAATTAATGTATCAATATAATAAACCCCATGTGTGTTGGGATGGTTTGGGCTAGTGGAAAGGCTGTCATGGCTGCCAACATGACAAACCATGTGTGGCTATAGCAGACGAAAAACTGTATACTTTCATCCTTGACAACTGTACTGTACGTCCGTGGTAGTACAGTGGGTTAGCGCGCGGACCTGGGGTGATCTACTGAGGTCGCTAACCAGGGTTCGAATCCTGCGCCAGGCATCTCAAAACCTGGGGAATTTTTCGGGAGTGTTAAATTCCCTTCGTATACCCAGCATTTCATATATATATATTGTTACGACTGGGGTTTAAATATATCAGGGTTCTTATTCATTGGACTAGTAATGGCATAAATGCTACAACGGAAAGCGCTAGATCCAACCTCTGATGTATATTCCCAGTGAACAAAGAACACAAATACTCTACAGAGTTCTATATGCAATAATAGGCTATCAAACTCTCAATAAATGTGCGTCTACTCTAGGCTTAATGTTATGTGAAAACAGCCTATTACTACCTATAACCGAAGGTGCTTGGTTATGGTATGCAAAGTAAGGTGGTAAGAGAAGTTACAGCTTACGTTACTTTAATCAATAAATGTCAGGCACTCCTGCATGAAAGAAAGTGCACTAAAGTCCTTCAACACTAACAAGGAATCTTCTTTAAATGTTAGATGCTATAAAGATGCTTGTATCGGAAATGGAACCCAAAAAGGCAGGCAGCGGAACAATGCTCGTGCAGGCTATGCACACAAAAAGGCAGGATATATAATGCCGTCGGAGCCAAGAATATCCTAAACACAACAACAATAATAATAATCGCCACGACAATGCAGTATTCCTATCAACAAAAAGAGCCTAAGTCGTTTGTGTCTCAATACATCAAACTAGGCTGCGAAATGCTTGTGTAATAATAAATGGGTATGCAAAAAAGAGTAATTAGGTTAATATACTTAATGTCTACTATGATTGATAAAGTCTAGCTAGAGTCAATGATACGAGATACTGGTGCGCATGGCATGCCGCATAGCCTAGTGCAAATCTCAAGTCTGTGCGTCAAATATTACGTTATAGGGAAGGGTAGCTCTCTTGAGAAACCTTAATACCGAAGTATTAAGCGTTCTCCTGGCGTACCTCAAAGACAAGCAACGAGCTTAGAACAGTGCAGAATGGTATAGGCAAAAAGCCCTCATTCGTGCATGCTCTATTCTCAATGGCGCACAGACTAGAATTTACTCAATCAACTCCAGTTCTCAGGTATGTCGTGCAGCTTTTAACTAAAGCCAGCACTCATAGGAAACAATACCTTATAATATCAGACTCCTAGTCTAGCATTATCTAATCCAGCAGAACACTAATAATTAAAGGATGCAGTACTTAAACAATATAAATGCCAACCAATGCTTCGTGATCCACTTATCTTAACAACTAACATACATGGGTTATATCAGACCTTAACGCACAATACAACTGGCCAGCATGAAGCTGATTTTGCAGAGTTAACCAGAGGGGATATAATGTTAATAAAAGGTGGTGAAAGATATGGAAAATGAGAGAGATAGGCAGAGGAAAAGATTCTCAGGTACAGAGCAGGTGACAGGTAGCAAGGGAAAAAGGTGGGTGCGTTCTAGAAACCAGATCTGAGGGAGAGAGTGGCGAGGAACTGTATATATACTCGCACCAGCTCGAGCCGCGTGGGAAAAAAGCGGTTACAAGTCCTCTAGCCACTACCAAAGTAGCTAGCAAAACATTACGTCACCAAGCATGGTAAAGAACTCCCTCAACCAATCCCCACGAGGCCAGCCAGCTGTGACGTCATCGAGCGGGGCAAAAACACTACGCGCCCCCTCTCACTCTGTTCTACTCTCTCTCTCTCTGATCTTATCATTACTAGTTAAGGATAAAACATATACTTTACAATTAAATATATAAAGCCTTGACATGGGCGAAAACAAAGAGCCTTTCTGGACTGCCCATGACACAAGCTTTCATATGAAATAAAGCACACTCTAATACACAAACTGTAGCCCCATCCACTGCCCTGGCGATCCTAGCGAGTCACTGTAGGACAAGCCATGCGGTTCTAACGGAGTGGTTAACGTCACACCCCCCCAAGATTTTTCCCAGAGGCCCCAAGGCTCACAAAAATCTGATGGTTAGAACCCATGCTATATCTCCACTTCCCATCACCCAGCGGCAGTAAAATATCTGGCACAGTTCTTCAACAATTTGTTTTTCAAAATTATAACCCTCCCCATCACCATAGGTTAAATTATATGTAGTTATGCTCCTCAAGAGCGAGCTTCTCTAGCCCAGCATTCTGAGAGGAGTGCAACTCAGAATTACTGCTATAACATACTAAAAAAATTCAACTATCAAAGAAAGAGTTTTTATTTGATTTTTATGTTTATAATTTGTTTATTTCGGCTGCACTATAGGGGCAAGCCTAGTTTTTTCTTCTATACCAAACGCTCAACTCCTGCTTTACGACCCAATACACTGGGCTACAACCGCGAGCCAACAAGCACCAGCGCAAAATACTATTCAAACTAAAGCAGGAGGCTACCCGTGTGTCAATCTACCCAGGATCATACACCCTTGAACGACCATCTGCAACCACGTTGTCACAACCGGCAATATGGCGTATGTCCAGGTTATATACCAATAACCTTAGTGACCACCTGGTCAGCCTCATATTCCGATTGTGAAACTGGTCCAAGAACTTGAGAGGGTGATGATCTGGGTAAACTACAACGACCGGACCATAGGCTGGAACACAGACCTCGAAATGCCTCAGAGCAAGTACAACCGCCAGCAGCTCCTCCTCGACAACAGAGCAGCTCCCCTGGGCCGAATTGTACTTCTCCGAGCAGAAACTAACAGGATGCTCCAGCCCATCATCGTCCTTTTCCACAAGGACGGCACCAGCCCCCACACCACTAGCCTCCGTTGCTAGTTGGAAAGGTAGGCTAAAGTCAGGGGCCCTGAGGATCGGGTGAGTGCACAACAGGTGTTTTACTTCTCTAAACACCTTCTCACACTCAGGCGCCCATTTGAACTTCTTATCCTTCCAGTTATCCTCCACCTGAGCTTGACTGTCCCGTTCTCCTTCTCCACCTTGACTGCTAAACGTCATCACAGGCACAGTGAGAGGCTCAGGGTGGTGCCTCCCATACTCCTTCACGGGATTATCATGACATAACTGGTTGCGCTTCCGTCTGTCTGGAGTGGCTACCAAGTAAACCAGGTCCGATAGCTCCTCCACCACCCTATAAGGACCAGCGTACTTCGCGGATAAGGGGTGACCTACAAGGGGCAGTAGAATCAACACCTCCTGACCCACGTGAAACTCCCTGAGTTCAACCTTGAGGTCGTACCTGTCCTTCCTGAGGGCCTTAGAGCTAGTCAAATTACGGCCAGCCAACTCCAGACTGCGCAACATCCGTTCTCGACTGTTGAGGACACACTTGAGCATAGAACAAGGTTTTTCTGCGCCCTCCCATACTTCTTCAACCATATGGAGACGCCCTCTGACACGGTGTCCAAAGACGAGCTCATTAGGGCTGAATCCCAAACTCTCCCCAGGTACCTCCCACACAGCAAACAAAACACATGGCAGGCCAAGATCCCAATCCCTCCCACTCTCAAAGCAACAACAACGAAGCACAGATTTCAAGGCTGAGTGCCATCGCTCTAACACACCCTGGCTCTCCGGATGATATGCAGATGACACAACCCCAACAATCCCATGCTGCGGCATTGCTTGTACAAAAAGGCTAGAAATGAAGTTGGGTCCACGGACTGACTGAATCCCCTGCGGGTAACCATACCTGGAAAAATACACTAGCAAGCTTCGGACCACCGTTTTCGCCGACCCATTTCTCATAGGGTACGCGTCAGGGTACCTTGTTGCTACATCTCCCGACTGTGCATCACTGCCCTCCTTCAACTCTTTCGTCTTTTTAAGCCCATCCTCTGCCCCTTCAGGAACAGTTACTGGGTCCTCTCCAGACTCGAAATGTGGTCCTAATAATGAGTCCCCGAGAAGGTCCGTTGACACTAAACTCTCAACCGCATCAACTTTCAACCCCTTCTCGGTACCCTTCCTCCGCTGATCTAAAGATTGTTGACCAGAATGTGACTCCCTGGATGCAGAATCTCCGGTGACAACACACGCCATAGGCTGCACCGGACACATCTCAACCCACTCCTGCTCCTCCCTACTCACGTCGGCCGGCTTCTCGACAACGACTAAGGGTGGAGCCTCAGAAGTAGGCCCCGCAAAGTCGTTGCCAAGAAGGAGGTCGACGCCCCCAACAGGTAACTTCTCCACAATTCCTACATCCAGGTCACGAGTCACACCATCAACTTCCACCTTCATTCTTACAAGCGGGTATGACCTTGTCGCATTAACTCCCTGAACCACAACCACCCGCGCCGTATTGACAGGTTTACCAGTGAAATTTCTCAACAGTGTTTGCGATGCCCCAGTGTCACGCAAAATTCTCACCTCATGTCTTCTACCCCCCCACTCCACACAACCGAGTCCCCTGTGGTCACTAAAGGCATCACGGACAGGGAATAAGCCTTCCGGATCCTTCTGCACTGGCAGTGTATTTACCTCGGAAGAAATGCCTCTAACAAACTCCGATGTCCTCTTGAACACTCCAATGCCGTGAGCAAAAGACACGGCTGCCGGAGGAGGTCGACTAGGGCACTCATTTGCCTTATGACCCTCCTGGTGGCACCTAAAACACATAAATTTCGGTTTCGGCTTATACTGTGATGTAAAAGGCCCCTGACTTTTCACATACGGTGTGGTGGTAGGTTTGGCTTCAGTTTTAGTTTCATTGCTCTTTGGTTTAAATGTGTCATTGCTACGGGGAGGGGGAGGATAACGGTCCCTAGCACTTGCATCGTACTTCTGTGAGGACCCGCAACCCCGAATCAACGACAGCCGTAGATCAGCCATTTCTGCTGCTTCTACTAGAGTTCTTGGGTTTTTCTCCTTTAAGTTCAAAGTTAGATCACCGCCCGTGCTCTTAAAGAACTGCTCCAACATCATTAACTGCTTAACTCCATCAAACGTTGTTACCTTCTCAGATCGGAGCCAGTTCCCCATAGCATCGGACAAGTCCCGGGCGTGTTCCAAAAAGGTGCTATCTCTTCCCTTAGTTACACCCCGGAACTTCAAACGGTACGTTTCTGGTTGCAGTTCGTAAGCCCTCAGGACAGCCTCCTTGAGATCCTCGTACACAATACATAACTCCAAAGGTAACGCATCGTAGGCTTTAAGACCCTTGCCTATTAATCTAGAGGATACAAGTGCTGCCCATTTATTCTCTGGCCACTGGTGTTCCTGGCACTTCTTTTCAAAGCGTGTGAAAAATTCTGTTACACCACTCTCATCAAACACCGGAACCAGTTTCAATAAGTACGAGAGAGACTGCTCATGAACACGGTTACCAGCCCCAAGTCGCTGTCCCGTTGTCTCTACTCGCGACTTCTCTACGTCCATGTCGGCACAGTACCTAGTCGACTCAGCTTGGATTTTTGCTAGCTCTATTTGCTGCTGACAGATAGTTTTTCTCTCTTCTATCTTGGCTCTCTCTTCTATCTTGGCTAATTCTATTTGCTGCTCACCTGCCCTGATAGCCTTTCTCTCTTCGATCCTAGCTAATTCCAGCTGAAGCAATAATTCTGGAGATAACCCTTGAGGAGGTGAAGGTGCTACAATGTTTGAAATTACCGGTGGTCCCCCCAGGGGCAACCCACCCTGCCAGTCACCACCCACCTGTGGAAGCGTACCCGGGGTCAGCAAACCACTGGGATGGCTGGGAGTCGAGTGTAGGGGAAGCATGGCCGAAGGGCTCTGAGCACTCAACCCATCTCGCTCACCAGTCACCCTGCCCAGTACACACGTTATCAAGTTATCCTTGGTCATGCTGCTAGTAACCGCATGCCCGATAGCTGTGGCCAGGCATTGAAGACTGTACCGATCCATACCCTCCAACCGCTCGGCAGTAACAGGCCATTGCAAAAATATCCTAGCATCCTCCTCACAGTTCACCCGATTAACCCTTTCATCATGCTGCTGTTCCTCAGTTTCGACATTACGTACTGTGTCTCCATTCTCCTCTGATCCGGTATAAGACATGATGCTCACAAAAATTTCTCACCACAATATTCAGAAAAGAAGCACCCCAAACTCTTATACCTCGATATACACACAAAAATTCTCGGAAATACTCAAGGGCTATACTATGTTCCAAAAAAAAAAATTATTCTTGCTGATCCCCACAAAATATTCTCCAAAACAACAAATGTTCCCTGCTAATAAATGTAGGTTCACCAAATCCTAGGTAAGGTCGCCATTTGTTACGACTGGGGTTTAAATATATCAGGGCTCTTATTCATTGGACTAGTAATGGCATAAATGCTACAACGGAAAGCGCTAGATCCAACCTCTGATGTATATTCCCAGTGAACAAAGAACACAAATACTCTACAGAGTTCTATATGCAATAATAGGCTATCAAACTCTCAATAAATGTGCGTCTACTCTAGGCTTAATGTTATGTGAACACAGCCTATTACTACCTATAACCGAAGGTGCTTGGTTATGGTATGCAAAGTAAGGTGGTAAGAGAAGTTACAGCTTACGTTACTTTAATCAATAAATGTCAGGCACTCCTGCATGAAAGAAAGTGCACTAAAGTCCTTCAACACTAACAAGGAATCTTCTTTAAATGTTAGATGCTATAAAGATGCTCGTATCGGAAATGGAACCCAAAAAGGCAGGCAGCGGAACAATGCTCGTGCAGGCTATGCACACAAAAAGGCAGAATATATAATGCCGTCGGAGCCAAGAATATCCTAAACACAACAACAATAATAATAATCGCCACGACAATGCAGTATTCCTATCAACAAAAAGAGCCTAAGTCGTTTGTGTCTCAATACATCAAACTAGGCTGCGAAATGCTTGTGTAATAATAAATGGGTATGCATAAAAAGAGTAATTAGGTTAATATACTTAATGTCTACTATGATTGATAAAGTCTAGCTAGAGTCAATGATACGAGATACTGGTGCGCATGGCATGCCGCATAGCCTAGTGCAAATCTCAAGTCTGTGCGTCAAATATTACGTTATAGGAAAGGGTAGCTCTCTTGAGAAACCTTAATACCGAAGTATTAAGCGTTCTCCTGGCGTACCTCAAAGACAAGCAACGAGCTTAGAACAGTGCAGAATGGTATAGGCAAAAAGCCCTCATTCGTGCATGCTCTACTCTCAATGGCACACAGACTAGAATTTACTCAATCAACTCCAGTTCTCAGGTATGTCGTGCAGCTTTTAACTAAAGCCAGCACTCATAGGAAACAATACCTTATAATATCAGACTCCTAGTCTAGCATTATCTAATCCAGCAGAACACTAATAATTAAAGGATGCAGTACTTAAACAATATAAATGCCAACCAATGCTTCGTGATCCACTTATCTTAACAACTAACATACATGGGTTATATCAGACCTTAACGCACAATACAACTGGCCAGCATGAAGCTGATTTTGCAGAGTTAACCAGAGGGGATATAATGTTAATAAAAGGTGGTGAAAGATATGGAAAATGAGAGAGATAGGCAGAGGAAAAGATTCTCAGGTACAGAGCAGGTGACAGGTAGCAAGGGAAAAAGGTGGGTGCGTTCTAGAAACCAGATCTGAGGGAGAGAGTGGCGAGGAACTGTATATATACTCGCACCAGCTCGAGCCGCGTGGGAAAAAAGCGGTTACAAGTCCTCTAGCCACTACCACAGTAGCTAGCAAAACATTACGTCACCAAGCATGGTAAAGAACTCCCTCAACCAATCCCCACGAGGCCAGCCAGCTGTGACGTCATCGAGCGGGGCAAAAACACTACGCGCCCCCTCTCACTCTGTTCTACTCTCTCTCTCTCTCTGATCTTATCATTACTAGTTAAGGATAAAACATATACTTTACAATTAAATATATAAAGCCTTGACATGGGCGAAAACAAAGAGCCTTTCTGGACTGCCCATGACACAAGCTTTCATATGAAATAAAGCACACTCTAATACACAAACTGTAGCCCCATCCACTGCCCTGGCGATCCTAGCGAGTCACTGTAGGACAAGCCATGCGGTTCTAACGGAGTGGTTAACGTCACAATATATATATATATATATATATATATATATAAATATATTTATATGTATACATATATATATAATTATACATGTATTTATGTGTGTGTGTGTGTGTGTACATAAATATGCGATTTGCTGTTAGAATTTACTGTTTTTTATCAGGTATTCTTGAAGAATGTATGAGCCAGTTAGTCTTCATTTAGAGATAGCAATTCCTTTACTATAATCAATTAACTTATGCACATTTTGTCATATTTAAAAATGTAAAGTCTGTAGAACAAGTGTTGCAATAATCTGAAAGTTGTGACAATGTCAGGGACGAATCTGGCACCCTCGGTCTTCTCAGACAAGTTGAGGCGGAGTCAATTAAAAGTTTGTTAATTAGTTGAGAACAATGGACGAAAAGGTAGACTAGCTAGACCCAGTTATTGCATTATACCTGAGAGATAGAACAAGAGTTATAATGAAATACCCTTAACCTTGCGGTCCATTTCGAGGAGATTAAAGTACTTTAACCCTTCCTCCCCGGGCTGTCTTAGCTAATGACGGTCGCCCCTACCCGGGCGATATGGCCGAAAAACATCTAGGCCTAGGCTACCGTATTTATGTTTATTTTCACTGCTAGAACTTTCCCACTCATCTATAATCGTAGTGCGATTTTCAATCTGTATTTTGGCATTGAGTAGAGCTCTGTAAGTCAACTGGTTCAGTTGTGATGACGATTTCAGTGGAGCCAATATTGCAGAGATGTTGCCAATATGGGGTCTTTTTAGACACTAATTTCGTCATGACGTCAGAACAATAACATTGAGGAGTCTTCTCCTTCTTGTTTTCGGAGGAGCGGTGACGAACGCTTGGGTTTGTTGACATACGTCGTACGCACGGCGTTCGGACCAAGCTTAATTAGGCTATTAAGCTCATGCCTTAGATAAGGCATACCGGGTAGCGGCCCTTCTTTCGTGCTGTCCTTACCTAAGGCAGCCCGGGTAGGAAGGGTTAAGTGGAATGAGAAATATTGTGTAGTGCACTGACTACACTCATTGCAGGGTATGCAAAACACTGTCTACCCTCTTCTTCAATTGCAGAACTACTGTATTTATGAGTATATGTGTGTGCGTGAGAGAGAGAGAGAGAGAGAGACAGTGAGTGAGTGAGAGATATAGAAAGAGAGAAAGAGAAGAGAGTGGAGATTAAGTGGACATTAATCTCTCCTCTCTCTCTACCATAATAGTGACGCAGGTTTTGGCTCCGCAGATAGAGATATAATACCCTCAACAACACCAAAGCCTTTGGGAAAATTTGTAAATAATTATGAAATCCTTAGTAGGGGGTCGACTTCATAGGTAGGGTGGTAGAGGAGGTGTGGCTGAGATAATTTGCCTAGTGACTTTGGTTCGAATATATGAGGGAGACAATATTGGGAGTCGATAATGTGCTGCATATAGTTTAAGGGGAGGCAGACCGTTTTTCTGGAACCCCTTCTCCATAATGTTTAGCCCCACTAGTTTTGAGATTATAAGACGTTCGGCCCATTAGTTTGGCGATTTTAACACCTTTCATCCTATTTCGTTGTCGATTTGAAAACCTTTCGTGCCATTTAAGTGTCGATTATTTCCTGGCGAGCGATAGTGAGCTGGCAATTTTAAGAGGAAGCGGCCTTCGGCCGGGAAATTTTTCTACCGAAAAATGTAAAAATTGATCTTGAAGGGGCCCCTAGGGGGTGTTTTCTAGGCTTGATGGAGGTCTAGGGAAGAAACTAAAATAATATATGAATACATGAATTAATAGAGCAAACAAACGGCATGTCTCTCCTTAACCCCTTCTGTACCGACGGCGTCTTTTACATTTTATTCTAGCTATATTTAGACGATTTTGTGCAGTTTAAGAACGATCTGTGGTAGTAAAAAGGGTTAAGGGAGGTAGTTCGAAGCCTGTTTGTGGCTGGAGGCCCTTTTTAAACTGAATAAAATAGACTAAGAGTAACCAAAATAAAGGTGAAAAGACATCCCCGGTACAGAAGGGGTTAACTTTATCATACTACCAATGACATGCCATCAACACAACCTTGCTGTTGCCGATAGACTGAAATGAACAGGTATTATTATGTTTTTACACCAACCAACTTTACATCTAAATGAACAGGTATTATTATGTTTTTACACCAACCAACTTTACATCTAAATGAACAGGTATTATTATGTTTTTACACCAACCAACTTTACATCTAAATGAACAGGTATTATTATGTTTTTACACCAACCAACTTTACATCTAAATGAACAGGTATTATTATGTTTTTACACCAACCAACTTTACATCTAAACTCAATTAACCCCTTCTGTACCGGCAACGTCTTTTTTCTTTATTCTAGCTATATTTAGAGGATTTTGTGCCGTTTAAGAAGGATCTGTGGTAGTCAAAAGGGTCAAGTGAGATAGTTCGAAGCTTTTGAATTGTTGCAGGCCTTTTTGAAACTGAATAAATCCGTCTAAATTAAGCTAGAATATAGTTAAATAGACAATACGGTACCTAAGGGGTTAATAGACAATACGGTACCTAAGGGGTTAATAGACAATACGGTACCTAAGGGGTTAATAGACAATACGGTACCTAAGGGGTTAATAGACAATACGGTACCTAAGGGGTTAATAGACAATACGGTACCTAAGGGGTTAATAGACAATACGGTACCAAAGGGGTTAATAGACAATACGGTACCTAAGGGGTTAATAGACAATACGGTACCTAAGGGGTTAATAGACAATACGGTACCTAAGGGGTTAATAGACAATACGGTACCTAAGGGGTTAATAGACAATACGGTACCTAAGGGGTTAATAGACAATACGGTACCTAAGGGGTTAATAGACAATACGGTACCTAAGGGGTTAATAGACAATACGGTACCAAAGGGGTTAATAGACAATACGGTACCTAAGGGGTTAATAGACCATACGGTACCAAAGGGGTTAATAGACAATACGGTACCTAATATGTTAAGGGGAGATTTCCACTTGAGGGATTTTTTTCTGGACCCCTTTCTCCCTCATGTTTAGCCCCTTTGCTTTTGAGATTTTAAGACCTTCGCCCTAGTAGTTTGGATATTTTAAGACATTTTGCCCCATTTCTGTCAATTATAAGACCTTTCGTGCCGTTAAGGTGTCGATTTTTCCTGGCGAGCGATAGCGAGCCTGTAATTTAAGAGCAACCGGCCTCCGGCCGGGAAATTTTCTATCGAAAAATGTACAAATTTATCTTGAAATAGGGTCTAGGGGGTGTAATTTTAAGGTTGATGAAAAAGTAGGGGACAAACTAAATACCTCCTCGTAATGACCGTGATCTATTGGTGGAAGCTATATAGTGGTAACGAGAGACCAACAAACGCCATCTGTCACTTATCTTCCGTACTGCTTTGGTTACCAAGCATTAAGGGGGGTCACCGGCTTTTGTTTATCTTTATCTCCTTTTCTCTCTTTCCCTGGCTTGTATCCATTCGGCCCCATTCAGCCAACTGTTTTAAGACGTTTATCCCCATCCAGGTGTCGATTTCTTCCTGGCCAGTGATAGCAAGCCAGCATTGTATGGAGAAATCCAGCTTCGCCAGAGAAAGTTTTCTATCGAAAAATGTAAAAATTTAGCTTGCTGTCAAAACAAAAATATATAAATGCTGGCTCACTACCGCTCGCCAGGAAAATATTGACACCTGGAGGGGGGTAAACGTCTTAAAACAGTAGGCTGAATGGGGCCGAACGGATACAAGCCAAAGAGAGAGGGAGAGAAAGAGAAAACAAGCGAGGTGGGCTCCCTTAAGTCCACAGACCAGCAAGGGCCTGCATGTTAAAAGGAAGAGCATATCAAAACAGAACTAATGGTTACAGTGTTTCGATGTTGTACCACACCTTCCTAGTTCATGCTTTTCTTCAAGTTCAACAGATCTGGGCCTCACGCGTCTCACATTCCCACTGGCATGTTCGTAAGGGGCGGAAATTTCAGCTCTACACCTGTGCAATTGCCCCTAAGAGTATGTATGCACTCTGTGATTTTATGAATGGAAGGTTAAAGAGGACGGTTACATTTGATGTGTATTATATCATGTAGTAATTAATTTGTATGGTCAATTAACGTTTTTTTGTTATCTAATTATTCTTGTAGGTCACTCATACTGTTTGTACTTGTATTCACCAAATCGCAAAAGTGGTCCCGAACCCTAAGAATTGGAACTTAAAATGTTTCTGTTCGGGCTCTGTCTTGAGTTGGCCACCCACAGCTATGGGGTATGTGTCTGAGTATATACATACATATGCATGCACATTTTTAGTAATATATATTTTTATCCCTATGTAAGATGGATTTATCACCACCAATATACCTTTAAATGGGTAGATATGTTGGACACTTTAATTACCCTGTTCATTTCCATAGCCTTTGAGAATATCTACATGGTGCACGAGGCCACACTTAGCGGCAGTTTGTCTTCATTCACACAACACGCATGAGCTTAGCTGGCAATTATTATGTTCTCTCCACTAACCAACTTTACTCCTAAACTCGATTAATGAGATTAACAAACACATGTGGCAGTCCGGGGATTCGAACCAAGGATGGTCACACAGAAAATCAACACACTTATGCATTGCACCACGAAGACAGTTAAAGAATGCTGCACAAGCCTACGATTTATTATGC
Organism: Paralithodes platypus; assembly: GCA_032716605.1. Classification (NCBI taxonomy): domain Eukaryota; kingdom Metazoa; phylum Arthropoda; class Malacostraca; order Decapoda; family Lithodidae; genus Paralithodes; species Paralithodes platypus. Next base: position 30,671,232 of record CM064507.1, on the reverse strand, counting down.
AGTTTCGAATCCTGCATACCAATCTTAGCATGTACAATAATTCCAACTGCACTATCGGAGGCTATGAATATGTGAATGGAAAGAGTAATTAATGGGGCGCTTAGCCCTAGGGAAGGCCTCTCGATAAACTACTACTGAACCAGAATTATTTATTAGATTATTATTAATTATTAATTATTAATTAATAAAAGGGCAACTCTCCATATTCATTATTAAGCTATTACGAATATTTTGTAGGGAAGTTGGCTTTTGACAGCAAACCCTTCTCTGTATCCTCCTACTATCACTATCCTCAGTTTCAAGCCAAAGGTGGATGTTACGTATAAGTTCGCAACAATCTTGCTTTCTCTCGTGTTCCCAACTTTGATTTTTCTGAATTCTCAACTCTCTGGCTAAAGCTTTCTTGTCACTCTCAAGCTAAATATTTATGCGCTGTTTGTCTCTCCCCTAACTCTACCAACTATCCAAAATTCTTTGACTACCTAACTTCTAAAGTGGAACACATTCTATCCATCTCTCCTGTTGCAGAAATCTCCATCCTAGGAGATATCAACGTTCACCACCGCAAATGGCTCTCTTCTCCTTCCAATGACCAACCTGCTGAACAAGCCTACACCTTTTCTATCCTAAATGACCTAGAGCAGTTAGTCGAGAAAGCCACCCGTATCCCGGATTGCTTCGGAGATCGGCCCAACATTCTTGACATATTTTTAACCCTTCTGCTTATACAGTAAATTTGTTCTCTTTTTGGTTTCCTCCGACCACAAACTTATCTCTGTTACCTGTCCTATCTCTCCGGTACGGCTACCCGATCCTCCTAGCCAGCGGCGCTTGTGGCACTTTGGCGCTGCCAACTGGGAGGCTCTTCGACAGTATTTCTTTGATTTCCCATGGAATGACTTTTGCTTCCGTGGCCGAAGACCCCCGGAGAGTGCTGAACGCATTACCGAGGTAATCCTCTTTGGGCATGGAAGCACACATTCCATTTTCTCTCTCTCAGACTAATGCAAAAATATCTTGGTTAACTCACGCTTGTTCTACTGCTGTCCGTAACAAGGAGAAAGCATTCAAACAGTACCGTCGCCTTCAAACTAAAGAATATCATACTTTCTATGTTGCTGCCCGGAATCAAGCCAAATTTGTTCTTCGACTCGCCAAACATTCTTTCATCAATAATAAAAACCTTCTGGCAAATAGTCAAATACCTCTCCAACAATTGTTCTTTTTCGTCTTTTCCTCCCCTTTTCCTCTCTGACGGCACCACCGTCACTTCTTCCTCTGACAAAGCTAAACTCTTTGCTACCACTTTTGCAAAAATTCCACTTTGGATGATTCCGGTGCTGTCCCTCCCTCTCCACCCCCCTCTCCTCTAATTATGCCTAATATCATAATCTCTTCCAAGGATATACTTTCCACCCTCTCTGGGCTTAACACTAAGAAGGCGTACGAACCGGACGGTGTTCCTCCTGTTGTACTCAAAAACTGTGCTTCCATGCTGACTCCCTGCCTAGGCAAACTCTTCTGTCTCTGTCTTTCCTCTAACGTCTTCCCTTCTTGCTGGAAGTTCGCTCTCATTCAGCCTGTCCCAAAGAAGGGTGACCGCACTCAACCCCCCAACTATCGTCCAATTGCTCTAATTTCTTGCATCTCTAAAGTTTTTGAAACTATCCTTACCTCAAAAAAATTTCAGCATTCATCTTCCCATAACCTGCTTTCCGACCACCATTATGGCTTCCTTAAGGGGCGCTCTACTGGTGATCTTCTTTCTTATCTTACTAACTCTTGGTCATCCTTCATTCGGGAATTTTGTGAGACTTTTTCTGTTGCGCTAGACATATCGAAGGCCTTCGATAGAGTCTGGCACAAATCCCTGATTTCCAAACTACTCTCGTACGGATTCTATCACTCCATCTGTGCCTTTGTCTCTTAATTTCCTTTCCGCCGTTCCATAGCTGCAGTTGTGGACGGCCACTGTTCACTTCCTCAACCTATCAACTCCGGTGTTCCTCAGAGTTCTGTCCTATCTCCAATTCTCTTCCTATTATTCATTAACAATCTTCTCAACTGCACCTCCAGCCCCATTCACTCATATGTTGACGATTCTACATTACACTATTCAACTAGCCATCCTCATAACCCCTCCCAGCAGGAATTCCAAAACTTGCATTAAATTACCTATCTTCTGAGCTCTCTACTATCTCTAACTGGGGCAGAGAAAACCTTGTTACTTTCAATGCTACCAAAAATAAAGTTATGAAAATATTGCCTCATCCTGACTCAGAGATATAATAGTTGTATATTTGTCTCTATTAAGTATCAATAAATCACTTGCTTAGGGATTCATCTTACCGTCAACTTGGGAAAAAACATCTATACGCTCTTATTGAAACCGAATGTATTAATTGAGTATTGGGGGATACCTACAGATTAAAGTCTGCTTATGGTGAACTGCTGACAAAAGTACAGCACGAATTGCCTTCTATCAATATATTCTAGGAGGCACCGGAAATCGAACCTGGAATGTTATCTCAGTGTTATGACCACTTAACAACACCTTCCCTGAAATATCTGTGCTATATGAAGAGTTGCTATAAATTAAACGGTCTTCTTGCTGACGCCCGAGAGTAAACTAAGCTAAATAATACGTGATATGATGCCTTGCTTCAACTGCAAGATATCAACGAAAACTATTTGCACGGTTGGCAGAAAAATTATGAGCAGTTGCTGAGTAGTAAAGAGACGAGATGAGAGGTGGTGAAGAGATAATAGTAAAGAAGAGAGGATAGCAGAAATATAGAGGGCTTTAAAATCCACGTATCAGACAACTCCCTATGATAACTTTTGGGAAACTCAGACAAACTTAGTTTACCCTGTAAAAATATTGGGTGTAAAAAGTGTGACGCCTACCAGCGTTGGCAGAATCGCCTCCCGGTAGCCACTAGCGCTCGCCAGGGCAGTGAAATGGGCTACAGTTATCAGAGAATGTTATACTTTCTTTCTTGTGAATCGTCATGTCACAGGCAGTATAGAAGTGGTATTTATTTTCGTCTGTGACAATGCATTATATTTTATATCATCAGTTATAAATTTAATGTATAAGACTGAATGATACAGCTAGAGAGTGTGAGTGAGTAAGTGCAGGAGGCAGAGTGATGTGCGCGTAGTGTTACGCGTTGTCTCGGTGACGTCATGCCACGGCCGGGCCCTCTGAGTGGCTGGCCGCTTTGCCGCCCTCCTGCCGCAGCAGGAAGTAGTCCCCCCGCACGCCCTGCTGCCTTTGTGCCTACCTTGCTCAGAGCTTGCCTGACCAGCATAACCTTCAAACCTCCCTTGCCTTCTGTCCCTGACTTACACCTATAGAACACTTTTTCTCTCTCTCAACTTCTTACCTCTTTTGCTTCTAATCTATTTAATATCATAACTCTCCTTTGGTTCTGCACGATTTCATATATCGGCCATCGTATTATATGCTGAAGCTCTCAGATATTTCATGCTTAGTTAGACATTTTGGAGGGGTTAACATTTTGTCTGTAGAGGTTCGACACACTCGCGGTGTCTCCCTACCTATTTCTTGGTTGTCTGCTGGGCTATTTAATGCTAGACTGGGGTGAGGCTATTGATGTTGTGATTTTCGATGTGTACCAGGTTTTGTTGAACTTGTACAATCGCAACGGATACGTGGGACGCCTAGGTTGTCTTTCTGACTGTGTACCTTGTGAGTTTAGCACTGTGTTGCGAGTGAGGGCTTTTGCCTCTGCCACCCAACACTGTGCTAACTCGTTTTGCTTTGACTTGAAGAGGGTCGCCGGGAGAGAACCAGATACTAGCGATCTGGATCTCTCAAGAGAGCACCCAGTCATTTAACGTAATTTGGCCGTACAGTCTTAAGGACCTCGCTAGGCTACGAGCCGCTTGCTCAGCCATTGTTTCCTAGCCTACGACATCCCAGCTAGACTTTATTCACCTAGCAGACACCCGATTAGGATTATAAGCTCTTATGTTATGTATGCAGCATTTTTATTCACGTTGATTGTAAGCCTTGGTTGTTGTTGAGTTGCACAACCTGAGCAGGCTTTTGCGTTGCCTGAGGAAGTACTTCTTTTGTTGTTGGAGATAATACTATTGCGCATTTATCGTTATTCCCATGCCAATTAACACTGTATGTCCCTACATTTGTCATATCTTGTCATATCTGCTTTATATAACAGTTCAAAATCCGATTCGATCATCTTAAGCAGCATCAGACTTTCTTCAGAAGATTCCTGTTCGATGCTTTAGGACTTTCATTCACTTTCTTTAATATAGGAGTGACAGTTTATTATTGTTTAGAGTAAGTTTAATTATACTATCTTCTTGTTTGCATTAAATCATTCCAGTGATTTAATTAAGCTCTCTATCTTTTTCCTTGTATACATTATTAACGTAATTGTATGTTGTTGTGATCAGGCTGTATCAGAGATCATCAGCCTATAGTAGTAGTGCATTTATACCGAGTTAGAGGATACCCCGCTATCGCAGATTTAACTCTGGAGGGTATAGGTGTTTTTGTGCGCCGGCATTATAAGTTCGAGGGTTGGATCTAGTGTTACCGTTGTGGCTGTGTGCCTTTCTAGTCCAATGATTAAGAGCCCTTGTTTTATACGAGTCCCGGTCGTAACAAATGGCGACCTTGCTCAGGATTTTGTGAACTTAGAGAAATATTGCAGGAGTGTTGTGGTCATTTGTTTTTTTGTTTGTTTAAAGGAATATAGTGGACACAGATTTTTTTTGGCAAGTAGTATAACACTTAAGAGTCTACAAGCATTTTTGAGCGAATAGTGCTACATGAGAGTTTAGGTACTCCTTTTTTTGATAAACGTTGAGAATTTTCGGTGGACACTATGTCGGACGACGGATCAGTGTACAGTGGGGACACAGTACGGGAAGCAGACTCTGAGGTGCAGCAGCGGGGTTTGTTAGAAGGTATTAGAGTAATAACTAGTGAGGAGGATGCAAGGAAGTTTCTGGAGATACCTATTACTGTTGACCGGGTGTCGGGGATTGATCGGTATGGTCTCCAGTGTTTGACCACGGTCATGGGGCATGTGAGCACTAGCAGCATGTCGAGAGGTGACCTGGTGGCCTGGGTGCTCGGCGGGGTGCGTGGAGCTTCGGGTGGAGCGGGAGCTGGGGCACCTTCGGCCCAGCCCCCCATTCCACTCGACTCCTACCATGGCGCCCCCTCGGGCTCCAGAGCCGGGTACATTCCCGCAGGCCGATAGTCACTGGCAGCGTGGTTTGCACTTGGGTGAGTCTCCAATTGTTGCATCTCCTCCTCCTCAAGGTTTAATGGCAGATATGCTCTTCCAGCTTGAGATGGCTAAGATGAAGATTCAGGCTGAGGAGAGAAAGTCTATACGAGAGGCTGAGGCTACAAAGTACTGTGCAGACAGGGATCTTGAGAGGTCTAGGGTGGAGTCAACAGGGCAGCGTCTCGGTTCTGGGAATCGAGGTCTTGATCAGTCTTTATCGCACCTTATTAAATTAGTCCCTGTATTTGACGAGTCGGGTGTCACCGAATTTTTCATGCGTTTTGAGAAGAAGTGCCGGGAGCACCAATGGCCCGAGGTTAAGTGGGCAGCCCTTGTTTCCTCTAGGTTGGTTGGCAAAGGACTCAAGGCATATGATGCGTTGCCCTTGGAGTCTTGCGTCGATTATGAGGTATTGAAGGAAGCTGTTCTGCGGGCGTACGAGTTACAACCAGAGACGTACAGATTGAAGTTCCGGGGTGTAACGAAGGGTCGTGAGTGCACCTTTCTTGAGCAAGCCCGGGATCTGTCCGATGCATTTAGAAACTGGCTGCGTTCTGAGAAGGTATCGACGTTTGAGGAGTTGAAACAGCTGATGCTTCTAGAACAATTTTTCAAGTGTACGGGCGGCGATCTGACGTTGAATCTTAAAGAAAAAAACCCGAAAACTCTTCAGGAGGCAGCTGAGATGGCTGACCTTTGGCTATCTTTGATTCGTGGGTGCGGTTTTGCACAGAGAAGTGATGCAGGCAATAAGGAGCAAAAACCCTCCCCCTCCCCGAAACACTGATACACATAATTACACTAAGAACAACAAGAGCAAAAAAAAACTCTCTAGCTATGCGAGGACGAGACAGAGGAAAAAGGCAAGGAGGGAAAGGGCAGATGAAGATGAAGAGACTGAGGGAGATGGAAGAGCACATAGAACACCTCGAGCACCTCCTGGCCTCCCAAGAGTGGCCAATACATCCCGAAGACTATTAGGTACACATAGTACTCCAAACAATCCCTCCCCAATCTTGTTTGCAAATATCCAAGGCCTAAAAAATAGAACCACGAACAAAGTACCATTTATTAGGGGCCTGCTAGAAGAAGGAAACGCTATATTTGCGGCTCTCACAGAAACTCACTTTAAAGATCAGGAAGATAGTGAGGTATGGATTCCTGGTTACAACCTACATAGGGCGGACAGAACGCATAGATCACATGGAGGTGTAGCCTTGTACATACATGACTCACTGATATGTACTGAATTCCTAAATAACAGTAATGAAGTGGTGGAAATACTTGGAGTTAAAATAGAATCCCTAAATTTAGCAGTTATTGTTACATACAGGCCTCCAGACTCATCCCGAGAAGAATTCAAAACCCAGCTCAACAAAATAAAATCAGAAGTGGAAACCCTGGGGAACCCAACACCAAATATTATATGGCTAGGAGACTTTAACCTACCAAACATTAAATGGAGACAACTAGAAAACCAGTTAGTGGCAAATAACACCGGAGAAGCAAATACTAATACGAGAGAGCTTTTTGAACTTTGTGATTTTTTTAGTCTTACCCAACATATTGCTGAACCCACACGGGAAAACAATATCTTAGACCTGGTCTTCACTAACAACGACTCTCCAGTACACAGCATTAACATATCGGACACAACATACTCAGATCATAAATTAATTGAGATCAAAACAACCTTAGAAAGTGTACAGACAACCTCAGAATCGAGAAAAAAAAACGGCCCCTTCGGTAAATTTAACTTCAATAACAAAAACATTAGGTGGGAAGAGGTAAATCAAGAAATGGAGGAAATAGACTGGGAAGATTTAATGGATAGCCTGACACCAGCAGAATGTCTAGTCTTAATAACAGAAACCATGACCCAAATCTGTAGCCACCATATACCTGCAAGACAAACAAAACGAAGAAGCAAACAAGATCGGGAAAGGAGGAGGCTGTACAGAAGAAGAAAATTACTCACACAAAGACGCACACATCAAAATCTACAGGATAGGCAAAAGGTCGAAATAGATAGAGAAATTGTGGAAATTGAACAAAGGCTAAGAATATCATATGAACTACAACATATGGCAGAGGAGAGGAAAGCTATTGCAGGTATAAAGGAAAATTCCAAATACTTCTTTTCATACGCCAAACAAAAGGCTAAAACAACATCAAACATCGGCCCACTGAGCAAAGGGGACGGCTCTTTCACAGGGGACAAAAAGGAAATGAGCGAACTCTTAAGCAGGCAGTATGAAATGGCATTCAGTGAGCCTGATGAAACAAAAGTCATCAGAGACCAAAATATATTTTTCATGGAAACCTCCCCCACAGAAACCCCTCAGATGCTGGATATTGATTTCGGTCCAAAAGACATAGAAGACGCCATTTCCAACATGCCATCCCACTCGGCACCAGGCCCGGACTCATGGAATTCGATCCTAATGAAAAAATGTAAGGAAAACCTCTCAAAACCCCTGGCTATAATGTGGAGAAGGAGTCTAGACACTGGTGACATACCAGATAGCTTGAAAAATGCAATAATTGCCCCACTGCATAAAGGAGGGAGTAAAGCACTACCAAAAAACTACCGCCCGGTAGCTCTAACCTCTCACATCATTAAAGTTTTCGAGCGAGTCCTGCGAAGCAAAATTTCAACATTCATGGAGGCAAATGAACTACACAACACCGGTCAACATGGGTTTAGAGCAGGAAGATCATGTCTCTCACAACTTTTGGAACACTATGACAAAATTCTTAAAGCGCTAGAAAAAAAAAAAACGTGGATGTCATTTACACCGATTTTGCTAAGGCATTTGATAAATGTGACCATGGTATAATAGCCCACAAACTGAAAGCAAAAGGTATAACTGGGAAAATCTGACGGTGGATATACAATTTCCTCGTAAACCGAAAACAATCGGTAGCAGTAAACCAAGTCACTTCTGAGCCTTCGGATGTCAAAAGCTCAGTGCCCCAAGGAAGAGTGCTAGTGCCCCTTCTGTTCCTCATACTAATTTGCGACATAGATACCAACACCAGACACAGTACGGTGTCGTCTTTTGCTGATGACACAAAATTAAGTAAGATAGTAAACACACAAGAGGACACGGGCCGACTGCAGGAAGACATGAATGTAGTGTTCCAGTGGACCAGGGAAAACAACATGCAATTCAATGAGGAAAAATTCCAATTAATACGGTACGGAGATAATAATGGTGTTAAAGAAATTACAAATTACTTAACAGAATCTAACCACATAATAGAACGGAAAGACAGTGTGAAAGACCTTGGGGTATTAATGTCTGAAAATATGGGTTTCAAAGTACATAACCAGGTCAAAGTGGCGGCTGCGAAACGTCTGTGACGTTAGCCACTCCGTTAGAACCGCATGGCTTGTCCTACAGTGACTCGCTAGGATCGTCAGGGCAGTGGATGGGGCTATAGTTTGTGTATTAGAGTGTGCTTTATTTCATATGAAAGCTTGTGTCATGGGCAGTCCAGAAAGGCTCTTTTGTTTTCGCCCATGTCAAGGCTTTATATATTTAATTGTAAAATATATATTTTATCATTAACTAGTAATGATAGGATCTGGGAGAGAGAGAGGGAGTAGAACAGAGTGAGAGGGGGCGCGCAGTGTTTTTGTCCCGCTCGATGACGTCACGGCTGGCTGCCTCGCGGGGGTTGGTGGAGAGAGGCCCTTACCATGCTGTAAGCTTTGCTAGTGGTTAGATGAATTGTAACCGCTGTTTTCCCACGCGGCTCGAGCTAGTGCGAGTATATATACAGTTCCTCGCCACTCTCTCCCTCAGATCTGGTTTCTAGAACACACCCATCTTTTTTCCCTTGCTATCTGTCCCCGCTCCGTACCTGAGAATCTTTTCCTCTGCCTATCTCTCTCATTTTCCATATCCTTCACCACCTTTTATTAATATTATACCCCCTCTGGTTAACTCTGCAAAATCAGCTTCATGCTGGCCAGTTGTATTGTGTGTTAAGGTCTGATATAGCCTATGTATGTTAGTTGTTAAGATAAGTGGATCACGAAGCATTGGTTGGCTTTTATATTGTTTAGTACTGCTTCCTTTAGTTATTAGTGTTCTGCTGGATTAGATAATGCTAGACTAGGAGTCTGATATTATAGGTATTGTTTCCTATGAGTGCTGGCTTCAGTTAAAAGCGGCACGACATACCTGAGAACTGGAGTTGATTGAGTAAATTCTAGTCTGTGTGCCATTGAGAGTAGAGCATGCACAAATGAGGGTTTTTTGCCTATACCATTCTGCACTGTTCTAGTCTCGATTGTTTGTCTTTGAGGTACGCCAGGAGAACGCTTAATACTTCGGTATTAAGGTTTCTCAAGAGAGCTACCCTTCATTATAACGTAATATTTGACGCACAGACTTGAGATTTGCACTAGGCTATGCAGCATGCCATGCGCACCAGTATCTCGTATCATTGACTCTAGCTAGACTTTATCAGTCACAGTAGACATTAAGTATATTAACCTAATTACTCTTTTTATGTATACCCATTTATATTACACAAGCATTTCGCAGCCTAGTTTGATGTATTGAGACACAAACGACTTAGGCTCTTTTTGTTGATAGGAATACTGCATTGTCGTGGCGATTATTATTATTGTTGTTGTGTTTAGGATATTCTTGGCTCCGACGGCATTATATATTCTGCCTTTTTGTGTGCATAGCCTGCACGAGCATTGTTCCGCTGCCTGCCTTTTTGGGTTCCATTTCCGATACGAGCATCTTTATAGCATCTAACATTTAAAGAAGATTCCTTGTTAGTGTTGAAGGACTTTAGTGCACTTTCTTTCATGCAGGAGTGCCTGACATTTATTGATTAAAGTAACGTAAGCTGTAACTTCTCTTACCACCTTACTTTGCATACCATAACCAAGCACCTTCGGTTATAGGTAGTAATAGGCTGTTTTCACATAACATTAAGCCTAGAGTAGACGCACATTTATTGAGAGTTTGATAGCCTATTATTGCATATAGAACTCTGTAGAGTATTTGTGTTCTTTGTTCACTGGGAATATACATCAGAGGTTGGAGCTAGCGCTTTCCGTTGTAACATTTATGCCATTACTAGTCCAATGAATAAGAGCCCTGATATATTTGAACCCCAGTCGTAACAAATGGCGACCTTACCTAGGATTTGGTGAACCTACATTTATTAGCAGGGAACATTTGTTGTTTTGGAGAATATTTTGCGGGGATCAGCAAGATTTTTTTTTTTTTCGCAACATAGTATAGCCCTTGAGTATTTCCGAGAATTTTTGTGTGTATATTGAGGTATAAGAGTTTGGGGTACTTCTTTTCTGAATATTGTGGTGAGAAATTTTTGTGAGCATCATGTCTTATACCGGATCAGAGGAGAATGGAGACACAGTACGTAATGTCGAAACTGAGGAACAGCAGCATGATGAAAGGGTTAATCGGGTGAACTGTGAGGAGGATGCTAGGATATTTTTGCAATGGCCTGTTACTGCCGAGCGGTTGGTGGGTGTGGATCGGTACGGTCTTCAATGCCTGGCCACAGCTATCGGTCATGCGGTTACTAGCAGCATGACCAAGGATAACTTGATAACGTGTGTACTGGGCAGGGTGACTGGTGAGCGAGATGGGTTGAGTGCTCAGAGCCCTTCAGCCATGCTTCCCCTACACTCGACTCCCAGCCATCCCAGTAGTTTGCCGACCCCGGGTACGCTTCCGCAGTTGGGTGGTGACTGGCAGGGTGGGTTGCCCCTGGGGGGACCACCGGTGGTTTCAAATATTGTGGCACCTTCGCCTCCTCAAGGGTTGACTCCAGAATTATTGCTTCAGCTCGAATTAGCTAAGCTTCAGCAGCAACAAAGGGCATGTGAGCTTCAGCAGCAATTAGAATTAGCCAAGATAGATGAGAGAAAATCTATCAGTCAGCAGTCTCAGCACATAGAGCTAGCAAAAATCCAAGCGGATTTAGAGTCGACTAGGTACTGTGCCGACATGGACGTAGAGAAGTCGCGAGTAGAGGCAACGGGACAGCGACTTGGGGCTGGTAACCGTGTTCATGAGCAGTCTCTCTCGCACTTATTGAAACTGGTTCCGGTGTTTGATGAGAGTGGTGTAACAGAATTTTTCACACGCTTTGAGAAGAAGTGCCAGGAACATCAGTGGCCAGAGAATAAATGGGCAGCACTTGTATCCTCTAGATTAATAGGCAAGGGTCTTAAAGCCTACGATGCATTACCTTTGGAGTTATGTATTGTGTACGAGGATCTCAAGGAGGCTGTCCTGAGGGCTTACGAACTGCAACCAGAAACGTACCGTTTGAAGTTCCAGAGTGTAACTAAGGGAAGAGATAGCACCTTTTTGGAACACGCCCGGGACTTGTCCGATGCTATGGGGAACTGGCTCCGATCTGAGAAGGTAACAACGTTTGATGGAGTTAAGCAGTTAATGATGTTGGAGCAGTTCTTTATGAGCATGGGCGGTGATCTAACTTTGAACTTAAAGGAGAAAAACCCAAGAACTCTAGTAGAAGCAGCAGAAATGGCTGATCTACGGCTGTCGTTGATTCGGGGTTGCGGGTCCTCACAGAAGTACGATGCAAGTGCTAGGGACCGTTATCCTCCCCCTCCCCGTAGCAATGACACATTTAAACCAAAGAGCAATGAAACTAAAACTGAAGCCAAACCTACCACCACACCGTATGTGAAAAGTCAGGGGCCTTTTACATCACAGTATAAGCCGAAACCGAAATTTATGTGTTTTAGGTGCCACCAGGAGGGTCATAAGGCAAATGAGTGCCCTAGTCGACCTCCTCCGGCAGCCGTGTCTTTTGCTCACGGCATTGGAGTGTTCAAGAGGACATCGGAGTTTGTTAGAGGCATTTCTTCCGAGGTAAATACACTGCCAGTGCAGAAGGATCCGGAAGGCTTATTCCCTGTCCGTGATGCCTTTAGTGACCACAGGGGACTCGGTTGTGTGGAGTGGGGGGGTAGAAGACATGAGGTGAGAATTTTGCGTGACACTGGGGCATCGCAAACACTGTTGAGAAATTTCATTGGTAAACCTGTCAATACGGCGCGGGTGGTTGTGGTTCAGGGAGTTAATGCGACCAGGTCATACCCGCTTGTAAGAATGAAGGTGGAAGTTGATGGTGTGACTCGTGACCTGGATGTAGGAATTGTGGAGAAGTTACCTGTTGGGGGCGTCACCTCCTTCTTGGCAACGACTTTGCGGGGCCTACTTCTGAGGCTCCACCCTTAGTCGTTGTCGAGAAGCCGGCCGACGTGAGTAGGGAGGAGCAGGAGTGGGTTGGGAAGTGTCCGGGGCAGCCTATGGAGTGTGTTGTCACCGGAGATTCTGCATCCAGGGAGTCGCATTCTGGTCAACAATCTTTAGATCAGCGGAGGAAGGGTACCGAGAAGGGGTTGAAAGTTGATGCGGTTGAGAGTTTAGTGTCAACGGACCTTCTCGGGGACTCATTATTAGGACCACATTTCGAGTCTGGAGAGGACCCAGTAACTGTTCCTGAAGGGGCAGAGGATGGGTTTAAAAAGACGAAAGAGTTGAAGGAGGACAGTGATGCACAGTCGGGAGATGTAGCAACAAGGTACCCTGACGCGTACCCTATGAGAAATGGGTCGGCGAAAACGGTGGTCCGAAGCTTGCTAGTGTATTTTTCCCGGTATGGTTACCCGCAGGGGATTCAGTCGGTCCGGGGACCCAACTTCACTTCTAGCCTCTTTGTACAAGCAATGCCGCAGCATGGGATTGTTGGGGTTGTGTCATCTGCATATCATCCGGAGAGCCAGGGTGTGTTAGAGCGATGGCACTCAGCCTTGAAATCTGTGCTTCGTTGTTGTTGCTTTGAGAGTGGGAGGGATTGGGATCTTGGCCTGCCATGTGTTTTGGTTGCTGTGTGGGAGGTACCTGGGGAGAGTTTGGGATTCAGCCCTAATGAGCTCGTCTTTGGACACCGTGTCAGAGGGCCTCTCCATATGGTTGAAGAAGTATGGCAAGAAAAACCTTGTTCTATGCTCAAGTGTGTCCTCAACAGTCGAGAACGGATGTTGCGCAGTCTGGAGTTGGCTGGCCGTAATTTGACTAGCTCTCAGGCCCTCAGGAAGGACAGGTACGACCTCAAGGTTGAACTCAGGGAGTTTCACGTGGGTCAGGAGGTGTTGATTCTACTGCCCCTTGTAGGTCACCCCTTATCCGCGAAGTACGCTGGTCCTTATAGGGTGGTGGAGGAGCTATCGGACCTGGTTTACTTGGTAGCCACTCCAGACAGACGGAAGCACAATCAGTTATGTCATGTTAAATCCCATGAAGGAGTATGAGAGGCACCCCCCTGAGCCTCTCACTGTGCCTGTGATGACGTTTAGCAGTCAAGGTGGAGAAGGAGAACGGGACAGTCAAGCTCAGGTGGAGGATAACTGGAAGGATAAGAAGTTCAAATGGGCGCCTGATTGTGAGAAGGTGTTTAGAGAAGTAAAACACCTGTTGTGCACTCACCCGATCCTCAGGGCCCCTGACTTTAGCCTACCTTTCCAACTAGCAACGGAGGCTAGTGGTGTGGGGGCTGGTGCCGTCCTTGTGGAAAAGGACGATGATGGGCTGGAGCATCCTGTTAGTTTCTGCTCGGAGAAGTACAATTCGGCCCAGGGGAGCTGCTCTGTTGTCAAGGAGGAGCTGCTGGCGGTTGTAATTGCTCTGAGGCATTTCGAGGTCTGTGTTCCAGCCTATGGTCCGGTCGTTGTAGTTTACCCAGATCATCACCCTCTCAAGTTCTTGGACCAGTTTCACAATCGGAATATGAGGCTGACCAGGTGGTCACTAAGGTTACTGGTATATAACCTGGACATACGCCATATTGCCGGTTGTGACAACGTGGTTGCAGATGGTCGTTCAAGGGTATATGATCCTGGGTAGATTGACACACGGGTAGCCTCCTGCTTTAGTTTGAATAGTATTTTGCGCTTGGTGCTTGTTGGCTCGCGGTTGTAGCCCAGCGTATTGGGTCATAAAGCAGGAGTTGAGCGTTTGGTATAGAAGAAAAAAACTAGGCTTGCCCCTATAGTGCAGCCGAAATAAACAAATTATAAACATAAAAATCAAATAAAAACTGTCTTTGATCAGTTGATTTTTTTTTAGTATGTTATAGCAGTAATTCTGAGTTGCACTCCTCTCAGAATGCTGGGCTAGAGAAGCTCGCTCTTGAGGAGCATAACTACATATAATTTAACCTATGGTGTTGGGGAGGGTTATAATTTTGAAAAATGTTTTGTTGAAGAACTGTGCCAGATATTTTACTGCCGCTGGGTGATGGGAAGTGGAGATATAGCAGGGGTTCTAACCATCAGATTTTTTGTGAGCCTTGGGGCCTCTGAGAAAAATCTTGGGGGGGGTGTGACGTTAACCACTCCGTTAGAACCGCATGGCTTGTCCTACAGTGACTCGCTAGGATCGCCAGGGCAGTGGATGGGGCTACAGTTTGTGTATTAGAGTGTGCTTTATTTCATATGAAAGCTTGTGTCATGGGCAGTCCAGAAAGGCTCTTTGTTTTCGCCCATGTCAAGGCTTTATATATTTAATTGTAAAGTATATATTTTATCATTAACTAGTAATGATAGGATATGGGAGAGAGAGAGGGAGTAGAACAGAGTGAGAGGGGGCGCGCAGTGTTTTTGTCCCGCTCGATGACGTCACGGCTGGCTGCCTCGCGGGGGTTGGTGGAGAGAGGCCCTTACCATGCTGTAAGCTTTGCTAGTGGTTAGATGACTTGTAACCGCTGTTTTCCCACGCGGCTCGAGCTAGTGCGAGTATATATACAGTTCCTCGCCACTCTCTCCCTCAGATCTGGTTTCTAGAACACACCCATCTTTTTTCCCTTGCTATCTGTCCCCGCTCCGTACCTGAGAATCTTTTCCTCTGCCTATCTCTCTCATTTTCCATATCCTTCACCACCTTTTATTAATATTATACCCCCTCTGGTTAACTCTGCAAAATCAGCTTCATGCTGGCCAGTTGTATTGTGTGTTAAGGTCTGATATAGCCTATGTATGTTAGTTGTTAAGATAAGTGGATCACGAAGCATTGGTTGGCTTTTATATTGTTTAGTACTGCTTCCTTTAGTTATTAGTGTTCTGCTGGATTAGATAATGCTAGACTAGGAGTCTGATATTATAGGTATTGTTTCCTATGAGTGCTGGCTTCAGTTAAAAGCGGCACGACATACCTGAGAACTGGAGTTGATTGAGTAAATTCTAGTCTGTGTGCCATTGAGAGTAGAGCATGCACGAATGAGGGTTTTTTGCCTATACCATTCTGCACTGTTCTAGTCTCGATTGTTTGTCTTTGAGGTACGCCAGGAGAACGCTTAATACTTCGGTATTAAGGTTTCTCAAGAGAGCTACCCTTCATTATAACGTAATATTTGACGCACAGACTTGAGATTTGCACTAGGCTATGCAGCATGCCATGCGTACCAGTATCTCGTATCATTGACTCTAGCTAGACTTTATCAATCATAGTAGACATTAAGTATATTAACCTAATTACTCTTTTTATGTATACCCATTTATTATTACACAAGCATTTCGCAGCCTAGTTTGATGTATTGAGACACAAACGACTTAGGCTCTTTTTGTTGATAGGAATACTGCATTGTCGTGGCGATTATTATTATTGTTGTTGTGTTTAGGATATTCTTGGCTCCGACGGCATTATATATATTCTGCCTTTTTGTGTGCATAGCCTGCACGAGCATTGTTCCGCTGCCTGCCTTTTTGGGTTCCATTTCCGATACGAGCATCTTTATAGCATCTAACATTTAAAGAAGATTCCTTGTTAGTGTTGAAGGACTTTAGTGCACTTTCTTTCATGCAGGAGTGCCTGACATTTATTGATTAAAGTAACGTAAGCTGTAATTTCTCTTACCACCTTACTTTGCATACCATAACCAAGCACCTTCGGTTATAGGTAGTAATAGGCTGTTTTCACATAACATTAAGCCTAGAGTAGACGCACATTTATTGAGAGTTTGATAGCCTATTATTGCATATAGAACTCTGTAGAGTATTTGTGTTCTTTGTTCACTGGGAATATACATCAGAGGTTGGAGCTAGCGCTTTCCGTTGTAACATTTATGCCATTACTAGTCCAATGAATAAGAGCCCTGATATATTTGAACCCCAGTCGTAACACGTCTAACGGGTTGGATTCTGCGTACTTTTAAAACATGCGGTGAATTGCCTATGATAACGCTCTTCAAATCTCTAGTGCTACCGCGGCTTGAATACTGTAGCGTATTAACATCCCCATACAAAGCAGGTGAAATAAATGACGTAGAGAGTGTACAAAGAAATTTCACTTCGCATATAAGTTCGATAAAACATCTACACTACTGGGAGCGTTTAAGAGCTCTGAATCTGTACTCACTGGAACGTAGAAGAGAACGTTACTTAATAATATACACATGGAAAATCGCAGAGGGTTTAGTACCAAACCTACATACTCCGATAGTCATGAAATTCAGTGATAGGAGAGGCTGGAATGCGAAATCCCCCGGCTGAATA
Organism: Paralithodes platypus; assembly: GCA_032716605.1. Lineage (NCBI taxonomy): Eukaryota > Metazoa > Arthropoda > Malacostraca > Decapoda > Lithodidae > Paralithodes > Paralithodes platypus. The sequence goes on along the minus strand of CM064507.1, from coordinate 30,654,354 downwards.
ACAGGGGTGCTATGGGCTCTCTGCGAGAGGGCTGGTTATCACACAGAGGCCCACGTCTCTTCAACAAACTCCCACGGCGAGTAAGAGACATGAGGGACATCTCGTTAGACAACTTCAAGAGAGCCCTAGATGTCGAACTGCAAAAAGTGCCAGATGAGCCCATCCTCGCAAGGGAGCGAGCTGTCGCTTCAAACAGTCTACTGCACCAAATCACCACCCATAACGAGGGGCGTCGCGCTCCTTGGTGCCGCTAGAGAAGCGGCGAACACATCCAAAGGTATCCAAAGGTAACGACACCAAAACTGACCATAAACCTAGTACCGTCCCGTTTAGCAAGGATCCGGGTCCTTCCTCACCTCAAGGGAAGGCCAAGAGAAAGCTAGAGTGCTTCCATTGTCATAAGGAGGGTCATTTTGCAAGAGCCTGTCCAAGCAAGCTACCTAATGCAGTTGTGTCTTTGGCTCGCAACATTGGGGTGTCCCCGAGGTCGTCTGAGTTTGCCCGGGGTATAACGTCAGAGGCTGGGACACAGCCAGTGGAGAAGAATCCGGAAGGCTCGAACCCTGTCCGCGATGTCTTTTGCGACCATCGAGGGCGTGGCTGCGTGAAGTGGGCTGGTAAGAAGCATGGAGTTGAGCTGTTGCGAGACACGGGTGCCTCTCAGACTTTGATGAAGAACTTTACTGGTAGACCAATAAATGCGGCACGGGTGGTTGTGGTGCAAGGTATCAATGCTATCAGGTCATACCCGTTGGTCAGGATGGAACTGGAGGTAGATGGTGTGACACGAGAGTTGGATGTTGGAATTGTGGAGAACTTGCCTGTTGGGGGCGTCGACCTCCTTCTCGGCAACGACTTTGCGGTGCCTACTTCTGAGGTTTCACCCTTAGTCGTTGCCGAGAAGCCGGCTGACGTGAGTAGGGAAGAACAGGAGTGGGTAGAGAAGTGTCAAGTACAACCTATGGCGTGCGTTGTTATAAGATCTTTTGCATCCAAAGTGTCACAGCCTATTCCTCAGTCTCTAGACCAGCGGAGGAACGGTCGGAAGGAGCAAGCTAAAGTTGGGAGTTTTGTGAGTTTTGCTCCAGCGGCTCTCCTTAGCGGCTTAGTACTTGACCCAGAGGTGAGCTCCGGAGTGGCCCCAGAACCTGTCACCCATAGTGACATGGTTGGGCGTGCTGGCACTCCGCGACTTAGTGTGTTCTGTGTGTTAGTGTGTTCAAATTCTTGTTACGATCCTACAGTGCTGAACCCAAGAGATTAAAATTCAAGCAAGGGCAACTAGCATGCTGTTGCGTTTCAGAAGGCCAAAATGGTTAATGTCTCAGATAATCACAAATTAATGAAGAAGGATGATATTAAACACTTCCAATTTTCGTATTAATTATAATTACTATTAACTAGGGAAAACGAACAGGTTGATAAGCATGATGATTCAGTTAATCACGGCAAAGAATGGTAAAGGGCTAAGCGCCGAGTGACTTAGTTGTTCCCAGTTGGAGGAGAGTTGTGGGAACGGGGCTATCAAACACGAGGACGGGGAAATATGTCATGTGAACCTGTTGGAGGAGTTTGTGAGGCAACCACCTGAGCAGCCTACTGTCCCTGCGTTGGTCTGCAGCGGCCAAGGTGGAGAAGGAGAGGGGGGCAGTAGGGCACAGGTGGAGGAGAGTAGGGATTGTCATGTCTCGGTGGAGCAGTGGGCGGGGGACACGAGTCTGGTGGCTGTGGAAGTGCTAGAGCACCTGCCTGAGCAGCAGTGTGCAGCGCTCCAGCACCAGCTCGGTTCATACCCCACTGGTCGTGCCGAGCACCCGAGCCTCACAACTCAGGCAGTGCAAGATGTTCCGTGGGCAGGTCACTTGAATGTTTACAGACCGTTGGCCTCATTGTTTCGGTGGTTCAGGGTGGGCGACGAGGCTTGGACATGGTTGTCAGGTTAGGGTCGACCCATGGCTGCCAAGGGTGGTGGTCAGAAGGAGGACATTGAGCAGATTGGGGAGGTTGGCTGTGGAGTGGATGTGCCCGGTCGTCGCATAGCCTCCCAATGCTGCTCTAGTCGAATGCAACAGCCCTACCATAGACCGACTGTATCTGGCCATGTCGCTAAAAGCGGTGATGCTGCGCAGGCAGATGTAGTCGTAAGGAATGCGGGGGTGCGCATGTACGGTATCGGCGGGGAAGCCTTAGAAATAATGAACTATGGGAGTGACTGCACAGGTGGTACTGATTATCCCTCTCATGACCTGGCTGTTCTAGGGACGAAGGTGGAGAAGGAGGGAGACTACAGGTTAGAAGCTGCAGTCTCGGCTGGGTTGTGGGAGGGCACTAGGCATGTTGTTCTGTGAGATAAGTTGTTTACTAGGCTGTGGCAGTGCATCTGCATGTTTGTTGCTTTTCCAGGCCTGATGTATGGGGTAGAATCCGACATGGAGGCTGGAGACAGTGCAAGGCTCAGTTTAATTCCCTACCGTATAAATCCTGCTCAACAGCCTGTCGTGAAAACAGAGCTAGACGACATGTGGAAAAAGGGTCTGAGGGATAAAGGATATCATGAGTGGTCGTTGCCAGTGAGTTTGCAACCGGAGTTGAGTGGCAAGATCCGGGTGTATTGTGATTGCAAGAGTGTGGAAGCATTATCCCTGACAGACACCTATCCATTACCCAAGGGTCTGAGGGATAAGGGATATCGTGAGTGGTCGTTGCCAGTGAGTTTGCAACCTGAGTTGAGTGGCAAGATCCGTGTGTATGGTGATTGCAAGAGTGTGGAAGCATTATCCCTGACAGACGCCTATCCATTACCTAGAGTTGACGATACCATAGACCGCATCGGGGCTGCATCACTAATCACGAAGGTAGAACTAGTGAAAGATTATTGGCAGGCCCCGTTGCCAGAAAGAGCGAAGAGAAGTGCCAGTCTTGTGATGAACTGGGCAGTTTATCAGTGTCAGGTGTTGTTGTGCTGCCGGAACACAAGTTAGATGTGTGGCATGCTAAGGGCACTGATAATGTTTTGGCTGATTGTTTGTCACGGGAGGGTTTGTTTGCAGGAGAACCCTCGCCGTTCAGTCAGTGTGTGTTGAGAGTGGAGACAAATCAGGCTTGCCCATGTAGAGCAGCCGTCAAAAACAACATTAAAATTAAATCAAAAAATCACATAAAAACTCTTTCTTTTGATAGTTAATTGTAAGTTGCCAATGTTATAGCTAAAGTCCTAAGTTGAACCTGTCTTTCACTTAGGAGGCTGGGCTCTGTGAAGCTCGCTGTGGGAGCATAGCAGGCTAAAATTATACTATTATGTTTGGGAGGGGTTATAAGATTTTATTTATGCTAAAATTTTGTTTTGTTTATGATTGAGCTTTGCATTTCATTTCTGGCGGGGTGGCTGGTTGTGGCGGGTCTTGTCGGCATTCAGCCTTGTCAGATATGGTGCTCGCCTAATGTTGAGCGTCCCATATCTTGGGCGGGGTGTGACGCCTACCAGCGTTGGCAGAATCGCCTCCCGGTAGCCACTAGCGCTCGCCAGGGCAGTGAAATGGGATATAGTTATCAGAGAATGTTATACTTTCTTTCTTGTGAATCGTCATGTCACAGGCTGTATAGAAGTGGTCTTTATTTTTATCTGTGACAATGCATTATATTTTATATCATCAGTTATAAGTTTATTGTATAAGACTGAATGATACAGCTAGATAGTGTGAGTGAGTAAGTGCAGGAGGCAGAGTGATGTGCGCGTAGTGTTACGCGTTGTCTCGGTGACGTCATGCCACGGCCGGGCCCTCTGAGTGGCTGGCCACTTTGCCGCTCTCCTGCCGCAGCAGGAAGTAGTCCCCCCGCACTCCCTGCTGCCTTTGTGCCTTCCTTGCTCAGAGCTTGCCTGACCAGCATAACCTTCACACCTCCCTTGCCATCTGTCCCCGACTTCCACCTCTAGAACACTTTCTCTCTCTCTCAACTTCTTACCTCTTATGCTTCTAATATATTTAATATCATAACTCCCCTTTGGTTCTGCACGATTTCATATATCGGCCATCGTATTATATGCTGAAGCTCTCAGATATTTCATGCTTAGTTAGACATTTTGGAGGGGTTAACATTTTGTCTGTAGAGGTTCGACACACTCGCGGTGTCTCCCTACCTATTTCTTGGTTGTCTGCTGGGCTATTTAATGCTAGACTGGGGTGAGGCTATTGATGTTGTGATTTCCGATGTGTACCAGGTTTTGTTGAACTTGTACATTCGCAACAGTTACGTGGGAAGAATAGGTTGTCTTTCTGACTGTGTACCTTGTGAGTTTAGGACTGTGTTGCGAGTGAGGGCTTTTGCCTCTGCCACCCAACACTGTGCTATCTCATTTTGCTTTGACTTGAAGAGGGTCACCAGGAGAGAACCAGATACTAGCGATCTGGATCTCTCAAGAGAGCACCCAGTCATTTAACGTAATTTGGCCGTACAGTCTTAAGGACCTCGCTAGGCTACGAGCCGCTTGCTCAGCCATTGTTTCCTAGCCTACGACATCCCAGCTAGACTTTATTCGCCTAGCGGACACCCGATTAGGATTATAAGCTCTTATGTTATGTATGCAGCATTTTTATTCACGTTGACTGTAAGCCTTGGTTGTTGTTGAGTTGCACAACCTGAGCAGGCTTTTGCGTTGCCTGAGGAAGTACTTCTTTTGTTGTTGGAGATAATACTATTGCGCATTTATTTTTATTCCCGTGCCAGTTAACACTGTATGTCCCTACACTTGTCATATCTTGTTCCTGCTTTATATAACAGTTCAAAATCCGATTCGATCATCTTAAGCAGCATCAGACTTTCTTCAGAAGATTCCTGTTCGATGCTTTAGGACTTTCATTCACTTTCTTTAATATAGGAGTGACCGTTTATTATTGTTTAGAGTAACTTTAATGATGTTGAGTGGTACTTGAAAAGTACCAATAAAAGTTTGTCAATAAAGTGCTCTTCCTCAGATGGTGTTTTTTGTATCCAACTTTAATGATACCGTCTTCTTGTTTGCATTAAATCATTCCAGTGATTAAATTAAGCTCTCTATCTTTTTCCTTGTATACATTATTAACGTAATTGTATGTTGTTGTGATCAGGCTGTATCAGAGATCATCAGCCTGTAGTAGTAGTGCATTTATACCGAGTTAGAGGATACCCCGCTATCGCAGATTTAACTCTGGAGGGTATAGGTGTTTTTGTGCTCCGGCATTATAAGTTCGAGGGTTGGATCTAATGTTACCGTTGTGGCTGTGTGCCTTTCTAGTCCAATGATTAAGAGCCCTTGTTTTATACGAGTCCCGTGGTGTCGGTCGTAACAAAAGGGTAATTAAAATGTCCATAATAAGTCAGGTAAATCCCACTCAATATACCCAAAGAATTGTATATCCATTTCTCACCCTTTGTATTCCCTTGACTGTGTTTACAATTCAAACATGATATCCTAAAATCATATTATGTATTGCATTTACCTCGTACTGGCCTTCAATGTTGGTTATTGTATGTTGATTGTATGCAAATGTTTAAGTGTTAATGGTGGTTAAGGACTAAAAATAGCGAACAATAGCTACAACATAGCGTTAATGTGTTGGCAACACTGTCGTGAAGAAATGGCGTCATTTGATAGAAAATATCCTTGGTAATCAATATTTTACTGAAATAGTCAATAAAGACAAAGAAGTAAAATGTTCGTAGTTTTAGAATCTATTTTTGATGAAGAGTTTTGGGTTAAAGAGGGAGACAATAACAAAAAATATAGATGGAGAAAAAACTATTGATGCGAAGAATGACGGAAGTATTGGCAAGTGAAGAGGAAGGAGCAAAAGGACGATATTGATGGCATTGAAGATAAAGTGGTATGAGTAGGATTAACACAGAAAGTAGAACTATGATGGATGCATCTTTAATAATAATAGTGCAGGTTTAACTACTAACCTCCATCACTAACCTATAATGTTTTTGTTTTTCAATGACAATTGGTCGATAACATTTCTAGGTAAAGATAACTAAGTGAATGCAATTAGAGAACTTTGAAAATTCCCTGTAAATTCGACAACTGAGATACTTTTACCACGTGTATTCCTAGAGGTCGTCGCTAGGCCAATACACAATGTTAATACTAGCTAAAATTCGATACATATGACGCTATTATTATAAGGAGTTAATGATATTACATATATTTTTGAGTTGATGGTAACTTTAAATGTTATCTGTAACTTTCACTTTTATGTAGGATAAAACAATGTCTTCATTGTTAATTGCATAGACAAGCAGATATGCTGAAACTGGAATGTTTTGTAAATTAAATAGAACCTATAATCATAATGAGGCTTCTTCCTGTTTGATTGAATATTACAAATAAAGTGTATGGTTTGAGATTTTACTTCTACTTGTTGTATCTCCTCTGTATATATATATACAGTATATATATATATATATATATATATATATATATATATATATATATATATATATATACACATTTATATATTTTTTCAGAATAGAACATTGCGTATAAACAGACACCTAGAAACGATCATATTATAATCTCTGCACACTTCGTTTAATGAAGATGATTAAGAATTACATAATTTAATTAATCTACATAATGCTACGTAGTGAATTGTGCACAGCTAAGGCATATATTTATGAAACAGAACAAATGATTGAAAATCATATTGTTTATAAACATATTTATTGTGTAATATTTACAAACAGGCACTCCTATGGTACGGTCGTACGGTGATACCATTGTTATATTTGTTTTGGCTATTATTAGATAATTTTAATCATCTTGGGAAGGATATGTGGAGGCCAAGGATTAGTATTATTGTTTTATATTAGTATGTTTTTACGTTTTCAACCTCTGGACTGTAGTCTTTAGACTAGCCTGTAACTCTTACGGGGCCCCAATATCATCAAATAAGGCTTTCGATACCTTGGGTGCTTCGTTCTGTTTTGCCACGCTTGATGACAGCACTTTATATTGACACGTCACACAGATGATGCCACAGAAATGAGGCTAAATCTTCGTTACAGTATCTTCAAATATGGCCGGACATCTAAGCTGCAAGTTGATACGATGTAGGGGGCCCCCCTTTTCACGACGTGTCGGACTGTCGGTTGAATAACTCAAGAACACTGGGATCACCTCAGATAATCCCAGGCTGCTTGACGAACACTTTAATCCAGGAACATTTAGTCAGTAGTCGGCGACGCTACCCACTCTCCCATGCCTCCCTAAAATTGAAATAGCAATAAGATTCTTCACTACATTGAGTAAAATCGTCTAATGAAAGCCATAATCAATTATATTAACATCACAACATCACCCGTGCTGAAACGGTTGAGAGGACATGGTGGGAATCAAAATTGCATACGGGAGTGTAAAATCCTAGAGTTACTTGGGGAAAAGACAGTGTAAACAATATGTGTATAGAAAAGATATAGAAAAGGGCAATTAAAGTATCCATGATCATTACCCTTTTCAGATATATTGATAAACCCAGCCAACATTCCGATTGATAGACATGTGAAAAATCAAAGACAAAGTACTAACATAACGAGCTTAAGTTTGTTTACCTTTTTTATACTAATGCTTCTAATGCTACTAATGGTCTCTCCAATCTTAAATATTTAACAATTTCATTATTAAAAAAATCTTTCAATTCATTCTGGCTAACATTAGACTATATTACGCAGGCTTATATGTCCTGAAGGGTCGTTATCTAATTCACTTAACCCACTAAAACCCACTATCCCATAATCAAATTAACACAGTCGATTAATAACAGTCAGAATTAAAGGCCAAAAACTGTCATCGTATAATACAAGTATTAACCAACTGGGCACCAGCGCCGCAGCGTATGCGTCGGCAATGTATGTAACGCTAAATCCCAGAGCCGCATAGGGTGCGTCAGCACTGTCGACCTTATTTACTCTTTTCCTATGGTAGCCAGAGGATTCCAATTTGTATGGGATATACCTTATGATGTTGCCGAACATTGGCGGTACTCAGCAACCCCCAAGTCCAGCTGCGCGGGTGGATACGGGTGGATGGGGAAAGCCAGTTTACCCACTTATCTTACCGCCACTTTCGAGCTTATTTGCTCTTCTCCTATGGTAGCTAGAGGGTTCAAATTTTTATGGGATATACCTTATGATGTTGCCAAGCAGTGTCAATACTTGGCGACCCCGAAGTCCAGTCGCAGTGGGGAGTGGGGAGAGGGACGCGCGAGAGAAGGGGGGAAGACAGTTGTCCCGTTGACTTCGCGAGTGTCTGACTTACCTCGTCGCCTCGCGATGTTGGAACAAAGGGAATAGAGTGTGTATCTCTCCCCCACTGCTCCCCATGACATAGTTGACTCCCCACCAAGTGGGGAAGAGGAGGAGGAGGATGACCCAGACCCCATGGCATACCTCAAAATTCCGCCAGGCCATCGTAGGGGTTAGAAGAGACGAGCTGAGGATGAGAGGTGTCATGTTGCTTCACAACAACAAGTGCAGCGTGGTTCTCTCCCACGTCTGCCTTCACCACCACTTCACACTCTCTCCACTAAAAAATACAATGTCAAAACCCATATTTCTAAGTCAAAAGTGCCTAACACAATGTGTATAACTCATATTCTAACTATAAAACATACGATAAAGTATAAAATCAATAAATAGAGTGAGTGAGAGAGGCATAATAAAAGAGAAAGTGAGTGAAGGGCGAGTCGGATGTCAGTCTGCTGGCCTTGTTATGTGCGTGGGTCGTGGGTCGTACAAGATGGCCGCCGGTCGCCATGGTAACCAGGACGCGCGTGGGCCTTGCCACTCGTTGGCATTTATAAAACTTAAATCTATGCACTTATCACACTGTAACTTCATTTCCAATGACATTGTGTGATACATGTTGCTAATATATGAACTATGAAGGCCCACATGATGCTCGGGTGATGTAAATAACTGACACTCGAAAATAGGAGGCATCATACATCAGCCATGCTGCCTTACCCAGCTGTGGTGTGCTGGCGCGGGAGGTTTGAAGAGGCGCCCGGCACCAGCTGATGGCTGAGGCCCCCCTCCACCCTAGGACCCCCAAATGACCGAGGCGAGTGTTTTTTTTCCTTCATTTCTCACCTATTTAAGCTGTTTTAAGGAAAACAAAAATTTCATTTTCGGCTGGTCCTAGAGTGTACATTTATTATATATTAGCTGGTGCCCTGTGGGTTTAGCGTTGGGCTGCAGGTATTAGCTTAATGTTTCATATAAAACATACTCATTATTCTCTAAGGAGGCAAAATCTTTGTTTGGGTATAATTATGCAACACGCAAGGTTTTTAATATACACAAATAATACTATATATATGTTCATAGCTTTTGATGCAGTTTCTATAATATGATATTGCATTAAAAGTAGAATTACAGGAAACCAATAATACAAAATGCGTTACTTTAAATGTATATTTACTTCAATGCAATTTTCAACACGAAATAAGGCCTAGATTATTGTGACTTAGTAGAAACTTGGTTATCTATTTTGAAAAAAAAAAATGTTATTTACAAGGATATATATTATTAATATTAAAAATAATCCAAATGCGTACAACAGAATGAGCAAGCTAAAGTTTAGAGACCAGAACAAGTATGAGTAGAAGGTAAAACAGTGCCAACTAAAATCAAATACAAATGCGAGATATAATAATGGCTAAGGTCCTGCAGCTAGAACGGCGTGATGATCACAATCTGGAAAGATGTGTTAAGCTAAGAAGACCAGAAACTGCAACCTTCTCGCGGTGTAAAGGTGTACGGATTTCTCTACTGGCATTCTTCTGGGGGTGGCAGTGAGTACCTCTGTGGAAGAAAACAGGTTTTTATTTATCTGTTTCAGTGTAACATGGCTCATTCATTAATTTGGTTTGGGTGTCATTTGACTATTTTATTAAGCTTACAGATGATCTGTGAGAATTCGAGAACAAATTGTGGTATATTCCACCCCTATGAATGCTAAAGGTCCTCTCTAAGCTGTATACAGTAATGTAACTTTTCATTTCATCTTAATGTATAGTTCTAGACAGTTGACATATATACATGCTGCTCATTTAACAGTAAGCCTCTACACTGGTGCGATCACAGGAAAGGAGGGTAAGGATGACGGAAACCCAAACTAGTGGAAGTGGGATGAATGAGGGTGGGGGTGAAGGTGAGGGGTTATAACTGGAAGGTGTGTGTGGTTCAAGTCAAAATTGTAACATGAACTGCATTACCAACATTATCCCTTAACTCGCGGCGACCATCATATGACGGGAGAGAGGAAATAGGCAATCTGTACGGTGCCCGTCACATGATGGACGCCATTTTGAGACTATTATGAGCACTGAGAAACAGGCTAGGTATTGGAGGGAGCATAGGTATGCTCCAACCGCTCGTCACAGCATGCCGGCAGACACTGAGGATCGAGATGCAGCTGTCTCACTCATGTGCAGTGTCTCACACAGCCTTCAGTTGGACGATCTATGCAAGATAACCAGATGTCGTTATGGGATGATTTTGGTGTTATTGGAACGCTCTATCAATGTACTTTCATAGATATATAATTGTATTACACTCTGGCTCTTGCTTATTCATGAAAAAGAGCATGGAATGAAGGTAATTTTCGGCAATTATACCCGCCTGGCGCTACGGTGATGTAAACAAGACAGCTCACAATAATTGAGTTAATGTTACTATTTGTAATGGCAAAACAAAATAGGTGACCAAAATTATAACATATTACATATCATGATTCAGCAATGCGTATTATTTTCAAAATGTACCAGTAATTATTTATAGTGTTGTAAATAAAAATATAACAATATAAACCAAACTACCAGACTTCATTCTTATGATTACAAACTATGATTTTCATATAGGCCTAGATACACCTAAATGTTCAGTGAAATTCTTGTTTCAAAATACATTATGAGTATATTTGCCTCGTTAGTGAGAGGTGGATAAACATTGGAAATACGATCCCGTTAGCTCTCTCTCTCTCTATACAGTATATATTTATATTTATATATATATATATATATATATATAATATATATATATATATATATATATATATATACAGTATATATCCGTGTATCCAGACATTTTGAATCTAACACACATAGAACTTTGCTCTCTATCACACTCCAATTTGTGTATTTGTGGAGGGTGGGAGGGGTTACAAGCTGCGTTGCCTTTTGTCTCCCTACACATACAGTGCAATTTACAAAACAAACACACCTCCTTTAGATCTTATAATTTGTGTAGCCAGTGCAAGCTGTATGTGCATTCTTATAAATCTGTCTATATGTCTGTCTCCCTGACTGCATAATTATATACTGTATATTATACTTCAACAATACACAATTCAACCCTTTATCTTCTCCCACTATTCTTGGTGTTTCTTTTTCTTCTGGTCTTTCTTGGAAAGATCATATTACCACTCTTGTTAAAACAGCTTCCCAGAAGTTAGGTTTGCTCAACCGTATCAGTGGGTTCCTCACCTCGAACAGTTTCTTGGCCTGTATAAGGGCACAGTGTGCCCATGTATCAAGTATTGTTTGCATGTGTGGGGGAGGTTCCTCCCATAATGCACTTCTGGGAACGGTAAAGTAAAAAACATTTAGTCTCATCAATCATCTTTCACTAATTCCCTATAATCTCTCTTTACGCGCCGCAATGTTGCATCTCTCTCACTCTTCTAATGCTATTACAATAATCAATGTTATTCAGAGCTCTCTCGGTGTATACCCCCTCCCACACGGAGAGTGGGGAGCACCCACCTTTCAACACAAATCATATTATCCTGAATAATAATTATTTTAGTTAATAATATTAATATGAATCAAGTCATTGGATGGTTATTATACCGGTAGTTCATAAATGTATCTATAAACTTCAGGGATTCGTAATACAATTTATCAAAAGAAGTTGATGATCAAAGTGTACTCGAGTATGTATATAATACATATCTTAACCCATTAAGCCCCAGCTGATATATTAATAGGCCTAATTGACACCCAGACCCCAAGCAATTTTTTGTTTTTCATGAAAAGATATGGTATGGGATAGTAATGAAGGAATACATGCATACACACAGTCACCGAGGTCATCTGGGTTTCCTTCAATACCCCTATAATGGGGGCAATAAGGGCGAGAATAGACGTCGACATGGTATCGACGCTGGGGCTTAGCGTTATATACATAGTCGTCGAACACGTCTCGATGCTGGGGTTGGAAGGGTTAAACATAATTATATTTGAATACAGTGTGTGATAAAAATTGCAAATAAAATGAAGGTGAATGTAAGGAAAATATACTAATAGTTAATGTACCTAGTTTTAAGTGAAAATTAGAGAGAGAGAGAGTGTAAAATATCAGAGTATGTCTTTTAGTCTATATCATTAACAGGTAAAGTATTATATTATATTTTGTGGTATTATGTGATCTATCAAGACGTTTTGCTGACAGGCAGATTATACTTATTGCAATTTAAAGCTGAGCAACAGTTAATGATCTAAAATGCAATTTATATATACGAGAATTTGCCATATTTACTTCCAACATGCCAATATAGTTTGAAATATCTTGTGAACCCTCTCAGTATCAGATGCTCGTTTTGTTCATTATATTCAGGCTCTTATAAAGCTTAAGATATTCTGTATCTGGGTATCCAAATTATATAAGCAATGACTAGTGTTAAGCTATTATATGCAGATTAGAAAGGATCTCCAAGAATCAAATTAACCCTCTAATTCCCTCAGGTTCTTTGTAAGCTTAATAATTTTGTCTATTTATAGCGGGCATTAAAGAATAACACACCATGATATCCTGAAATGGTTAATAAACACATCGCCTAAGGAATAAAACATACTGCCTTCAATTGCAGGTGTGGAGTTAATAACGTTTAACTGCATACCTGTACCATGTTAAATGAGGTATTCTTAAAGATAGTATTGTTGCAAATCAATAACATCTTAATCATAAAAGGTAACCCAAAAAATAATATAGGGGCATAATAACAAAACGTCCAAATCTCAACCGTTACAAAGATATTGAAGGTTTTATGTAGTGTCCTCCCCCACATCACTGTAATGGACTCTTCCATGTTAGATAGTTTCCAACTGGTCAAAAGTGAGCTAATATGTCTATAATAATTTTGTAACTAATAATTTTGTACAGACCAATAGCTATAACTTCCACTCTTGGCAAAGTTTTTGAAATTATATTAAATAATCACATAATTAAGCATCTGGAGAATAATAAATTAATCAGTGATAGGCAATATGGTTTTAGACGATGTCGATCAACTGCAGACATTCTTTGCCTTCTTACGCATCAAATCAACCAAGCTACAGACCAACATGGTGAAACACATACAATAGCACTGGATATATCAAAGGCATTTGATAGAGTCTGGCATCAATCCTTATTGTCGAAGATGTCACACTACGGCCTTGCATCATTAGTTCCACTAATTTCTTCTTATCTTCATAACAGAAAAATACGTGTAATGGTAGATGGCCTTTATTCTCAATTTCACTCAATAATGCTGGTGTTCCCCAGGGATCACTTTTGGCCCCAACTCTGTTCCTCATTCATATCAATGATCTCATATCTACCACTCATAATCCAATACATTCCTACGCAGATGACTCAACACTCCACAGTTCCTTCACATTTACCAATTCTTTCACCCAACCCGATCTTATAAATTCAAAAATAAACACTGCAATTTCTCTGAACCGGGACCTTTCTAGAATTAATGAATGGGGACAAGAGAATCTAGTTTCCTTTAATGCACAGAAAACCAAGTACATTCAATTTTCTAACCGACAGAATCTCACTGACTCCCATATATTTTTTAATGATGTAAATATTCCCACTTCCCCTAGTATTGACATTCTCGGTGTAACATTAACTACTAACTTGAGCTGGACACATTATGTTAGAAGCATTGCTAAGAATGCCTCTAAAAAACTGGGACTCCTGTACAGAGTTCGAGAATTCTTCACTGACGAGCAGTTGGCCGTAATATATAAAAGTCATGTGCGCTCTCAGATGGATTACTGTTCACCTCTGTGGGGTGGAAGTGGAGTGGTTGCATTGAGGCAGTTGGACAAAATTCAATATAAAGCTATTAGATTAATCAATAACCCTGCAATCACACAGGACCTTCCTACATTAGCCATACGAAGAAACGTTGCATCCCTTGCATTATTCTACAGATATTTTCACAGCAATTGTTCCGAGGAACTTGCTTCAATTGTGCCGCCTCTCCACATCTTTCCCCGTAGAACTAGGGCAGCTGAGAGCGCCCATGAATTTACACTTTCTCCTCCACAATGCAGAACTTCTGCTTATCAGAATTCATTTATCCCCAGAGCTACTACTCTTTGGAATTCACTTCCCTCGAATTGCTTTCCACAAACTTACAATCAACAAATGTTTAAATCCAGTTGTTACAAACATTTTATGAATGGAGGATGCCTTTAGGCACATGTACCTTTTTGTTTTATCTGTGTTTTTCCTTCCTCCGTTCATTGTCTCTTAAAAAAAAAAAAAAAAAAAAAAAAAAAATTACAAAATTGTAATACATTTATAATAACATGGTGAAATAATTGCAGTTAGATGGAGGTGTGGTAGGCACTAGGACACCTAGGCCACCCTTTTGGGGAAATACTTTGGAACATACCATTTTCAATATGCAATATCTCAATACAGGTTGAGATTTGGAATATTTCTTATAGAACATTTTAGGATTAGAATACCTTGTTTTATTATATCCCAAAGTTATGACCTTTCCTCCTTGGACACCCTGTAGACAAAGACACGTTAACCAGAACTATATTAATTTACACATATACTGTACAGTACACTGACCAATCATATCTTATCATTCCAACGAGGTGGCCAGCGCTATATTCTAGTGGAGAGAGAGAGAGAGAGAGAGAGAGAGAGAGAGAGAGAGAGAGAGAGAGAGAGAGAGAGAGAGAGAGAGAGAGAGAGCAGGAATGTAATTTTAATGTTTATCCATTTCTCACTAAAGGGGATATTACACTCATAATGTATTGACATTATGAGGTTCTCTGAAAATATATCGGTCTTTGAATATTTGAATATTTTGATTTATAGGCAAATCGGGGTAGCTTGCTGTGTATTGTAAATTTTTGATTTCACTACTATGTCAAAATTACATTTTCGGACAATTGTATACATATGATGAATAAATACTACTGTAATATGCAATAATCTTGGTATAATATTTTGCTATGCCAATATACAGTAAATGCAACATTGTTTGCATCACTGTTCATGTAACGTATTTAGGTCCGTGGGAAGCGAGCACCTCCAAAGCTTACTCATTATTCTAAGGCTGACAATTATTTAAATGTGCTATTTCTCCATTATTACTGAACCAAAATTATTTATTTTTCACATGCATATACGTTGATGTATCCTCTAGGCCATAACAGAGCTCATCATTTAAATTTTAGCCTGGGCGCCCCGCAAATCAGCACCTTCTGTAGTACTGCCACGTTTATTAAACATTTGTTATTTCCCATGTATTACTGAGCCATTTTAATGACCATACGCATGCATATGAATTATATATCCTCTAGACCGAAATGAAGCCCTTTTGCTTAAATTTTGCCCTGGGCGCCTCCCCCAAATAGCCACCTACTGCAGTAGTACGCCACTTATCGAAATTTGCTATTTTGTTATTATTACTGAACCAATTTTAATGAGCTTACACCCGCTTATACTTGAATATATTTTGGAGATAGTGTTCACTTTTTACTTGCCTATGTACATAATCTCATATATTTCTTAGACATACTAGTTGGAGTCCTATTTTCAAATTTTGCCCGGAGCGATCCCGCTGTTGGTTTTCTTCTGCAGGAGTGACAAAAAATGGGATCCGGTGTTAATGAAATACATTACCTGCAATGGCACTATATTTTAATTACCTCTGGCAACGAAGATGGAGGAGGTTATGTTTTAGCCTCCATTTATGTGTATGTTTGTCCATTTGTTTGGTTGTTTGTCGGTTAACAAGATAAGCCTACCAAAACGCTATAAACAGATTGTCACGAAAGTTGGAGGCCAGATAAGATATTTCCCCAAAGAAGAAGTAATATAATTGTGGAGGTGATTGGTAGAGCACATACCTCCACCAGCGTAGACGGCTCACAAAGTTATGAACCGATATTCACGAAACTTGGTGGGCAGATAGGATATGCACCAAATAAGAAACAGTTCAATATAAGAGGCAATCGATAGAGCGCATACCTCTGCCAGCTTTGGAGGTACGGTACACGCTTTCCGGAGTGCCCCTCATTGTTACCTCAGCCAACAAAGTTTGACGGATATTGTTTTTGCTTCTGTTTATCAGATTGTCTGTAAAAAAAGACATCTCAAAAGTTATAAACCAACGACCATGGAATTTGGTGAACAGATAGGATATGCTCCAAGTAAGAAGTGATTAAATATTGAAGGCGATTATTAGAGTGCATACCTCTGCCAGCGTAGGCAGGTCTCAAAGTTATGAACCGATTTTCACGAAATTTGGAAGTTATATTTTAACCACATTTATTGATCTTCCACACGCATATACTCTAATTTATCTTCTAGGCCGTAACAGAGCCTATTTTTCTTACATTTCATCCTGTGCGTCGCACGTTGCACCTCGGAGTTAACACAGTCGCACGGATCTGTAGTCCAGCTTGGACTTGTTTTACATTAACCACACACACCTCGCCCTAGAGATACTATAGTAAGTAAGAGACTGGCCACTAGGTTTAAAGGAGGTAGGTTCTGATTGGCTGTCAGGTTTGGGATGTCATTTTATGTCCTGGTGACTGTCACTTGTTTCTATACTTCAATATTAAATATTTTACTTATTCTTAATTTTAATTGGAATAAGCTACTTATTATATATTTGGGTAATTTACTACATTAATAAAACACTATAGGACAGCTAAACAAAAATAATTTAGTTTCCTATCAGATAGGTTAATTTTCTAAAAATTTTGATTTGAAGAAAATTAACTATAAATGGGTAATATAAAAATATTGAACCATGTAGAGAGCTAAAACATGAATTAATTGCCATATATTAAACTTTGGGCTCAGAATGAGTAAGAAAACATAATTTGTTATATTAAAATAACAATCTGACACACCATACTGTATATTGCAAATACATGCCATATTTATCAGTGAGCATATTCAACATAAATTCATTGATCTTACATACTTCGGTAAATCAGTAGCCTATATATATTTGACTGATTCTTCTGCAGCACTCACGATATATTTTAGGATATTGTGTGGATTTGTTTATCAGAATAAAAGTAAAATAATAGGATTCATAAATGCTGAAGGCCTACGTAAACAAACAACGGTGGCAAAGCTCATAAGAGGTTTTACTGGGCGACGGCGGCAAAGCTCTTAAGAGGGAGGCCTAAAAAAAAACATTTAAACAGCCCCAGTAGCACTAAACAATGTTTTTTTTTTTTTTTTCCCTATACCTCATATCACTCCTCCACATCCCCTCCTTCCTCCCTTTCCCCTCCCCCTTCAATTATCACCTATTTTCCCTGTTATTCCCTAATTCGTTGGTATATTTTTGTGCTAACATAAGCAAACTGTGTGGAGGATGTGCTTACGTGCCTAGCGGGTGTGTTACATAACCGAGTGTGTGTATGAGTAGGCTTAGTGTGGCTTGAGGCCTCGTGAAGGGAGGGGTTGCCTCAATTTTCTCCATAATTCATGAATGGGCTGGTCCATCTATATTCGCGATTTTGACCAGAAAAATTATATTTTCACTTGTTTTATTATTGTTACAGGCTATCATCATAGTGAAGGTAATAATAGGCTCATATGAATAAGTAATAACGATATTTATCGTAAAATGACGATTATAGGCCTGAATGGAGCCAATATGCTCGCCCATGGGCAGCTAGTTCAATACCCCCCCCCCCTCGCCATTGCCGGGTTAAGACACACAATGTCAGGAAGCCTGGGTAGGCCAGTCTCTTTCTAACTAAAGTATCTCTACTTCACCACACCATCCCCCCCCCCATTTCTGTGATCTACAACCTGGAACTCCTGAGGTAGAAGCACACTTTTATTGGGCAACGCGTCTCGAATTCAACTTTCCAGAACTGTACCTGTCAATTATTTTATTTTTGACTTCGCCAACTAATATGGAGGAGGTAATGCTTTTGCCTCAGTTTGTTTTATCTGTAAACAAGAGATTATAGCGACAGTTGGTGGGTAAATAGAATATGCACCAAGAAAGAAGGGATTAAATTTAGTAAGTAATCGGTAAAGCATATACCTCCGTCAGCGTAGGCGGCTCAAAAATGTTTGAACCAATGTTCGAAACAAAATTGTGGGCAGATAGGATATGTGATATTATATTTAGGAGACGACCGTTAGAGCGTATACCTTCGACAGCGTAGGCAGAGGTATGCGCTCTCCTGAATGCCCTTCACTTCTATGAAATTTGTCCTTACTCTGTCAATTTTGGAGTTACAGTTTGTTACAGATTGATTGAATGACAGATTAAAATATAATCTACGGAAAAGTGTCTTACCTTTGATATTTTGAACTCTGGTTGGTAGTAGTCATACACGATCACTGTCCCCTCCTTCACTTCCTCCATGTCTACCTGTCTCAGAACGCGGAAGAGAACACACGTGTCCCTGGCGGTGATTTCATCAACATAAAATGTGACTTTGCTGCCATCCACCTCGTAGCGTTTGATGTTATGGTTATTTTTCACTATCTGTTTCAGATCCTCTTTCTCTGGAATGTAACCAGTGATAAGATCCACTTCCATTACGACCATGTTAGATTTGCCGTCGGAGAGGCGGTAGGAGGCACAGACAGAGATACGCTTGGTTATGCACAAGTTGTCTTGTTCTGTGCTGGTGGTTACCATCAAACGGAAGGCGTCACTGGGCTCTGGTTCGGGAATATTGTAACGCTGGACAGCCTATGGACACCACAAGATAACATATTATACATGGAAGTTGATATTGAAGCGTAATAATAATAATCAATTCAAATTGATACAATGTTCAGATTTGTAAGTAAGAGGCGCATGCCCATTATGGGTTATTCAATATTTGAATCATCTTTACTCATAATAAAACAAACATTTACTGCTATAAACGGTATAGAAAACACAAACAAATAATATATACATGGGTATATATAAAGAAGTCTTAAATATATATATAAATATATATATATATATATATATATATACTGTAAATATATATACTGTATATATATATATATATATATATATATATACCGGTATATATATATATATGTGTGTGTGTGTGTGTGTGTAAATATAGTTGTAATATAACTTTCATTTATAATACGAGTACATCCCTCTTAGCTTCTTAACCCGGGAACTGCGGGAAGACTCTTAAGAGTTCCCCCGGCGGACTGCGGGAAGACTCTTAACCTCTGAAGTGCGCACGGGGGTAATTAGACACCTCTCCCTGTGCGCATGTATTTGAGGTGTTTCCGTCACTAAAATATTCATTGTACCATTAATAGCATTAATACTTATCCATGTGCGCCTATTATGGGTTGATTATAAAGGTATTAACCTGAAACAACAATAAAACGAGTGAAAACAGCGTTTGGATGGTCAAAATCGGAGATATAGCCCACAAGTTGTATAATGTATGGGTGAGGCAAGCTGCTTTCCCGCCAATTTCCCCCAAGGCCACTGAGACACAGTCGATCGATACTCTCTCTCTCTCTTGCATTCGCTTGCTATCAGTGATGACCACACCCTGCAACCGGATTTCTAATGTTAGCACGAAAATATACCTCAGAATAAGGGAATAACAGGGAAAATAGGTGATAACTGAAGGAGAGGAGGAAAGTGGGGAAGGAGGGGAGGTAGAGGACTGAGATTTTGCATGGCCCAGGGGCCAAAAAAAAAAAAAAAAATCGATGTCAAAAGTTGATTTTTTTTCTTCTCTGACTCTTAAGAGTCTCCCCGCAGTCCGCCGGGGGAACTCTTAAGGTCGGTTCACACGAACAATTTTTTTTCCCAATTCTCTCCCCCGTCCTTCCAGGACGGGGAGAGTTGCTGTAAAATTCCCGGCGAAACTCAAAAAGTGTTCACACGGGAGAGCTAAGTCAAAGGTAGGGATTGTGGACGGAGAATTGCCAAGCAGAAAGCACATGTATCAATTTACATAGTGATATGAGTGCATATTTGGACCACTCATGTGTGTAGAGGGTCTCAGGGGTGCAGGGTGATGGTTATAATGAGCAGGGGTGAGATAAATACACGAGGTAGCTCTAGTTGTTCCACCCCACGCCTTCTTCAATGGTCAGTCCCGCAGCCCAACCGTGGTTAAAGATAGCCTTCACACCATATTTGATATGTCGTTCGTAGCTCAGTCAGTACGGGCTAGATCTCGTGAACAGGAAAGCAAGCGTTCGATCCTCCTCGGATCCGAAGTATTTTATATTTTTATTTTGTTATTTTTGTTATATATAATTATATTAGGTTAGTTAAGTTATGTTAATCTAACTAAATATTATAATTAGACAAGAACAAAAAGCAAAGTCGTCATGATGGGAGCAATTAAAAGAAAACGGACGATGGCAAGCTATAGTAAAATATTAACAGTGGATATTGTACCAACTCACAAGATCGTATGCGTTTTGTTATGGCAGACATACTTAATGAAGGGGTTAAGAATAAACTTAAGATAAACCTAATGCGTCTGTTGGTGCTTGGGATATAGTGGTATACACGACTGGTTGATGTTAGGTTAGTGAGATTGCCTCCCTATTTGTTTTGTTATTATCAAGTGAATGAGTTGACCGACTTGTATCCTTCTTTTCATATTTCTGTAATTATTATTAAAATGCCCCAGAACGAGAAGCCCACCACAGAAGCCACGAACGAACACCACACAGAAACACCCAAAGGAAAGGTCCACAGAACGAAAGGACCAGCTGACCGAGCCAGCCAATTCAGACAGGCCCAAGCCCGCAGGGCTAAGCAGCTCCAGGCCGCACCTAGATACCCCTTCTAAACTGACCATTTTTCCACACCTCACGTACACCACCCCCTCGTGTCCTACACTCTTAACTACAAAGATGATGAACAGGAATATACATTCATATTAAAAACACCCATGCCCTGTCCCTATGTTGAGCCAATGCCAACACATCAGACAGCCATAATTATATCTATGTATGTCCTTACATCCGAGAAGTAGATGTTATATATCTTAGAAGTTAAAACACCCACGCCTGTCCCTAGACCTCGTATATCATTTCCCATGACGAGTATAGATATATGTAACCCGTGCTCAGTCGCCCCCTTGCATTGTTCCTCTAGTAACTAAGTGTCTCTATAATATTAACTGCCACCAGTATTGATACGACATAGCGGCACTGTCCTTGTGTCGTATTGTGCCAAGTACAGATCAACCAGGTTGTATCACCTTATTAGGACGACGACTATAATGTCGTCGTTCATCGATGTATGCAATCCTTAGTTTAAGTATTCATATTAACATTCCCTAACATCTTGTCTTGCCAGACTAAGCTTCTGAAGACCCATCGCCCCATAAATCTATGTATTCAATCCTTAGGTTAAGTATTTTTATCCGCCATTGTGTTCACCTTTTTCCATTTACTTTTCCACAATTGTCATACATCTTCCCCTTGCCTCCTTCGTATCCACAGTCCACACTACGCCAATTTACTTTGTGTCATACACCTCTTACCCCAACCAGAGATTGTATAAGATAACCTTGTTACCAGTATCTGTCATAAGTACCCCGAAACAATAACTAAGTACCCCTACAAACTGCCGTTGTTGTTGGTATATATATATTTCATAGAAAACGCAGTTCCCAGGGCCAACTAATAGTATCCATAACCCCTCGGACTGATCACATAACTCTATCTTTTCCAGACTCATATACCACCCCATAGTTGCATTCCCCAGTAGCATTTGGCTAACGTACTCCACTGCCTTTTCAAACTCCCATATCAACTGCAGCCTAATGCCACCCCCACGCCCAGAGACCTTAGGTTCAAATTCCCCTATAGCCCCCCTGAACTTCCCCCCCTCTCATTAAGACACCCGCGCTTCTCGACTCTTGTCCTACCTAGCCTCTCTCTCATACCTCTTGAAGATCCTTGAATTGTCCGTTGCTAATGCTCTCCAACCTTTTATATATATACTCCTATCCAGCCTACCTTCACTTAGTAGGCCAGAACAACATTAGAACTTTACTAGCCCCTTGCATGCCATCTATTCTCTTACAACCCATTCAGAACCCTGCACCCAATGGTCGTCGGTGCGAGGCTAGCCGCCTCGCCAGTAACTAACTTCTATTGCCATACTTCCAGATAAATGTGGCAGAGTTAGCAACCCAGTCTCCACCACATCCAGCAAACCCTACAATTAACAACCAGCCGAGTAAAACCAGCTAGCCAAGGCACCTTCGGTTTTGGTATTAAGGACACCCACATCTGTCTCATACACAGAGGGTTATTACAAACACTGGTGATATGGCAAGCCCCTAGCCACAGCCGCCGGACGACTATCACAGAGAGAGGGCGCCCAGCTCCCCCTTTTTGCCCACCCGAGGAGGGAGACCCCCACCCCCGCGGAGGTATACCTGGCCCCTGTTTTGACTTCTGAGTCATTGCCAGGTAGCACAGGAATTCTTCCTATCAATGAACTAACCATGCATGACTAACACCTTTACTAACCTCTATTAACTCCCAATAAACCATTTACCTTTCTTGCATACTCTGATCACTAAATTAGCACCTCAGCTATACCATAGAATGAAGATTGAACAATCTAAGAGAGACGCTCCTATCACAGCTGTCCCCATCCTCCTCGCAAAGTAGATCCAGTCTCTCTCCCCTAAATACTTCCAGTATAGCCAAAATAGTACCTATTACTAAGGCTCAGTTATATTAAAATATGAAGGCTTCCTATAGCCATGTGCCACAACAGTAAATACCATCTTACCTAGTCCCCATATCTATTGAGAGCTCAAATAAGTCCATAAGACTCGAGATCCCTACTGTCTACAGGGTCCAGAACCGAGCCTATAAATCTAGCTCCCGCCCCCAGTCAAATCAGTTGAAAGCTAGACACCAACCAGTGGTCACTACCCTGAAGTTAACCTCTAGCTCTGCCCTTGTGTTGCTCCGGAGTTGAGATTCCAGAGCCGGCAGACTCCGTGGCAGATTTGGATAGAAGGACCTGCCCACGTATTTGAGAACTTCACACATATGGACCCCCTGGACGGCCGCGGAACCAGTCGTTAGCCCCCAACATCATGGACGCAAGATAACCAGGACCAGACCCATCAGATACTACCCAAGATTCCCTTTATCAGTACTATATATTACAGTGCTGTTTAGAGATTCACTAATTAATATTTCTACGAAGTGGCTATCTCTTTGCCCCAGTATAATTCATAAAACCATTCAATTAGGAAGTGCTAAGCGTATCAGTGTTCATTAATTAACAGGCGATACTAACTCTCGTAATCAACCATATACCCAGATATTATTACCTAGAAGGAAACCCTAGTGATATCTGAATGTTCGCCCACTGATTTGCGTTCTATGTATTTCTGAGACAAGAATATAAAACTTAGATCAGTACCCCCTAAGGTTACTAGAATTCCCGTGCTCTAAAATACGCGTGTCTAATCTAGTCTGTGAACTACTACTTGTGCACCAGAGCTACCAGTAATAAATCTAACTGTGAATATAATTCTATAAGTAACATTGATGGTCTTCGGTATATAAACCTGTTGAATTAAAGCCAGTGATCAGAAGATTAATACCTGAACGTTGGAAGTGGGAGACTAGGCTCCATCCAGATCCACTTATGCTAGTGTTGTTCGATTCTATTATATTGTCTTGCACGAGTATTCTGCAGTGGTATATAAATAAACGTGATCGTGTAACTTGCTACCATGTGTTTCTTTGTGTTCTCTATTCCTCATATCTTGTATTGTGCATGCAGCCTTATATACCCAGTCAATTAGAACTCACATTACCCAAGTTAATCCTGTAGAAAAACAGGGCATAACAATTATCTTTACCTCTGCTTTCTTCTTATCATCTCAGAATAGTATCATATATCTTCTTCGTATATGACCTGCTTAATAGTTTTTGTTTCGTGAAGTGGAATTGTATGAATGTAAACAAACACGCATTACTCAACGTCTTTTGATTTTCGTGTGGTACGAAAGGTGGCCAAAAAGGCGGCCAAGTCATTGTATCGGATATATACGCAGTGAACAGAGGGCTGTGAATGTCCAAAAAATCAACCAGTTGGTTTCTTGAATTCCCCAGTGAAATATGACACCCCGGCGAGATTTTCCTCCCAATTGTCAGCCCTCAAGGGACTGAGGACAAAAACTTGTCCGTGTGAACCGGCCTTTAAGAGTCTCCCCGTAGTTCCCGGGTTAAGAGTCAGAGAAAAAAAAAATCGACTTTAAACATCGAAAAATGGCCCCTGGGCCATGCAAAATATCACTCCTCTACCTCCCCTCCTTCCCCACTTTCCTCCCCTCCTTCAGTTATCACCTATTTTCCCTGTTATTCCCTTATTCTGAGGTATATTTTCGTGCTAACATTAGCGAGTTGCAAGCATTGTCATCAGTGTTAGCAAGCGAGTGCAAGAGAGAGAGAGAGAGTATCGATCGACTGTGTCTCAGTGGCCTTGGCGGAAATTGGCGGGAAAGCAGGTTGCCTCACCCATACATTATATAACTCGCGGCCTATATCTCCGATTTTGACCCTTCAAACGCTGTTTTCACTCATTTTATTGTTGTTTCAGGTTAATACCTTTATAATCAACCCATAATAGGCACGTATAGATAAGTATTAATGCTATTTATGGTAAAATTAATATTTTAGTGATGGAAACAGCTCAAATACGTCAGCACAGGCGGACGTTTCTAATTACCCCCATGCGCACTTCTTAGGTTAATTACCTCCTAGGTTCTTCGCTTCTTTTTTGAAAATTAAATTATATTTAAGTAAAGGTATAATTATACAATAGTTTGTGAAGTATTGAGCCAAGTGTCCAGATCCATACTAACTAATTAGTAATATATATTCTCACAAACTTGATCAAATACTACCACTCATATAAGTTCGTGGACCTCCCATGTGCTTCAGTACAGTATATGTAGTCAAGCTGATTTATGAACGAAATGTGTATGTAGATTGACAAAATAACCATTTATATATTATAGCATTATAAAATCAATGTCATGCACAAACCAATCTCGATGGCTTTATGTGCATAGAGACAAGCATACGATCGGGTCCTAGAGTTTTTTGAGTGACTACACATTATTTCAAATTACAAAATGTATATTCAGTCGTAAATAGATTCAAGGAATAAACGTATATAAAGTATATTTACAATAAACTATATTAAAAAGTCCGGCTGAACCGTTTTGAGAACAAAAGATGCTCCTGAAAAGCACTTGGTGAACACGAGAAGGTCTATACTGTATTTACAAATTGGACAATACTGGTAATTATTTCATGTACTATATATAAGATAATGATAATCTTCGTAAGAATAATACAACACTAAAACAATGTCAAAATATGAAGTTAATAAATATATAATATTAACTACTGTATTACTGAAACCTTTATCTACAGTAGCATATGTAAATGCAAACATTGATGAATGAAACTGGTAACTTCGAATTACTATATTATAATAATATCTGTTCAGAAATAAAATAGGATGATGTTAATATGTAGGTAGTGAAGCATCTTGAATGGCTTCATTGAAGCTGGTAACTGTGGGCTTGTCTTAATAGCCCTTGGCAAACTGTTCCACCTCGACACACCTTGGTAGTGTATCATATATAACTATAGGATCTCTAGCATATAAATGTCTGACTGGCTTGGTTTCATGAAGGGCAAGGTTAATATGATAATATATACATTTTGTCTATGTCTATGAAGGAGACAAAAAGGTAGGTTGCCTGTAACGAGAGTTTCCCCCATAGACAGAGCCAAATTCAAGGGACGTTGCAGTCAAAATCCCTGGACATACGAAATTTAAATTATAAGGAAAGATTGATTGAGAGAGAGAGTTCCATAGTTCACTTGTTTAGTAGAAGAAAACAGAAAATTTGCCATTTTTTGGGTTGGGGAGCTGGACAGAATAGGACTGTGACTGTTGAAAGGCGGATGCCTCACACTCTCTGCAAGGGAGCGATTTTTTTTTTTTTTTTTTTTTCATATGTGAATGAGGGAGACAAAAGGCATAACTTCCTGCAGCGAGTATGTCCCCCAGATTTGAATGAGTGACAGGGCCAAACTCAAGGGACTTTCGAGCTAAAATGCCTGGACACACGGAGTTTGGAGCAATTTAAGTCATAGGAAGAGGGAAAGACTGAATCTGGGAGAGAGTTCCAAAGCTCAGCAGTTGAATAGAAGAAAGTCTGAGAATAGCGTTTCACTCTTGGGTTGGAGAGTTGCGCAGAGTAGGGGTGGGATTGTGTTGCAAGGCGGGTACTACGTACCCTACGTAGAGGAGGTGGTATACACTGGGAAAGCTCCGACGAACACTGATTATTGTAGTAGCGATAGAATTGCGAGAGAGATGCAACATTGCGGCGAAGAGAGAGATTGCAGAGAGTTAATGATACGAAAAGCTTACCTTTCTACTTTGTCTAAGAGTGCGGTGTGAGAGGATCCTCCCCAAACAAGTGAACAATACTCCATACAAGGACGCACTGTGCCCCTGTACAGAGCAAGAAAGTGCACAGGGGTAAAGAACCCCTTGAGGCGGTTGAGCACACCCAGCTTCTGGAAGGCTGCCTTAGCGAGACTGGTAATATGGTCTTTCCAAGTGAGAGCAGAAGAAAAACAGACACCGAGGACATTGAGAGAAGATGAAGGGTTGATTTTTGTATTGTTGAAGAATGAGGGATAGTCCTCTGGAGGTTTCTGATGGGTAGTAAGATGGATAAATTGAGTTTTTGAAGCATTAAATGTAACAAGGTTTTCTCTACCCCAAATGGAAATAGTAGCTAGATCAGAAGATAAGTATTTTATGGCTTCATTATGTTTGGTTTTGAGGGACTGTTGGCAGGGGCATTCTGGAAAACTAATTGAGTGGTGTAAAGTAGAGTTGTCTGCATATGAATGGATGGGACTGGATGTACAGTTGAGAAGATCATTTATGAAAATTAGAAAGAGAATAGGAGATAGGACAGAACCCTGAGGAACACCGGAGATGATAGGATGAGGAAATGAGCGATGGCCGTCCACAACCGCAGCTATGGAACGGCCGGAAAGGAAATTAGAGATAAAGGCGCAGATGGAGGGACAGAAACAGTAGGATGGCAGTTTGGAAATTAAAGATTTGTGCCAGACTCTATTAAAGGCCTTTGATATGTCTAGTGCAACAGCAAAAGTCTCGCCGAAGTCCCGAAAGTTGGATGACCAAGAGTTAGTAAGATATGAAAGAAGATCACCAGTAGAGCGACCCTTGAGGAAGCCATACTGGCGATCTGAGAGCAGATTATGAGAAGAGAAATGCTTAAAAAATTTGGAAGCAAGAATAGTTTCAAAAACTTTAGAGATACAAGAGAGAGCAATTGGATGATAGTTGGAGGGTTGAGAGCGGTCACCATTCTTTTGGACAGGTTGAATGAGAGCAAACTTCCAGCAAGAAGGAAAGACGTTAGAGGAGAGACAGATGCGAAAGAGTTTGCCTAGGCAGGGGGTCAGCACGGAAGCACAGTTTTTAAGTACCACAGGAGGAACACCGTCCGGACCGTACGCATTCTTAGTATTAAGCCCAGAGAGGGTAGAAAGTACATCTTTAGAAGAGATTAGGATATTAGGCATAAGTAGGAGAGAGGGGGGTGGAGAGGGAGGAATAGCACCGGAATCATCCAAAGTGGAGTTTCTAGCAAAAGTTTAAGCAAAGAGTTCAGCTTCGTCAGAGGAAGAAGTGATGGTTGTGCCATTAGAGTGGAAAAGGGGAGTGAAAGACGAGGAAGAAAAGTTGTTCGAGAGGTTTTTGGCTAGATGCCAGAAAGCTTGGGAAG
Organism: Paralithodes platypus; assembly: GCA_032716605.1. Classification (NCBI taxonomy): domain Eukaryota; kingdom Metazoa; phylum Arthropoda; class Malacostraca; order Decapoda; family Lithodidae; genus Paralithodes; species Paralithodes platypus. Next base: position 30,626,200 of record CM064507.1, on the reverse strand, counting down.
AGCTAGATTTATTGTTGTTCTTGTTCCCTAAGCTGCCTGGCCGAAAAGCCCCGAGTCCTTAAGGAAGGCCATGGCCACGGTCGGGCTTTCCCACAGAGCTCTCAAAGAGTGTAAATTGTGTTGATGACGTAAGTGGTTGTGTGAAATGCAGTCTTCTATGATGTGTTTAATGGTATGGGGTGCTGTGTTACAACCCGGGCAGGCGTCGACGATGGAGTCATCCAGTCTCTTCTGATAGCTCAGAAGAGCTGGATGGTGTCCGCATCTCAGCCTGGCCAGGTGGACTCTGTCCTCCCGAGGAAGGGAGGATTCAGAAGGATGGATTTCGGGAGGTCGTGCTTGCAGCTGCGTGTTGTCTATGAGTGAGTGGATGGAACGGTGAGTGATATGAGTATGGATGTGCTTCCGGAAGTTGGTTTGGGGTGGGCAGGGAGGGAGAGAAGGCAGTATTTGTGTGTGATAGCATGTGCTGGGTGTTGTTTTGATATTTCTTGGTGTCTGTGGGTGTGTTGCCATGTAGTGTAGTGGGTGGTGTTGATTCGTGGAGGCTGCTGCCAGGAATTGAGTGCCTCTCATGTCTAGATGATCTTTGACTTTGAGGACTTTGGTTTCTTGATGTAGGTGATTTGTGGCAAGTCGAAGAATAGATTTGGCTTGATTCCGGGCAGAAACATAGGAAGAATGAGATTCTTGACTTTTAAGGCATCAGTACCGTTTGAATGCTTCCTCCTTGTGGACAGCAGTAGAGCAAGCATGAGTAAACCAAGATTTATTTGCATTAGACTAAGAGACTGCATTGAGAGAGCTCTGAAGAACACTGATTGTTGTAATAGCAATAGTAGAGTGAAAGAGATGCAATATTGTGGCATGTAGAAAGATATTGTAGGGAACTAGTTTGAGGAAGTGAGTTAACGAGGTGAAATGCTCTTGATTCTACTCATTTGAGAAGTGCGGTATGTGTGGAGCATCCCCACTTACTGTATATGAACAATACTCAATACAGGGGTGTATTGTACCCCGATACACAGCAAGAAGATGCGAAGGGGTGAAGGACCAACTGAGACGATTGAGCAAACCTAACTCTTGTGAAGCTGTTTTAGCAAGAGTGGTAATATGATCTTTCCATGAATGGTCGAATGAAAAAGATACACCTAGAATATTGAGAGAAGATGAAGGGTTGATCTGTGTATTGTTGTAGAATAATTGATATTAGTAGTATTAGTAGTACGAAGCTCGTAGTTAGGGTTATTTCTAGTTTAAACTGTATTGTCATTGTTACCATGCAAAGAAATGTATGCAAATAAGGCAAAACGTAGACTTGTAATATTGCGGTATTATAGGAGTTGGAGTTATTTATATGTAACCTTCGTTTGATCGTACTTTCTGAGATTTCCTATTGTTATTTACATACGCTTGTGAGCCTTATTAAGTGAGTTCAATCTATTTTGAGATATGCTTTCCCACTCAGTACTACAATAGGTAAAGTGTGGATGAATTAAAGATTATTATTCTAGTTTCTGAGCCTCAACACACAGTTTGGATCGAGCATGGTATAGCAAGCCACATTGTCTGTTGATTTTTGTTCCGTCATGTTACATATGATGATTCCAAATTAAATTCCCATCAACAATTCCACCCATTGAAGTCTTTCGATATGTCTAGTGTAATAGAAAAGGTTTTTACCGAAGTCCCAAAAGGAGGATGATCAAGATTTAGTAAGATAAGAAAGAAGGTCACCAGTAGAGTGGCCATTAAGGGAGCCCACCTCGCTTTTTTTATTTTGCTATCCCTCTCTCTTTGGTTTGTATCCATTCGGCACCATTCAGCCTACTGTTTTAAGATGCTTACCCCCATTCAATATTTTCCTGGCGAGTGGTAGCGAGCCAGCATATATATATTTTGTTTTGACAGCAAGCTAAATTTGTACATTTTTCGATAGAAAAATTTCTACGGCGAAGCCGGATTTCTCCATACAATGCTGGCCCGCTATCGCTCGTCAGGAAGAAATCGACACCTGGATGGGGATAAACGTCTTAACACATTTTTTTTTTCTATGTGAATGAGGGAGACAAAAGGCCTAACTGCCTGCAACGAGTGCCTCCCCCAGATTTCAAAGAATGACAGGGCCGAAATCAAGGGACGTTCGAGCTAAAATACCTGGACACACGGAGTTTGAAGCAATTTAAGTCATAGGAAGATGGAAAGACTGATTCTGGGAGAGAGTTCCTGAGCTCAGCAGTTGAATAGAAGAAAGTCAGAATAGCATTTCACTCTTGGGTTGGAGAGTTGCACAGAGTAGGGGTGGGATTGTGTTGCAAGGCGGATGCTACGTACCCTACGTAGAGGAGGTGGTATACACTGGGAATGCTCCGAGGAACACTGATTATTGTAGTAGTGATAGAATAGTGAGAGAGATGCAACATTGCGGCGAAGAGAGAGAAATTGCAGAGAATTTGTGAGTGGACGGGAGTTAATGATACGAAAAGCTTTCCTTTCTACTTTATCTAGGAGTGCGGTGTGAGAGGATCCTCCCCACACATGAGAACAATACTCCATACAAGGACGCACTGTGCCCCTGTACAGAGCAAGTAGCTGCGCAGAGATAAAGAACCCCTTGAGGCAGTTGAGCACACCCAGCTTCTGGGAGGCTGCCTTAGCGAGACTGGTAATATGGTCTTTCCAAGTGAGAGCAGAAGAAAAAGAGACACCGAGAACATTGAGGGAAGACGAAGGGTTGATTTTTGTATTGTTGACAAATAAGGGATAGTCCTCAGGAGGTTCCTGACGGGTAGTAAGATGGATGAATTGAGTTTTTGAAGCATTAAATGTAACAAGGTTTTCTCTACCCCAATTGGAAATAGAAGCTGAATGGTGCCGAATGGATACAAGCCAGGGAAAGAGAGAAAAGATTAGAAAGATAAAACACAAAAAGACGATGACCCCCCTTAAGGAAATCATACTGGTGATCTGAAAGTAGATTATGGGAAGACAAAATAATGGTTAAGACATTTTGAATTCAGAATAGTTTAAACAAACTTAGAGATGCAAGAAATGAGAACAATTGGACGATAATTGAAGGGTTGAGAGCGGTCTTTGGGACAGACTGAATGAGAGCAAACTTCTAGAAAAAAAGAAAGACAGAGAAGAAAGAGTTTTATTGGGAAGTGATCTGAAGTTTGTGAGAAAAAAATAATGCCATTGGAAACCAGCTTGGATATATCATTACGGCAGATTTGGTCTATAAGAGTGGCTGATGTTGTTGTCACTCTAATAGGCTTGTTTGTATATATTATGGAAATTCATTCTCTGAAAGATATTAATGAAGTCTGTATTAGGATTAGCGTTTTTTACTTTTAATAAGTCAAGTATAAAATTGCCACCAATAACATACAATATAATTACTACTGTATATGCCTTGACGTTCTCGATTATATACAGTTAACTTTACTCTCTGACAATTGGAGCGACTGCTAATATATTTATTGCTATTAATAATATATGGATTTAATTTACTCATTTTCTTATTGACTAAACCATTACTTTTGATTTATATAAACACTACATCTATCATCTGCCAGACGTCGTGATCCCTGAAGGAGTGGTCAAGAATTAATCGCCCCCAAGTGCCTCTGTCCCTTGTCAGCCGATGCCCCTCCTCCCAACCAACACTGCTTTCTCTCATATACCTCTCATCTCCATCCTTCCACCTTACTCTTGGTCTGCCTCTCCCTCTCTGTCCCTCAACTTCACTCTCGTACACTCTTATTCAATCTCTCGCTGCCTTATACGTTCCACATGGCCGAACCATCTCAAGATGTTTGTTTTCATACTTTCCACCACATCCACATCACACCGCTCTCTTACTTCCTCATTTGTCTGTCTATCCTTCAATGTAACACCACATGTACTTCTCAAGTAAATAATATCCTCCCATCTCCCTCTTGATTCCTGCCTCCACCAACGTCCATGCTTCACTCCTCTACGTCAATGTCAGGATTAATACACTATCTTGCAAATGACTTTTTTACTTCTATGCTGATCACCCTATTCCTTGTCACTGCTTTCAGCATTCATACAACCCTCTTCCCCTATTGCACTCTCTCCCGCAATTAATTTTCCATATTCCCATCTTTATTCATCACACTACCCAAATACTTATTTGAGTTGACATTCTCCTTAACCTGACCATTCAACCTCACCTCACACTCTGCGTCTGCACCCCTTTCAAAGACCATAACAAGCATTGGCCAAAAGTACAAGTTATTTAATTACTAGTTACTGCTCTGACCAACTTCAAATAAGTTCAGTTCTTACTATAATATTAAAAAGAATGTAACTACTCATTGATAAAAGTTAGCAGGAATAAATAATAAATCCAATCATTGCTAATTATAATCTAATATAATATAATCATTGCTGTGAATTGGTTAACCCTTAGAAGATCCTACTTTTTGAATAACTGCAGCGAAGAATTACCATTGCCAAAATGATTATGATAACGTTCTTGGTTAGGCTCGCATCGTACTGAATATTCAATATATGGCCTAACTTTTACCTCTTGTTCATACTTTACTTGTCAATTGTTTGATTGTGTACGCATTTCGAAACTCTGTTGAGGAAATCAGGTGATTATTTATGCAATCTATCCAGTCCCTCGTAATATTAATGCTAAAGCACTAACCTGCAGCACAGCACACCCCTGCCCTGAGAGAGTAAGGGTGAGTGAGGTGGGCATATGTGGCAGAGCATTCAGTTGCTGTACCAGTTTGTTGTCTTCATTGACTGTAAAGGTGTGTGAGTAGTCCTCTCCTGTCATGGTAGCTTGTACATCCAAGGGTCCCTGGTGATCATGACTTTCGTATGCAGCCAAAGCTTGTAAAGACACCACGGTATCCTACAATATAATAAGTACATTTATTATAATGTCATGATATTGATGTAACACATGTGATTCTCAAAACTTATCATAAGATCTATCTATCTATTGCCCGTCGCCGTGATCTTCGAAGCGGTGTCCACGAATGAAACACCCCATGAACCTCTGTTCCCGGTGTTACGACCGGGACTACGAATAAAACAAGGGCACTCAATGATTGGACTAGTAATAGGGCACTATGCAACAACGGTACGCTAGATCCAAACCCTCGAACTTATATGCCGGCGAACAAAACACCTATACCCTCCAGGGTTAATCTGCGATAGCGGGGTATCCTTAACTGGGCATAAATGTACTCTACTTCAGGCTAACCTGCACTGGTATAGCCTGATAACAAACAAGATGCAAGTTACGTTAAAATGCATAGAAAGGAATCTATGGAAAGATCAATTAAATCACTGCAAGATTTAATACAATAAAAAGATGCTTCAATACAGTTACTCTAAACAACAATAAACTCTTCACTCCTATCTGAAAGAAAGTGAAGTATAGTCCTACAGCATAGACCTGGAGACTTCTGAAGAAAGTCTGATGCTCATAAGATGCTCGTACTGATTTAGAACTATATAGGAGGCAGGAGGCAGGACACCACACATGTAAATCGAATACACTAAAAGATAGGACATATAATGTTAACTGACACAAGAATACTATAAATGCGCAACGGTAGCAATGCTCGACACTAAAAGAAGTACTTCCTCATCAACGAAACAGTCTGCTATGGTTGTGCGGCTCAGCAACAACCTAGACTAATAAATGCTGTGAATAATAATGAGCACATATCAAAGAGCTTATATTAAATACTAACAAGCGTCTACTCGATTAATAATGTCTAGCTGGGATACTCTAGGTAAGGAACTGGGGTTGAGCAAGACAGGCTCGTAGCCTAGCGATGTCCTTAAGACTGCACCCTTTAAGTTACGTTAATTGACTAGGGGGCTCTCTCGATAGATCCAGATCACAAGTATCTGGTTCTATTCTGGCGACCCTTTAAAGACAAGCAAAGAGGCAGCAAAGTGTGGAACTGGTACAGGCCAAAACCCTCAGTCAAAACAATGCTGCACTCGCAAAGGACGCAACCGAAAAGACAACCCAGGCTACCACAGGACCGGTCGAAGTCGTGTAGGTATAAGTAAACCGTACACACATCGGAGACAACGACTACAGTTACCTTATCCCAGTCTAGCATTAAATAAAAGAGCAGAAACACTAAATCAATAATGGAGACACACAAAGTTCTTAACCTATACTAACTAAGAACCCTCAAACCTATTCTAAGTACATGTCAATATCTCTGAGGACGGCGCATGCAATACAATGGGCCGGCTATGAAAACCGTATGCAGAACCCAAGGGGAGTGTTGTGCAGTTAACCTAACAAGTGCGCATGGGGGTAATTGGAAACGTCCCCCTGTGCTGACGTATTTGAGGTGTTTCCGTCACTAAAATATTCATTGTACCATTAATAGCATTAATACTTATCCATATGCGCCTATTATGGGTTGATTATAAAGGTATTAACCTGAAACAACAATAAAACGAGTGAAAACAGCGTTTGGATGGTCAAAATCGGAGATATAGCCCGCGAGTTGTATAATGTATGGGTGAGGCAAACTGCTTTCCCGCCAATTTCCCCCAAGGCCACTGAGACACAGTCGATCGATACTCTCTCTCTCTCTCTTGCACTCGCTTGCCATCAGTGATGACAACACCCTGCTTGCAACTCGCTAATGTTAGCACGAAAATATACCTCAGAATAAGGGAATAACAGGGAAAATAGGTGATAACTGAAGGAGAGGAGGAAAGTGGGGAAGGAGGGGAGGTAGAGGACTGAGATTTTGCATGGCCCAGGGGCCAAACAAAAAATAAAAAAATAAAAAAATAAAAATAAACAAAATATTTTTTTTTCGATGTCAAAAGTTGATTTTTTTTTTCACTCACTCTTAAGAGTCTCCCAGCAGTCCGCTGGGGGAACTCTTAAGAGTCTCCCAGCAGTTCCCGGGTTAATAAAGGTTAGAGTATGGAAAGTGAGAATCGAGTGAGAGAAACGGTGATAAAGGTGGTGATCGGGAGAGAGTATGCAAAGGGATGTTAGAAGCACGCGCACCAAGCCTGTCCTGACAAGGACAGCTCCTGGGGACCCTCATGGAGGAGGTAAGTTACACAGGAGACCGCAAAGGCACGATGGTCGGCCAATCACGGGCCGAGACGTCACAAGACAGCAGGCGTCATAGGACACAGCCAGACACGCCGTCCAATGGCGAGCGAGAGTCAGGAATGCACCCGTACATACAGACATTTACTACCTCCTCGCTCTGAAAGTCTTTCTCATTCACACGCTGGTACTATTATCACTACTGTTGATATAAAATATAACCCGTTGTCACAGACGAAAACAAAGACCACCACTGGACTGTCTGTGACAATGCGATTACTAGGAAAGAAAGAACAACATTCTCTGATAACTGTAGCCCATTTCGATGTCCCTGGCGAGCGCGAGTGGCCAACGAGAGGCGATTCTGCCAACGCTGGTAGACGTCACACCCCGCCCAAGATATGGGACGCTCAACATTAGGCGAGCACCATATCTGACAAGGCAGAATGCCGACAAGACCCGCCACACCTAGCCACTCCACCAGAAATGAAATGCAAAGCTCAATTAAAATGTAAAACTTGCAAACTAAACAAACCAAAATTGGGACAAGGACAATATAAAGTCAAATTAAATTATCAAAATCGCTATGTGTAAACAACGCTTACTAAAATGAAAATTATTAAATAAAAGAACACAATCCACCACATAGGGTGTACATTACTACATGAGCAAGTTAATCTGTTTCCCAAGCAAACTAATGGCACATATAACAACGCACTATCGTCACGTTAAAGGAAGTAGTCAAGTTTGGGAAGTCCGGGACGTTCTTAAATAAAACAACATATTAGCATAAAGAAAATCTTACAACCCCTCCCAAACACAATAGTATAATAATATTTAGCCTGCTATGCTCCCTGAGCGAGCTTCACAGAGCCCAGCCTACTAAGTGAAAGACAGGTTCAACTTAGGACTTTAGCTATAACATTGGCAACTTACAATTAACTATAAAAAAGAAAGAGTTTTTATGTGATTTTTTATTTAATTTTAATGTTGTTTTTGACGGCTGCTCTACAGGGGCAAGCCTGGTTTTTCTCCACTCAAACCCACACACCTGTGGTGATCTATGCCGGATCCTCCACCCTCGACAAACAGTCTGCAATCACATTCTCACAACCGGCAATATGGCGAATGTCTAGATTGTATTCTTGCAACATGAGTGACCAACGTGTCAGCCTCATATTCCGGTTGTGGAATTGGTTCAGAAATTTAAGAGGGTGGTGGTCGGGGTAAATCACAATGACTGGCCCGTAGGCAGGAACATATACTTCAAAGTGCCAACACTATTGCCAGCAGTTCTTTCTCCACCACAGAGTAGTTTTTCTGAGCGGAATTAAACTTCTTGGAAAAGAAACTGACTGGATGCTCCAAACCTTCCTCGTCTGTTTGCATTAAGACGGCACCAGCCCCTACACCGCTGGCATCTGTTGCCAGCTGGAACGGTCTTTCAAAGTCAGGTGCCCTGAGGATTGGGTGAGTGCATAGTAGGTGCTTGACCAGCGAAAAAGACCTTTCACACTCAGGTGCCCACTTGAACTTTTTCTCTTTTGCTAGCAAATCTGTCAGGGGAGCTAACACAGTAGAATAACCCCGAATGAAGCGGCGATAGTAACCGATCATGCCCAAAAATCTCATGATCTGCTGCTTGGTGGACGGCCTGGGGAACTGGTTAATAGCCTGTATCTTGTTTTGGGTGGGGCACACCTGGCCTAACCCGACCACAAACCCAAGATACTGCACAGTTGCCCGGACAAAGTTGCACTTGCCCAGATTGACCACCAACCTGGCCTCACTGAGCTTCCGAAACAAGGCTTCTATGTGCTCACAGTGACTCTCAAAGTTGTCATCGTAGATTATAACGTCATCTAGGTAGACAGTGCAGTTAGGGATGTCAGCTACTAACTCATTCATAAGACTCTAGAAGGTTGCTGGGGCATTTTTAAGGCCATACGGCATCACATTGCAACGGTAGGTGTTCCCATCAACCACAAACCCGCATACCCCCTTCGCCCGCTCAGACAAGGGCACCTGCCAGTAGCCTTTCACTAGGTCTACCTTAGTTAGAAACTGTGCCTTACCAATCTTGTCTACACTATCGTCAACATGGGGAAGGGGATAAGCATTGGTGGGAGTCAACCCGTTCAATCTCCGAAAGTCAATGCAGAAGCGAACCTTCCCGTCAGGCTTGGGCTGCAGAGTGACAGGAGATGTCCACCTAACTGCCCCCTTCTCAATCAGCCCCCGTTCCAACATATACTCTAACTCCGCTCTGAGTGCTGGGAGTTTAATGGGTGGAATTCTGTAGGGTACTGATTTAAAGGGGGGATTATCTCCCACGTCCACGTCATGCACCACTCGAGTTGTGAGGCCTGGATGCTCTGCAAAGACAGTGGGGTATGAAGCAAACAGGCGCTGCACGGCTGCACGCTGTTGCTCAGGCAGGTGCACTAGAGCATCGTCAGCCACCTGTCTGAAGTTCCCCGCCCACTGGTCAGCAGAGACATGACACTCCCAGTTATCCTCCACCTGGGCTTCACTGTCCCTCACTCCTTCTCCTCCATGACCGCTGCAGGTCAACACAGGGACAGCGAGAGGCTCAGGGGGGCGCCTCACAAACTCTTTCACCAGATTCACATGGCACAGCTGATTCTTTTTACGCCTATCTGGAGTAGCCACAAGATAGTCAGGTCAGAGATCTTTTTTACCACCTTATAAGGACCAGCGTACTTGACAGACAACGGATGACCTGGCAGAGGTAACAGAATCAACACCTCCTGCCCCACCTTAAACTCCCGGAGTTTTGTCTTCTCATCGTACCTGTCCTTCATAAGTGCTTGCGACCCTACCAAATTCCTACCTGCCAACTCTAGGCTTCTCAGCATTCTCTCTCTACTCTCGAGGACATACTTTAACATGGAACATGGTTTTGCTGTGCCCTCCCAGATTTCTCTAGCCATGTTGAGGGGGCCTCTGACCTGATGTCCGAAAACTAACTCATTGGGACTGAACCCTAGGCTTTCACCAGGTACCTCCCGAGCAGCGAATAATAGATAGGACAACCCAAGATCCCAATCCTTGCCATTCTCAACACAGTAACAACGCAGCATGCTTTTCAGAGTCGAGTGCCACCTCTCCAACACCCCTTGACTCTCTGGGTGATAGGCTGAAGAGACAACTGTACTGATACCGTGCTGCTGCATGGTCTGTTTGAAAAGGTTAGAAGTAAAGTTGGACCCTTGGTCTGACTGCAATTCCTGCGGGTACCCGTACCTAGAACAGTACAATAGCAAGTTACGAACAACAGTCTTAGCAGTACCATTTCGCATGGGGTATGCATCCGGATAACGATTGGCAACATCCATGATTGTGAGGAGGAACTTGTTGCCTGCACTAGTAGGGGGTAGGGGCCAACCATGTCGATTATAACCTTACTGAATGGTGGCCCGATTACAGGAATAGGGTGTAACGGAGCCTTGGGAATACACTGGTTTGGTTTACCTACTGTCTGGCAGGTACTGCACATTGCCACCCATGACGCCACATGTGCCTTCATACCTGGCCACCAAAACAATTTCGCCAATGCTGCTACCGTCTTACGTACACCCAAATGCCCTTCCAACGGTACATCATGCGCCAACCTCAGTAGGCTATCACGGCACAGACTAGGCACTACCAACTGGTCAACCACTCTCGACCCCCCTTCCCAACTCCGTCTGGGATCTAGAAAACGCCTGTACAATATGCCCTCCACACGAAAGAAGTCCCCCGGCTTTGCATCCCCGTCCTCATCAAGTTCCATCGCACTGTTACTACACTTCTGAAGCTCAGGATCATCTATCTGCAGCAGACAGATATTCGAAGGAGCCAATCTATCTAAGTGCTCCCGGTGCAACTTATGGCCTCCCCCGATACTGGACTGTTCGATCCTATCTTGCTTAAGTGTGTAACGTTGCTGTCTCAGAGTTTTCTCACGCCCTACCTCCTCACCAAGTGTGACAGGTTCTGGGGCCACTCCGGACCTAAACATTGGTGCTAATACTGAGTCGCCAAGAAGAGCCGCTGGATCAAAACTCACAAAACTTCTCCCAACTTTAGCTTTCTCCTTCCGACCGTTCCTCCGCTGGTCTAGAGACTGAGGAATAGGCTGTGACACCTTAGATGCACGAGATCGGGTGACAAAACACGCCACCTGCTGTAATTGACACCTCTCGACCAACTCCTGCCCCTCCCTACTCACGTCGGCCGCCCTCTCGGCAACGACTAAGGGTGGAACCTCAGAAGTAGGCACCGCAAAGTTGTTGCCGAGAAGAAGGTCGACGCCCTCTACTGGCAGTTTCTCTACGATTCCAACATCTATATCTCGTGTCACACCATCAACCTCCAGCTCCACTCGAACCAATGGGTATGACCGTGTAGCATTAATACCCTGCACCACAACTACCCGTGCCGCGTTTATAGGTTGGCCTGTAAAGTTTTTCATCAGAGTCTGGGATGCACCTGTATCACGCAACAACTCCAACCCATGCTTGCAACCAGCCCAACTCACGCAGCCACGCCCTCTATGGTCGCAAAAAGCATCGTGGACAGTTTTCGAGCCTTCCGGACACTCCTTCACTGGCTGTGCCCCCGCATCTGACATATCACCCCGGGTAAATGCAGAAGACATCAGAGACACCCCAATGTTGCTAGCCAAAGACACGACTGCTGTAGGTTGGTTACTAGGGCAGGAACGTACAAAATTCCCCCTTTTATGACACTTAAAACACTCTACTTCACCCTTGGACTTCCCCTGAGGTGGGGAAGGGCCCTGACCTTTCTTAAACGGGACGGTTTTTGGTTTATGATCAAAATTAGTATCATTGCTCTTACTTTTGTTATTAAATGTTGCATCACTGACTCAGGGGGGTGGAGTGTTGCGCCCCTTGTTAACTGCATCGGTCCGTTGTGCAGACCCGCACCCACGAATCAGCGATAATCTCAGGTCAGCCAACTCAGCTGCCTCTTGTAGAGTTTTAGGATATTTCTCTTTGAGGTTCAAAGTCAGGTCGCCGCCTGTGCATTTAAAAAATTGCTCTAGAAGGAATAACTGCTCAAGCTCTTCGAACTTCGTCACCTTCTCTGACCTCAGCCAATTTCTCAAAGCATCAGACAGTTCCCGGGCAAGTTCTAGAAAAGTGCACTCACGACCCTTCGTAACACCCCGAAACTTCAACCTATATGTCTCTGGTTGTAACTCGTACGCCCGCAGAACAGCTTCCTTCAATACCTCATAATCGATGCAAGACTCCAAGGGCAACGCATCATATGCCTTGAGTCCTTTGCCAACCAACCTAGAGGAAACAAGGGCTGCCCACTTAACCTCGGGCCATTGGTGCTCCGGCACTTCTTCTCAAAACGCAGGAAAAACTCGGTGACACCCGACTCGTCAAATGCAGGGACTAACTTAAGAAGGTGCGATAAAGACTGATCAAGACCTCGATTCCCAGAACCGAGACGCTGCCCTGTCGACTCCACCCGAGACTTCTCAAGCTCTATGTCTGCACAGTACTTCGTAGCCTCAACCTGAAACTCAGCCTCACGTATGGCCTTTCTCTCCTCAGCCTGAATCCTAAGCTCAGATTCCCGCTGCTGCTGCTGCTGCCTGAGCTCAGCCTCATACTTTTGTTGCTCGAGTTTGGCTAGTTCGAGCTGAAACAACATCTCGGAAGACAAACCCTGAGGAGGGGGTGCTACTATTGGGGACCCACCCCGTGAATCACCTAGAGGCATACCCAACCGCCAGCGGGCATCGGCCTGCGGGAACGTACCCGGTTCCGGAGCCCGAGGGGGCGCCATGATAGGATTCGAGTGGAATGGGGGCTGGGCAGAAGGTGCCCCAGCTCCCGCTCCACCCGAAGCCCCATGCACCCCACCGAGCACCCAGGCAACCAGCTCACCTCTCGACAAACTGCTAGTACCGGACAACCCTAAGACCGTGGCTACACACTGCAGTCCATACCGGTCTAGCCCCGACACCCGATCCGCCGACACAGGCTCCTCCAAAAACATCCGAGCATCTTCCTCATTGTTCACCACCCGAACGCCGTTAGACAACTCCACCTTCTCCACCTCCTCGCCTGCTTCCCGTACTGTGTCCTTACTGTGCACTGATCCGTCGTTCGACATAGTGTCCACCAGAAATCTTCAACGTTTATAAAAAAAAAGAAGTACCTAAACTCTCATGTAGCACTATTCACTCAAAAAATGCTTGAAGACAACTCAAGTGCTATACTACGTTGCCAAAAAAAAAATTCCAACGTGTCCAAAATATTCCTCAAAAACAAATGTCCACTGCCAAACTGTGAGAAATAACAATCGACCCCACCTACCCATTTTCTACGTTTTCTTGATCACTACCCTACTGTACATCTTCCCTACTACGTTTAGAAGATATATCCCTCGGTGGTTACCACACACTCCTTTTTCCCCTTTACCCTTATATGCCTGTTTTTCAGTCATCAGGCGCACTTCCCTTCTCCCATGCTAGTTTATACATATTCCGTACCCATTCGATCTCTATCTCACCACCATACCTCAACATATCAACAGACACTCCATCTATTCCTGATGCTTTCCCCATCTTCACTCTTTTCATGGCTTCACACACTTCTGACCTCCTGATACACACCTCCTCCTCCACTACTTCACCTCTTCTCCCTCCTATACCCCATCCAAATAAGTTTGCTGGCGTTTCATTCCTTAGATTCAATAATTTGTTGAAATACTCCCTCCATCTCTCGACTATGTTTTGCTTCTCTGCTAACACTCGCCCATGTTTATCTTTTACACCCTTACTTACTCCCTTGCTACCCTCCCTAACTTTCTTGCCCTCTTTCCAGAACAGTTTCTTACATTCTCTCTATTTTACACTTACTGTAGATTCCTTCCAAATTCCTCATCTACGCTTCTCTTACTTATGTAAGATATTAATATTCTCCTGACTATTAAAAACAAAACAAAATCAAATAATTAAACATTGCCGCATCACATATGGATAAAAAAAAAATTTATCATTCAAATATACTTAACGTTAAAAATACTTGATTGAGATTCACCTGAGTGGAGTAAAATCCTCCTTGGCCGTTCCTTTGTGCCGTGATCCACTTTATAACCTTCCTTGCTTGCAGCTTCATGTTAACAGGGTCATGAGCCATCATGGCCAGGACACCATATGCGGCAGTCTCCAAGGCAACAGCATGATTTTTCCCTTTGTAGAAGAAAATATTTGTTAATTTAATTCTTAAAATAGCTAAAGTTATCAATATTAAAATACATACATGTATATTCTGAAATTAATTGTGCAATATTCAATATATTGGCATTACTGTGAACAACTTTACTTGACAAAATGACCAGCGACTTTACCTATTCCTCGAGGTAATTCCCAGTGGGTGGAGTTCTTGGCAACAACAGCCTGATCCATAAGTTGTTGGACGGCAGCTGCAGCCAGGGGGTGATGGGCCAGGGCCAGGGCGTAAGCCTTGAGGGCCAGAGTGTATGGATGAAGGGATGTGTCAGTAGCCAGACACTTGACCGATTCACTGATAACCGAACTGGTTGGGTCGGCACCGGCCTCCAACAGTGCTGCCATCACATACGCTGTCAGAGGGGCAGGAGTCTGGCTGGTGCTCACACCACCCTGGGGAGACACGCCATTAGTAACGGCGAAATCGGTACATGATTGTTTATTTGAATATTTGAATGGCAATAATTTAGCTAATAAGGACCAATTTCTTACAATACAGAAAGAGGGTACCCAGACAGTACTGCGCAAAGTTTATAAATGAAGAGCCAATATTATTAAGGCGCTTATCGGGTATACTTAAGTGAGCATTAGGCACACAAGCTATATACTCGAATAGATTAATTATACAATCAAGAACATACACAACACATGTACAATTACAACCATTATATACAGAACAGAAACATGTACAATAATGTTTTGGTTTAATAGCTGGTCTGGAAGGATCCCTTGGTGTGTCCCGTTAGCTGTAATCTTTCCTTTGGGAATTCGGCGCCAGGCTACTAGCAGGGGTGAGGCGGGGGGAGCAGAGTGTGGATAGAGAGGGAGTATGGTGTGCTATTTACTGAGTCGGAGAAGGGTCAGGCATTATGGGACAGGGGTGGTGGCTGAAGTCGCGACGACTCTCGGCCTCAGCTACTGCTTCGGGAATTACTGCTACTACAGGAATAATTGGTGAGGTCTGTTTTGAGTCTCTCCTCCAACTTCTTTACTTCCATGCTGACCACCCTATTTCTTGTTACTGCTTTTCCTCTGTTGCACCCTCTCCCACACTTCTTCATCCATACTCTCATCTTTACTCAACACACTCCCCAAATACTTAAATGAGCCAACATTCTCCATTGCCTGACCGTTCACTCTCACCTCACACCCCTTTCAAAGACCATAACCTTGCTATTCCCTACATTTACCTTCATATTCCGTCCTTTACAGACTGTTCCAATATATATACCAGACCCTGCAACTCCCATTCACTATCTCATTCAATATACAGAGCTTGAGTGCGGAAAATCACCATTTTAGTTGGGAAATATTCCTAATATTCATTGTTCACAAAAATAATTAGAGATTTCATGGTTTTTCTTTAAGTAATCTAATAGTGTTGCCTTTCCTCTATCCTCTAATTCATAGTAAAGTACGGTTAGGGCGATAATTGTGACTGAAAAACGAGCGATCGTAAACATTATTGGTGGCGTGATTTAGGATTCTGATTAGGAATTAGCTGGGATTGACGTTTATATTAAACAAAAAGACAAAGTTCATGATCAAAACTTAAATAAGTAATGCCTGGTGAACGAAAGGATTAAGTTGCCACCAGGCTAGAGTTCTTCTGCTTAGGAAGGGGAGAGGAGCTACTGCAGGGGTCGGCAACCTGCGGCTCAGGAGCCGCATGCGGCTCTTTCAGGACACTTGTGTTGCTCCAGCAGCTTCAGAAAAAATAATTCTGCCTTCAAAATAAAGGCATCATACAGCACATTCAAGGGAAAATTAGATTTGTTTATTCAACTTTGAAAAGATGTTTAGGTATCAATCATTTTAGAAATGTGACACATGTCTTTCCTAAGCTTGTGAATACCAGGATAATGAACAATATCACTATAATTTGTTTCATTCAGAAGTAGGGTATATTCCCTTATTTCTGAAGTACTGTAGATTTCGGTTGATGAGACTAATTTTGTTGTATTGCAGCTCTGACAGCACAAATTTGTTATGAAACTTTTACATAATGGCTCTTCTAGCTTTAAGGGTTGCTGACCACTGGGCTAGTGCAAGTCTCAGTGGAAAATATGACTCCTGGGGAACTGCCTGAAATCTTGGTGACTCTCGGCGTCGGCAACTACCGCTGGATTTACTGCTACTTCAGGAGCAGGGGCGGCCACTACCAGAGCTCGGACTCAACTCAGCGCCAGACATTGGTGTACCCTCTTGCCAGACTTGAAGTGTTCTGGACAGCTCCTCCTTCCACTTTCTGTGGAGTTGTTCAAAGTAGATTTCAGGCTCATCAGGGTGATTCAGCAATTATAGTGCACTTAGCTCTGGACAGTCCTTGGGCTGTACAGTATCTAGGTGTGGCTGCAACAAGCTAGAGATTGTCTCATTAACTTTTTCATAAGAAGGGTTGCCAGCCCTTTGTCTGTCATTCATTTTCAATGGGCCTCGTAAGTCGCCAGTGCTGTCCATCTGGTTAGAAGGCTGCTGCTTAGGGATGGGAGAGGGGCTAGAGCAAGTCCCGAGTGGAGTAAAATACTCCTGGCCATATAAGGCCCAGCCCGGGATCGGAGAGTCTTCCTGTGGTACCGTGGTGGACCAATTGCCTTTAATCTTCTATCCTGCTGCATGGACTGACGTATCAGGGGTTGTGATTACTCTGATCCTCGATCCGGGCTCTCCCCGTGATGAGGGGTACTGTCATTGGAGAGGGAGCGGAGCGGTCGTTCTCCAGTAGGTACCTCGTCATCATCTCCTTCACTGTTGACCATATTCTTGGATGTTGTATGTCCTAGGCCAGCGTGTCTTGCTCGTTGATCTGTGGGTGCTGCGTATCTAGGGCCCAGGTAATCTTAAAGACTTGCTAGTAAAAAAATATAAGTGAATTTGATATTGAGTCTAGTCAGCAAACCGAGCTTAGCTGGAACAATTATTTGGATTAGAATCATATTAGCATTGGATATATAATTGGTATTTGATATTTTTATCTGTTTGAACAGAATCATGAAATCAGCCTGGACTACGGATCCTTCTATAATTATGAAATCAGTCTTGTTCCAGATTATTTATTCACCACACCTGTTAAACCCTACGCTACCTCAGAGACACTCACCTGCATTTCCTTGTGCAGTAGCTTGCCAACAGACTCGAAGCAGCCGCTTACATTTTGCTGCTGTTGCTGAAGCCACTGGCTCGTCTGCTTTTGGTACTCCTCATCCACCTGCAAGTATTGGTTAGGTGAAATTATCTTCATATAATGGTAAAGCTCTATGAATGAGTGTGATAGAAAAGGTAATCGTTTTGACCAAAATGGCCAGCCAGTGATAGTCAACCGTAAGCCAGAAAAGATAGCAAAAGGAAATGACATCCGCCATACATAGGCAAAACTTCATACATTTATCACTTAGCCATTAGCCCCAGAACTAATTTGTTTAATCTCACATATTATTCATATGTATAGCCATGCTGATATTATAAAAATAATAATATTATACCAAAGCCTGAGACGCTACGCGGCCCACACAAGCAAATCTCCCTTCGCCGCGGACCAAATACCCGAGTCTCCCCCCTCCAACACCAGGTGGGAAACCGTCATAGAAAACATGAGTACATTATACATGTCGCCCCCTCCACAAATCAAAATAAAATCCCACAAAACTCCCCCACCCCAAAGAGGCGGCGTCTCTCAGAGGACCCCAGCGTGACGTTACCTTTACCTTTGGATACCTTTGGATGTGTTCGCCGCTCTTCTAGCAGCACCAAGGAGCGCGACGCCCCTCGTTATGGGTGGTGATTTGGTGCAGTAGACTGTTTGAAGTGACAGCTCGCTCCCTTGCGAGGATGGGCTTGTCTGGCACTTTTTGCAGTTCGACATCTAGGGCTCTCTTGAAGTTGTCTAACGAGATGTCCCTCATGTCTCTTACTCGCCGTGGGAGTTTGTTGAAGAGACGTGGGCCTCTGTGTGATAACCAGCCCTCTCGCAGAGAGCCCATAGCACCCCTGTTATTCATCTGGGGGATTTCGCATTCCCAGCCTCTCCTATCACTGAATTTCATGACTATCGGAGTATGTAGGTTTGGTACTAAACCCTCTGCGATTTTACACGTGTATATTATTAGGTAACGTTCTCTTCTACGTTCCAGGGAGTACAGATTCAGTGCTCTTAAACGCTCCCAATAGTGTAGATGTTTTATCGAACTTATATGCGAAGTGAAATTTCTTTGTACACTCTCTACGTCATTTATTTCACCTGCTTTGTATGGGGATGTTAATACGCTACAGTATTCAAGCCGCGGTAGCACTAGAGATTTGAAGAGCGTTATCATAGGCAATTCACCGCGTGTTTTAAAAGTACGCAGAATCCAACCCGTTAGACGTTTCGCAGCCGCCACTTTGACCTGGTTATGTACTTTGAAACCCATATTTTCAGACATTAATACCCCAAGGTCTTTCACACTGTCTTTCCGTTCTATTATGTGGTTAGATTCTGTTAAGTAATTTGTAATTTCTTTAACACCATTATTATCTCCGTACCGTATTATTTGGAATTTTTCCTCATTGAATTGCATGTTGTTTTCCCTGGTCCACTGGAACACTACATTCATGTCTTCCTGCAGTCGGCCCGTGTCCTCTTGTGTGTTTACTATCTTGCTTAATTTTGTGTCATCAGCAAAAGACGACACCGTACTGTGTCTGGTGTTGGTATCTATGTCGCAAATTAGTATGAGGAACAGAAGGGGCGCTAGCACTGTTCCTTGGGGCACTGAGCTTTTGACATCCGAAGGCTCAGAAGTGACTTGGTTTACTGCTACTGATTGTTTTCGGTTTACGAGGAAATTGTATATCCACCGTCCGATTTTCCCAGTTATACCTTTTGCTTTCAGTTTGTGGGCTATTATACCATGGTCACATTTATCAAATGCCTTAGCAAAATCGGTGTAAATGACATCCACGTTTTTCTTTTCTTCTAGCGCTTTAAGAATTTTGTCATAGTGTTCCAAAAGTTGTGAGAGACATGATCTTCCCGCTCTGAACCCATGTTGACCGGTGTTGTGTAGTTCATTTGTCTCCATGAATGTTGAAATTTTGCTTCGCAGGACTCGCTCGAAAACTTTAATGATGTGAGAGGTTAGAGCTACCGGGCGGTAGTTTTTTGGTAGTGCTTTACTCCCTCCTTTATGCAGTGGGGCAATTATTGCGTTTTTGAAGCTATCTGGTATGTCACCAGTGTCTAGACTCCTTCTCCACATTATAGCCAGGGGTTTTGAGAGGTTTTCCTTACATTTTTTCATTAGGATCGAATTCCATGAGTCCGGGCCTGGTGCCGAGTGGGATGGCACGTTGGAAATGGCCTCTTCTATGTCTTTTGGACCGAAATCAATATCCAGCATCTGAGGGGTTTCCGTGGGGGAGGTTTCCATGAAAAATATATTTTGGTCTCTGATGACTTTTGTTTCATCAGGCTCACTGAATGCCATTTCATACTGCCTGCTTAAGAGTTCGCTCATTTCCTTTTTGTCCCCTGTGAAAGAGCCGTCCCCTTTGCTCAGTGGGCCGATGTTTGATGTTGTTTTAGCCTTTTGTTTGGCGTATGAAAAGAAGTATTTGGAATTTTCCTTTATACCTGCAATAGCTTTCCTCTCCTCTTCCATATGTTGTAGTTCATATGATATTCTTAGCCTTTGTTCAATTTCCACAATTTCTCTATCTATTTCGACCTTTTGCCTATCCTGTAGATTTTGATGTGTGCGTCTTTGTGTGAGTAATTTTCTTCTTCTGTACAGCCTCCTCCTTTCCCGATCTTGTTTGCTTCTTCGTTTTGTTTGTCTTGCAGGTATATGGTGGCTACAGATTTGGGTCATGGTTTCTGTTATTAAGACTAGACATTCTGCTGGTGTCAGGTTATCCATTAAATCTTCCCAGTCTATTTCCTCCATTTCTTGATTTACTTCTTCCCACCTAATGTTTTTGTTATTGAAGTTAAATTAACTGAAGGGGCCGGTTTTTGTTCTCGATTCTGAGGTTGTCTGTACACTTTCTAAGGTTGTTTTGATCTCAATTAATTTATGATCTGAGTATGTTGTGTCCGATATGTTAATGCTGTGTACTAGAGAGTCGTTGTTAGTGAAGACCAGGTCTAAGATATTGTTTCCCGTGTGGGTTCAGCAATATGTTGGGTAAGACTAAAAAAATCACAAAGTTCAAAAAGCTCTCTCGTATTAGTATTTGCTTCTCCGGTGTTATTTGCCACTAACTGGTTTTCTAGTTGTCTCCATTTAATGTTTGGTAGGTTAAAGTCTCCTAGCCATATAATATTTGGTGTTGGGTTCCCCAGGGTTTCCACTTCTGATTTTATTTTGTTGAGCTGGGGTTTGAATTCTTCTCGGGATGAGTCTGGAGGCCTGTATGTAACAATAACTGCTAAATTTAGGAATTCTATTTTAACTCCAAGTATTTCCACCACTTCATTACTGTTATTTAGGAATTCAGTACATATCAGTGAGTCATGTATGTACAAGGCTACACCTCCATGTGATCTATGCGTTCTGTCCGCCCTATGTAGGTTGTAACCAGGAATCCATACCTCACTATCTTCCTGATCTTTAATGTGAGTTTCTGTGAGAGCCGCAAATATAGCGTTTCCTTCTTCTAGCAGGCCCCTAATAAATGGTACTTTGTTCGTGGTTCTATTTTTTAGGCCTTGGATATTTGCAAACAAGATTGGGGAGGGATTGTTTGGAGTACTATGTGTACCTAATAGTCTTCGGGATGTATTGGCCACTCTTGGGAGGCCAGGAGGTGCTCGAGGTGTTCTATGTGCTCTTCCATCTCCCTCAGTCTCTTCATCTTCATCTGCCCTTTCCCTCCTTGCCCTTTTCCTCTGTCTCGTCCTCGCATAGCTAGAGAGTTTTTTGGGCTACCATTCGTGCTAGGTCTAGCATATCTCCAAGTCCCTTTAATATGAAAAGCTGGGCATTTCATATTGTAGCAGGTCTTGTTCTCAAGTGATGTCTTGCAAAGGGATGGGTGGTGGTATTTGCATGTTTCACCAAATCTACATTTTCCATAACTGGTTATGTTGTTGCAAATTTTGGGATGAGCAAATCTACATGAATTCCCATTATATTCGCCCTTTTGACCAAAGTAGCACCTTCTTTCCAGATAATATCTGCACACTGATGTAGACAACCCCAGTAGGTGTGGCTGGGGCTGCAAGGGGTTATGTGGTGAGCTAAGTGTGGTTGTGGGTGATAGTGGGCTTGGTGTATGGGTTGGTGAGGCATACAAGGGGGTGGAGTTACGGGTCGGTTGTAGGTGGGCAGGTGGCAGTGGTGAGGGGGGAGACGATGTGGAAGGGGAGCCTGATATGGGGGCTTGTTGCATCCTGCGTTCATCCTGCAATTGTATTTGATCAACAGCAGTAGGGTGGTCAATGGCCATAGATGGGATTAATGTGGGTGTTTTCTGGGTCTGGGGAGGTGTGGGGAGATGTGCGGCAGGGTTTGTGGATATGTAGGGTGCGAAAGGTTGTTGTTCGGCAGGCGATGTGTGTTGATGTGCAGGAGGCAATGTGGGCATTATCATGGGAAGGTGTGTGTGTGTGGGTTGTGATATTTGTATGGGCCCTGAGGCCCCAATAGTTCCCCATTTTCTGTGAAAGGTAGCTATGTCTTGGCTATATTTCAGTCTATCTTGTACTTCTGTATTTTCTACAGTCTGTATGACTTACCATGTGATATCGAAACAAATATCGCAGAAATGGAGGTTCTTCCCTCTTGTATTGTACGCCTCATTTATTGGTGTCAATCCTATGCAAATCCAGTGGTATGGTTGCTTGCATATCCGACATGCGGTGCCTTTATGCATGTGTATATTCATCTTACAACTCGTACATTTGTCTCTGGTAAACATTTTTGTTTGTTTTTTTGTTTTTGTTTTTGTTTTTGTTTTTCCACCCGCCCTTACATGGGGGAGAGAGAGAGAGAGGGGGGGGGGGACTTGGAGGACAAGGAGGTGTTTGTTACGCGGTTTGTGGGGAGTGTGGGGGGGGCGGGGGGGGGGGAGTGCCACTCGTTTACACTCGTTATGTTTAAACTTTAAGTAACTTTAAGTAACACTTTCAATAATTATCTTATGAAACAGAATTCTCACTGCCCTAACCAGTTTTCCCGTTTTTGGTCGACTGTTTAGCGGAATATACGGCACTCTAGGAAAATAACAACTTTCCAGGCTACCTATATATAGTATCTATTTTAATTTTCATATTTTACCTATCAACTTGATTCAACACTGCTCAGGTTCGAATTTTCACCACATTTGGTTGCGTGGGAGATCTTTCTCTCCAATAACGTCACTACTAACCTGCGATATGGTCGAGAAATAATCTGCACTGATTTAATTTGTTTATTTATATATTGTTTTTCTCTGTTTGCTATTATTTACGATTTTTGTTTTGTCGGTACCCTTTCCTGTCGAGGTTAAGTTTCGCTTTTGGTAAAATCGTATAGGGGGAGGGGAGGGGACGTGTCCAGGAGAGCGAGGGGATATATGTGTTTATGGTCTTTGCGGTCACCGAGGGTATTTTGTTTACAGCATACGTCCTGTTCCCAAGCTAAAAGTTAAAAGTTCCCCTGACTTTAATTCTGTATTATACTTTCCTAGTTTATTTACGTGATATACGATGTTCACTATCACTTTTATCTTAGGCTTCCTATTTTCCCATAGCCCTGTTTGATTTCATAGCACTATATAGCTAACACTTTGCTTTGGGACGTAACGGTTTTTTCTTTCCCTTCTTCTTTCCACCCGCCTTATGGGCCTGCCCTAGGCCTGTCCTAGACCAGCGCCGTGGCACTGCTGTAGGAGTTAACGGATTTTTTCTCCAAAACGCGTATATCTCTCCAGATATTTATATCAATCGGTTCGATTTTGCACTTCACAGGACCGCGACACTACGTTTGTTTTTGTGTGTGATTTTTTAAAAGTTTAATCACCAGTATCCCGTGGGATAGTCGAAAAATCCCGGACCGCGACGGACGTGACCCTCCTCTCTGACTGACTCTAGTACTACTCCACCCAGGCCGGCCGCGGATTAGACGACCGGAACCTCACCTCCATCAACCCCAGCGAGCTGACGTCATGGTCCAAGCAGCCGTCCGATTGGTCCATAGAAGGTATCCTGCGATGCATCCGGAGTGCTCTCCACCATACCCCCCTCGCCAGAACCAAACAGACTTACGACACACCTGAGACCTACACATCACTGTGCCCTTTTTCCTTGTAATATACCTTGAAAGGAGAGCACCTGGAAAAGTATTCAGGCCAGGTAGGGGAAAATGATCTTACTCCCCTCCCTGAGATCTAAATGCTTACTGGCTTCCACAAGTGCCCTCTGGCTCGACCTCTTGCATAACGGCTATTCCCGAAGCAAGAAGACCTAGATTGCTTCTTGACTCTAGGACCTAGAATGCTCCCTAGTTTCTTAGTAACTTGTTAGTTAAAAGTTATTACTACGATTAATGACGCTTGCATAGTCGAGACTTGGCTTTCAGGCCTCCTATACCGCAACTTATTCTTATCATCCAGTTGCCTATTAAAACCTGCACACGCTATCCTTAACGTTCATTATTCCACTACAGTTATATTATTATATGTACAGTAATGTCTAACATCTAGGTTGTCAGATTGCTGCGTAACAATAGGGGAAAAGCTCTGCCACACCTACACCTACACTAAATTCCAGTTAGGGATTCCCCCACACACTGAGTCTGACTAGGAGTCACTCATTATTACGTCTCCTATGTAGGTGCTAATATTGTATATAACTATGTGTATCCTTATGTACCTATGTATATTATTGTTGTACTATTGCTTTCAAAATTTATGATTCCTGTTTTCATGCATTACCTTTGTATAATTAAAACTACAAATGCATACTACTTAAATAATATAACTTGTACACCTTGTCACTTGTATTCTCTCAACACCTCCCCCTCGGTAAAACGGAACCTGTGACAGATGATAAAGAGTGCGCAACTGTCCCAAGTGGTAGTTGGTATCTTAAATAATAATAAAATAAAATTTATATTTGAAGGAGTAATCACGTCCGCCAATCAGGAGACGGGATTAGCTCAAGTGGAGAAGCAAGGTTTACCATTTAAATCTTGTCACGGGGAACACCCTGACACTCCCCCAGCTAGACCAATAACCAGCCTCCTATGATGCAGCACAAAGATCACCTCTCATCCCCCTTTAAACGCTCGCCACATAACTCGCTCTCAGTTCACACCCGTATATTTTATCCCGGTCGCAAACGTTCTATTACAATGGTGCCACCCTTTTACTCCCATCAGCCACTACAGAACATCTCTAATAAGCTTCCAGGAAAATATTACGAAGATAAAGTAAAGCAGGAGGAGAAGTTTGAAATTAAAAGCGAGCGGGCTGGTGTAGCTCCTCCTGAGCGCGCGGCTCTCCCATGGGGAGATAAATAAGCCTGTTCCTGTCTTCCATCAACCGAGCGCTACTGACCACAAGACGAACCGGGACTTAGTACATCGCCCACCCTTGGCACATATACACCTCCAATATCCTGATGCCTGCAGACACATTGGTAGCCTTCACACAAATAGCCAAGCGATTCAAGATGGTCAACTGGTGGTAGATGGTACTGATACTATCTTCTCTCACTCATTGCCAACCCCAAACCAGTTTCCAGAAGCACATCCATACTCATATCTCTCGCCGTTCCATCCACTCACTCATAGACAACACGCAGCTGCAGGCACGACCACCCGAAATCCATCCTTCTGAATCCTTCCTTCCTCGCGAGGACAGAGTCCACCTGGCCAGGCTGAGATGCGGACACCATCCAGATCTTCTGCGATATCAGAAGAGACTGGATGACTCCGTCGTCGACACCTGCCCAGGTTGTAACACAGCACCCCATACCATTAAGCACATCATAGAAGACTGCATTTCACACAACCACTTACGCCAACAACACAATCTACACTCCTTGAGAGCTCTGTGGGAAAGCCCGACCGTAGCCATGACCTTCTTTAGGGACTCGGGGCTGTTCAGCCAGGCAGCTTAGGGAACAACAACAACAACAACAACAACTGAGAAGATGGAGAAGGTGTATTGACCCGCTTTGAAGTGGTGAAGCAAAAACAAGAGAGTTTCCGGAATATTTTTTAAAGGACCCTTAACCCGGCAAGTGCGGATCTCATCCTAAGAGTTTTACCGGTGCGCTGCGGATCTCCTCATATAATCCAAGGCCTAAATTTTTTTTTTTTAAATCAGCCCAGTATAATTTTTTGTTTTCTTTTTTTTGTATTGCCCCTTGGCCATGCCAAATATCACTCCTCCACATCCCCTCCTTCCACCCTTCCCCCCCTCCCTCAATTATCACCTATTCTCCCTGTTATTCCCTTATTCTTAGGTATATTTTCGTGCTAACATTAGCGAGTTGCTAGAAGGGCGTGGTCATCTGTGTTACCAAGCGTGGGAAAGAGCGAGAGAGAGACTACCACGCAACAGTGTCTCTCCAGCCGTTGTGACGGCTGGCTGGCTGGCAGGCTGCCTCAGCCATAAGTTATATAACTCCCGGCCTCTATCGCCGGTTTTGACCATCCAAACGCTGTTTCCACTTGTTTTATTGTTGTAACAGGTTAATACCTTTATAATCAACGTAAAATAGGCGCATATGGATAAATATTAATGATATTTATGGTACGATGACGATTTGAGTTTAGGAAACAGTCTAAATACCTCCGCACAGGGAGGGGTGGCCAATACCCCACCTACGCGGCGGAGAGGTTAAGAGCTCGAACAGGCTTACCAAAAGGTTAAATGCTAGACTGAACCAGTGTGTTCAAACCATAATATCTATGTGTTCTTATAGAACAGCAAAAACTGAAATAGATTAGACAAATGATAGAAGAAAGAGATGATTTGTTGAGAGATATAGCTGTTATTGTTAGTAAAGGCACTCAGCCAGTTAGCTAGCAATAGTACAGGATCTTATAGGATATTAAGTAAAGATATGTTTAATATTAACCTCTGAAGTGCGCATGGGGGTAATTAGACACCTCTCCCTGTGCGCATGTATTTGAGGTGTTTCCGTCACTAAAATATTCATTGTACCATTAATAGCATTAATACTTATCCATATGCGCCTATTATGGGTTGATTATAAAGGTATTAACCTGAAACAACAATAAAACGAGTGAAAACAGCGTTTGGATGGTCAAAATCGGAGATATAGCCCGCGAGTTGTATAATGTATGGGTGAGGCAAGCTGCTTTCCCGCCAATTTCCCCCAAGGCCACTGAGACACAGTCGATCGATACTCTCTCTCTCTCTCTCTTGCACTCACTTGCCATCAGTGATGACAACACCCTGCTTGCAACTCGCTAATGTTAGCACGAAAATATACCTCAGAATAAGGGAATAACAGGGAAAATAGGTGATAACTGAAGGAGAGGAGGAAAGTGGGGAAGGAGGGGAGGTAGAGGACTGAGATTTTGCATGGCCCAGGGGCCAAAAAAAAAAAAAAAAAAAAAAAAAAATTTGTTTTCGATGTCAAAAGTTGATTTTTTTTTCACTCACTCTTAAGAGTCTCCCCGCAGTCCGCCGGGGGAACTCTTAAGAGTCTCCCAGCAGTTCCCGGGTTAAGTGAGAGTTCTTCGGGATAAAGCTATAAGGGAAAATAATTGATATAGCCCATGTAATGGAAATAACTGGGTTTACCTGAGCAGTTTTCTGGGGTTTAGCATCTACTACACAATAGGTTAGACCTAGCTGAAGATATAGTTAGAGAAGGGCTTCAGCCCAGACCCATGAAATATTCTTTTTGTAAAAAGAAAACAACAGATTAATTAGATATTCACCTCGTTGACAGCATGCTTTCGATTGCGCGTACATATCTAGCCAACTAGTTTTAAGGATGTAATTGATTGAATAGTAGTTTGTAACATTGTTAAAGTGACCTAATGGACATAGCGTTCTGCTATTGTAAAGGTGACATAAATACCTGTGATTTAGTAATTGTAGTCAATATTGTAAAAGGGATATAAGAACGCAGATCGATAATTGGTTACTAGTATGGTCATGGTGATGTAAATACCTACGGGTTCATTATTCGTGTCTAACATGATTAAGGTGATTTAATCCCATGTAAAGGAATAAGTCTTACTGATATTGTCATGGTGATGTAAATACCTATGGGTTCATTATTCGTGTCTAACATGATTAAGGTGATTTAATCCCATGTAAAGGAATAAGTCTTACTGATATTGTCATGGTGATGTAAGTACATACAGGTTCATTATTCGTATTTAATATGATTAAGATGATTTAATCCCATGTAACGGAATAAGTGTTTCTGATATTGTCATAGTGATGTGAGAACGTATTGATAAAATCCTCGGTCCTAATATTGTTAAAATGATTAAAGGACATATTAAGGAATAGCTAAAGTATAGTTTTGTCAACCATTGTGAATATAGTGATGTGCCTTTGGCTCGAAGTCGAAGTGAGTCATGACTCTGAATAGCGATTGTTCAGATAGGAAGTGATGGGAATGTAAAAAATCCATATTGCAATCTATACTGGGCCGTCGTAGGTATTCAACTAATAGTTTGAACTCATCTTGACTCAAACAGAAAATCAATTGCTATGTGGATTTACCATGGGAGTCGAAGGATGTGGAGGGAAGGAGGGAGAGTGATTATTCAACATATTATCGGCGGGAAACAGAAATAGGGGGAATAAAGGCGGAACAATTATGATAATTTAGGAGGAGTGAAGTGGAGGGAGAAAGGGTAAGGAGGAGAGGGAGGGACAGTAAGACTCATGTTTGTGAAAGGCAGAAGCTGGTGGTAAGCAGACAGGTCACCTAATCACATATTGCTTCCATTTCACCGGTACTGGGTCATTCTTTTATGGGTTTTATTATGGGCTGTCTTCCAGAAGGCCATCGCATTCACCTAGCAGACACCTACTGAAGGCCTATCATGCTTGCCAGGTGTATAATGTCATTTTAGACTTTATATTTTCATCCCACCTGCTTTTATTACAATTTTTTTTTTTTTTTTTTTTTTTTTTTGCCCTGACCCATCTTTGGATAGAGAGAGTCGAGAGAGGGAGGGAGTACTTCAACGAATTGTTAAACCTAAGGAATGAAATGCCAACAAACATAGTTAGATGGGGTATGGGAGGGAGAAGAAGAGAAGTAGTGGAGGAGGAGGTTGGGGATCGGGAGATCAGAAGTGTGTGAAGCCATGAAAAAAGTGAAGATGGGGAATGCACCAGGAATAGATGGAATTTTTGGAAAATGTTGAGGTATGGAGGTGAGATAGTGACTGAAAGGGTATGGAATATATGTAAGCTAGCATGGGAGAAGGGAAGTGCGCCTGATGACTGGAAGACAGGCATACTAGTCCCCCTGTATAAGGGTAAAGGGGAGTGTGTGGTAACCACCGGGGAATATGTCTTCTAAGCGTAGTAGGGAAGGTGTACAGTAGGGTAGTGAAGAGAGAGTGAGAGCGGGAACGGAGACATGGGTAGGTGACAAGCAGGGCGGATAGGAAGGGAAGAGGATGTGTAGGTCAGATTTTTGCCCTGAAATGTGTTGTGGAGAAATATTTGGAGAAGCGAAAAAAGTGACACTTGATAGAGAAGGAGCGAAGCATGGACGTTGGTGGAGAGACTCAAAAGAAGAGTGAGAGAGGTGGTACTTGTGAAGTGCATGCAAAGTTACATAGAGGGATAGACGGACGAATGAGGAAGTGCGAGAGAGGTGTGGTGTGGATGTAGATGTGCTGGAAAGTGTGAAAAGGAACACCTTGAGATGGTTCGATCATGTGGAACGTATTGGAAGCGAGTGAATGACTAAGATAGTGTACGAGAGTGAGGTGGAAGGACAGAGAGGGAGAGGTAGGCCAAGTGAGAGATGGAAGGATGGAGTTAAGAAGTATATGCATGAAAGCGGTGCTGGATGGGAGGAGGGGCGTTGACTGACTGGGGACAGAGGTGTATGAGGACCTTTCGTTCACCCCTACGGGGATCACGGTGTCCGGCAATAGATAGATAGATAGACCTATCTCTGGTTGACAAACGGATGTGTGAAGTGGAGGAAACTAAATAATAACAACGGCAATGTTTTAACAGCCATTGAAAATCGCAGCAAAAAGCAATATTTAATAGTGGCTTCTCTATCAATGACGCACTGCCAATATTCAGATTTGGCGCCATTCTGCTCACCCCGTACTGTACCGTAGGATACAGTAATAAAAGTCCCCAGCAGTCTCAAGCAATTTGGCAAAAATAGCAGGAGAGACCACCTATCCATCTCCAAAGATGAGGCAAGACTGGCTCTGTCACCCTTCAGTGGGTCTCATATAAGCTGAGAAGTGTTGCCAACATGGGAGCAGTGCTCAAAAGGTCGTGGTAACTGGTACAGGGTTGTACAGGCAGTTACAAGGAAAGTACATTACTGACGGATATATACAGTACGTCACTGGGACTGGCAAGTTACTTATCTACTGACATATATATATACGGCACTGGGATTGGAGGGGTTAAGTGAGATTAGGTTGGCGAGAGTCATGCTACAGCGCTAGTTGTTTACAGTAGGTTGTTGATGTGAAGAGTGCCCCTGTTTCCCTTTTCTCTTATCAATTAAGATAACTATCAAGAGCTTATAATGTCCTCCTAGGATAAAATAAAATGGAGAAAATAATCAAGCGATAGTTGGTGTAGCCACAATATGTTTTACCCACAAGGATTTATACATTTAAGGAGTAACCAACTAACTGTCATGAACCAGGAAATTCAAACTGCCAGAATTTACGACATACTCCGCCACCAGTTATATACTCAGTATTTACAATTGTCCTTTCCCAATCATGGATCGCCACACCTGGGATGAACCCAAAGCAGCCCAACGTCACGGCCTTTGAGGAGTATCACCTCGGTCCGCTCCAGTTGCAGAAAGGATATGGTGATATGGTCAGAGTTTGGTATGTTGTCGTCATCCACGACCTGTACGCAAAAGAAGTCATAGTGTATTAAATCAACGTCCCCACCTTTCAGCGATGCTTTCCATTTTTCTACCATTAAGTGACGATGTTGCTCCCTGAGTGACATTAAATAATGAGTGCTCCACCTTTTCCAAAATGTTTGTGAAACCTTTGTTATAATTATAATATATTGGAAGTGCTCGGTTTTTAAGTTTAAGTATGTGTGTACTGAGAACCTTGTTTTCAACCCACAGTGTTCCCATTCTAGTTTGCAGTGTTTCACCACACACAACCATTCCGTAATGTACTCTGAAATATCATTATTTTATCATTATCAGCTACAGATCTGTTGACAATGAATGTATTAATCTGCGAACATCATAAAAGTTACAGTTGCACTAATGTCACCAACTCTCTCAAAGCTCCCTACAGCACACTACAGTACCATCAGAATATTTATATAGTGTATTCATTATAATGAGTCTAGAAACTGTAACCCCAGCTCATGTAATTAACATAGGGCTGGAGGAAACTGGATGTAAATTTCCACACCTATTTACAGATTGAGTCTTCCTAAAAATGTTGGAAATATTAACTGAAATCCTCAATTTCTTCTTGAGTTATGAGGGTTTGGGGTCGGGATTTCTAAATGTTAATCCTAGCATAATGAATAGACTATAGAGACATGAATGACCTGAGTATTATTACTAATAAATTGTTACTGAATATTTTTGGCAATTATAAAAACCGTTATGCTACTATTATGGAAGCATATATTGGGCTCATTGATCATCTCAACAGGATAATTGCATACGAAATTTGTAACAAAAAGCACAAGCGAGAACAATTATATTATCTATATTATCTTAACCTCTATTACAGGAAGACCAAATGTCTCCTCGCTGGATATGTAATTAATTAATAGACAGCAATAAACAAAAAGGTTCACAAATAGAAGTACCAGCAATAATACCATCGGGGCACATGAAACAAAATAATGATCACTGGAGGCTGGCTACTATTCTTATCAAGGTCTTATATAAATACCTGTCGCACAGGGCGCACCTTGAGTGACCTTACAACATACACGTGTTTATGTATAGAGTCACGCACACAGACACATGCACGGTAGACAGGAGCAAAGAGGGGGGAGGCTTAAAAAAACGGTCAGTTAGTACAATGAGGGAGGAAGGTGTGAAAACAGGACATCGCACTAATACCGTTGGTAAACAGAAAGTGTGGGTTTGTTTATTCAAATCTTAGAAAAAAGAAAACAACACTAGTTTGAACGGGTTACAATACTACTCCAAATGGACCATCAGAATTTTTGAATCCTCCTAACTACCCACTGTATGTTTCCCTATGTGGAGTTTGCCACTCTGCTAAAGCGCTGAGGAACGCACCACCCTTCAGTGTTGTTTGAAAATTGGTGCAGCAGACTGTTCGAAGGGGCAGACCGCTCCCCTGCGCAGATGGACTCATCTAATACTTTTTGCAGTTCAAAATCGAGGGCTCTCTTGAAGCTGTCTAACGAGACGCCCCTCATGTCTCTTACTCACCGCGAGAGTTTGTTGAAGAGACGTGGTCCTTTATGTAATAACCAGCCCTTTCGCAGCGCGCCCTAAACACCCCGATTTTTCATCTTGGGGATATCGCATTCCCAGCTTCTCCTATCACTGAACTTCATGACTATTGGGGAATGTAGATTCAGTACAAAACCCTCAACGATTTTCCATAAGTAACTTCCCTTCTATGCTCCAACAAATACCTGTACAGCGTTAGTGATTTTAAGCGCTTCCAATAGTGGGACGGTTTTACTGAGTTTATAATTATGTGAGGTGAAGTTCCTTTTTACACTCTCATTAATTTAACCTGCTTCGCATGGGGATGTTAATGCGTTACAGTATTCTAGCCGTGGTAGCACCAAGGAATTGAAGAGCATTATCATAGGCAATTCACCGTGAGTGTTCAATGTACGTATAATCCAACGTGTTAGTTATTTCGCAGTTGTACCTTTGATCTTATTATGTTCTTTGAATCCCATATTTTTAGACATTATCACCCCAAGGTGTTTCCCACTGTCTTTACGTTTTGTTATGTGGTTGGATGCTGTTATGAAATTTGTGTTCTCGTAAATTATATTATCACCTCCGTATCGTATTAATTGGAATTTGTCTTCAATAAACTGCATATTATTGTCCTTAGTCACTGGAACACATTATTAAGTCCTCCTGCAGCCGGTCCATGTCTTCCTAAGTGCTAACTATCATACTTAGTTCTGTGTCATCAACAAAGGAAGATATTGTTCTGTGTCTTGTGTTGGCATCTATGCAATTAATTAGAATGAGGAAAAGAAGGTGTGCTAGCACTGTTTTTTGGGGAACTGAGCTTTTGACATTCGAAGGCTCATGTGACTTGATTTACTGCTACTGATTGTTTTTGGTTTACGAGGAAGTTATATAGCCACCTTCCAATTTTACTTGTTATCCCTTTTGCTTTAAGTTTGTGTGCGATAATACCATGATCACATTTATCAAATGCCTTAGTAAAATTTATGTAAATGACATTCACGTTTTTCTTTTCTTCTAGGGATTTAAGAATTCTGTCATAATGTTCCAAGAGTTGTGAGAGACATGACCTTCCTGCTCTCGGGGTGTGCCATCTCACACTTCATGGCAAACTCTTATGCCACTGGTTCTTTATCTTGTCCTCTCTCCACTCCGGTAGTGTAGTGGTCAAGTTATCATTCCACTCCTCTTCGAGTTATATGAAGTATTTGTCTGGAGATAGGGTGACCAGTTTCTTGAGGGCTTGCAACTCCTTGCAATACTCAAGGACTTGGTCAAGTCAGTATCTTGGGTAGGTGCTTCTTAACCCCTAAGTGTCGGGGCGCAACAAAAGTCGAGTATAATAAATCTGGACTATCTGGCGGCGCTCGATATAGGTCGTGTGGCAATTTCAGCACGTAATGTTGCTGAGAGAGAGAGACAAGTGGTGGCAGGAGAGTAGCGAGCGTATGACTGCTCCAGACCACCGCGGCGAACCTACTGACACGAATCCCACCTCCTCCCTCCCTCTCTCACTCGCTATATACGGAATTGTATGGGGAAAGTGCCGAATTACATGCTTTTTGTACTCGCGTTGCGCGGTTGTTGCAAGAAAACTAGCCATCATAAAAGGATCGTTATGGTGTCATTGGAAAGCTCTGTTTATGCCCTTTCAGGGATAGATACTTGTTTTACGCTCTGGGTCTTATTTAGGCATGAAAATGATCACGTAAACAGCCCTATTTTGGCTAAAAACACCCCGCTGGGCGGTACATATAAATAAACTGCCTAGCCCGCTAATAAGGTGTTAAACTCTTGGTAATTCGACTTCTGCCTCGTTTTGCAGGCTTAGGTTTGTGGATGGTGTTGGGGACAGTCATGGGGACGGTGGTGGGGAGGCTGAGAGACGAGGCTGATGTAGCTGCAGTGGGGAGGGAGAGGGTTTTTAGCTTGTTGGGCGTCAGACTACTTCTGATTTTCCCCCTGGGATCAGCCGTTCACAGTGTAATTTACTTTCCTCCTGTCATCTGGGACCTGTCGAATTATGACATAGGTGAGAACTAGGCTCTGTGGCAAGTAAAGCAAGATCGGTGGCTATAATGGGAGGCTCCACATTTATGAAATGAGGGGGGTCAGGCATGGTGTGGCCCAAAACAATGCATCTCATGAAGGCATCAGGGATGTTTTCAAGATGTATTGGGTGAAGGTTAGTTGCATAGCCGTCAATTCTGGCTATCCTATGAAGGGGAGAGGTGTCCTGGGTGGTGTGGCAGGGTCTGATGTCGCGGGGGTTGGGACAGTCACAGTTGCAGTGCTGCTTCTTTTATGCTTACTCCAAGCAGAAACTGACGTGCAGGTTATGTTATCTACTGTCAAATGAAGCTTTCTTTTTCAGCTTTATATATTGGTTATCACTTAATACTTATATTTACCTAGAAGACTTTTTTAGATATCGTCTAAAGGTTGTCATATAATAAAATAAATATATATATCTTTCATAATCATAATCAGGTACTCATAATAAGAAAGCGCTATCGTACTCAATAAATAAAAGGGTCCTTCAGTGTCAAAGGATCCTACTCACCTTAATGTACTCCCCCGCCTGACTGAATGACTTGAGTACGAAGGCTGTGAGCCAGGTGGAGCTGGTGTCGTCAGCGTTACCGAAGGCACTGTACGAGTCGTCGTTTCTTCGGTACAACAGTTCCCGCCGATATCCTGCACAATCACAACACACTGATTACCATATTTGACTCCAAGATATAATTCATAAACTAATGTATGCCATATTATGCTTTTATGTGGATAACGTTAATCCTATCTCATACACGTGTGGAAACGTAATAGAAGCATGCAAGACACTTATCATTAAATATTTAAGCATTAATTTTAACTTGCGTGATTTCACCTTAATTTCAATGGCTTGACGCAGGCAGTGATGGAAATGTTTCGATTATTTCTGTTGTCTCAAAAGATTCAGAATGTGAAAAAATAATGGAAAACTATAAGAACATTATTCATCGTGCCCACTTTGTTTGTTTTTTGCTTTCTGAACACATTGTAGCGCCTGAAACTTGGTGCTCGAGCCTCGATCCCTATACGGTTTTTTTCTGATACATACTGTATTATTGTTATGGAGTAAGTAATGAAGTAGTGTGAGCAAAGTGGAAGCATTACAGAAGGAGGAGAAAAGGGAAGAGTTCAGGAGGGGGATGGGGAAGAGACGGGAGACATCAATTGAATGAACTGAGGGAAGTGTGCAGGGTGCTTAACCCGGTAAATACGGTAGGCCTGTTTATTACAGTGCCACCAGTGTGAAAGATTTAGCTTCATTTCTGAGAAATTTAGTTATACCTACCATATAAGCAATAGAACTTCACCATATGCACATATTTTTCTTGTATAAGGAAAATGCTAAGATTGAAGAAAGAGAAAATATGTGCAAAGAGCAAATATCCAGTGTAAAATTGGTTTATTGTGGCGAGAGCGTGATGGAGGGTTGGGCGGTGGAGTGGCACACCTCTTCTCTGCTCCTAGACTCTCATGACACTGACTCGGTCCCCTGCTCTCTCTTACATGTTGGATAGATTGATGAGGAAAGGGGGGGAGGGGTTTAGTGGAGGGATAGAGGAGGGAAATTGATGGTATTTGATTGGGGGGGGGGGGGGAGGGAAGAAGTAGAAAAAGGAGTAGGGGAGAAGTCAAAGGGAGAACAGTTGGGGGAGGAGAGAGTGGGGGGAGGGAATGAGACACATGGGTGGGGAGCAGAGAAGGTGGTGGTATAGAGACATGCCACTTAATCATATAATTATTGGATCTACTTCCCCGGCACTGGTGCATTTTTTCGTCTTTTTATATTTATAATTTTTCAATTGCAAGATACCTGAAGGACCGTCGCCGGCGCCCAATAAAACATCCCAAGAGTAATTTCACCATTTATTGGTTAAGGAGGAAATATGTGCAACATGTTATTCAGTGTGTAGGTTAAGGAAGAGAGGAGGAAGGGTTCAGCTTGGTGGAGTGGAAGTTAAACGAGCAGTGGAACCTAAGAAAAGAGCTTATAAGGAATGGCTGGGGAGCAGAGGTAATGAGGAAACAGAAAGGGAGAAGAGGGAACTGTATGTAGAGAAAAGAGGTGAAGAGAGTAATGAGAGTGACCAAACAGAGTGTGGGTGAGGAATTTGGAAGTATTCTCTGTGTGAAGCCGAATGAAAGCCGGAAACTGTTTTGGAAGGTGTGACGCATGTCCAGTGTGAGCATGCTGTACAGAACGCCTAGTCATGCCCCACTCTCGCTAGGATCGTCAGGGCAGGAACTTTGGCTGTAGTCTATGTAGAGTTTCCTAACTTAGTTCATGTGAGCCGTTGTACTATAAGTAATATGAATATGTATTTTGTTTTCATCTGAGTCAACGAGTTCTATTTTATATCATTAGTTATAAGTATTGTGTGTAAAACTTATTTGTAATGATGGGAGAAGCGGCAGCCACAGTTGGGGGTCAGTGGGTGCGCCATGCGGGAGGTGGGCCTAACTCACTAGCACTCCCCCCCCCCCTCCCCCCTCCCCTCAGTGCTAGGAAAGCCTTTGTCTATCCCAGAGGAGAGAGAGAAATTACGTAATGATTGTCAGTGGGCGGTCCTTAGTAGTTCACGTTGGGCTCACTAGAGGGCCGAGTATAAAAAGGGAAGTCTAGCCATTTTTTGATCAGAACTCATTAGGCAGAGCGACTTCTCATTTCCCTTGCTAACTATATATATTCTTCTGACTGATGTGAACTTTCTCTACTACCTTACATTCTTATCTCCTCTTTTCCCTACCCTTTTTAACTTCCATGGTCCCGTTGGTGCAGAGCTAGTCAGCCAACGTATTATCGCTTGAGTTCTCATGAGATACATGCCTATTAGATAGCCTATTTTGGAAGGGTTAACTTAGAATAGGATTGATTTATGTTTGTTGCACTTGTCTATGCATTTCCCTGTGTGTTATTATTATTATTCCTGGTTTCTGCTAGTCTAGGTAATGCTAGACTGGGGTAAGGCTTTTCTGTGTTACGAGTTGTTGTTTGATGCAGTGGTTAAGCGATAAACCTGCATACTCGTTTCGGTTCAGTGAAGCCTAGGTTGTCTTCGCGGCTGACTGTGTTGAGTTAATAATTTACAGTGCGTGAGGGCAAGAGCCTAACCACCCTGTATTTTATTAACAGCTTGTTTTTACTTTGTCAAGGAGCCGGGAGAAAACCAGATACAA
Source organism: Paralithodes platypus (assembly GCA_032716605.1). Lineage (NCBI taxonomy): Eukaryota > Metazoa > Arthropoda > Malacostraca > Decapoda > Lithodidae > Paralithodes > Paralithodes platypus. The sequence goes on along the minus strand of CM064507.1, from coordinate 30,589,021 downwards.
GGGATCTGGATTTCTCAAAGTGCACTTGTTAGTGTTAACGTAATACTTTAAACAGTTGTGAGGACTTCGCTAGGCTACGAGCCGTTTTGCTCAGTCACTGCTACCTTTTGCCCACAGTACCCCAGCTAGACTTTACTCGATTAGTAGATACAGAATAGTATTGAAGCTTTCCTTATGTATGATATTGTTTATGCACTATTGATTTCATGTGTTGCAAGCTTGGCTACTTTAGTGATTAGTGGCCCACGAGCACAATCCGAGTAGGCTATTGCCGTTGCATTTGCGGAGTACTTCTTTTTAATGTTTGCCATTTACTATTGCATATTCTTTTAATTATTCTTATGCCAATTTAAACCTGTAATAGTATTTAATTGCCAGTGTTTTTCTTATTGAATTACTGTTCAAAATCCGATACGTACTTCTTACGAGCATCCGAGAAGCATCTAACTTTTTTCAGAAGATTCCTTGCTCGATGCTTAAGGACTATTAATTAACGTAACGTAATAGTGCCGATCCGAAGTAGAGGGTGGAGGACTTCTTAAGTTCTTAGTCAAGGGTGGATTACTTCGGCTTCGGCCAACACTATTCTTTGGTGTTGTTGTTTCTTACTTCTTTGTTTGATTGTTGACCAGACTAGAGAATTCCTGTCTCTTTATTAGTCTGTTGTTGAACACTAGTACCGAGTTCTTGTATACCCCGTTATAGCAGATTGAACTCTGGAGGGTATTGGTGTTTTTTGTTCGGCTGGCAGTACTCAGGGGTTGGGATCGTGTGTTTCCGTTGTGGCAGCGAGCCGTATTAGAGTCCTGATTGAGAGCCCTTGTGTACCCGAGTGCCAGGTCGTAACAAATGGCGACCTTGCTTAGGATTTTGTGAACAGTATAAATTTTTGCAGAGTTGTACAACATTTGTTTGTTTGTATTTTAGCGTGCATATTGAAGAATATTTGTTTTTGTATGGCAATTAGTAAAGCATTTAAGAGACTCCAGTTAATTTAGTAATTAGTGCTTGCATAGGAAGTTAAACACTTTTGTCTCGAGAAATTTTTTGTGGACTTCAGTATGTCGTGCATTAGCACTGACGATGAGCGAGAGATGCCATTTGAAGGTGTGCCGTTAGTAACCAGTGAGGAGGATGCTAGAGTTTTTGTGAGTAAGCGGTACCACGTGACGGAGGAGAGGCTGACTGGGGTGGATGTTTGTGGCTTGCACCTGATAGCCAAGGTTTTGGGAATTTCCAATGTAGTAGGGATGTCCAAGGGGGAGCTGATTTCCTGGGTGTTGCGTGGGCGACATGGGGTTTCGGAGGAGAGGGCGTTTGGGGGGGTTCCTCCCCAGATCCCCTCTCACTCGACTCCCACAGTGCCGTCCACTCAGTTACCGGAGGTTAGCACTCTCCCACAGAGGGATGAGAATTGGCAGATTGGAGTGCCCTCGGGTGGTGCACATGGTGGTTCCCCAGTTTTTGCCCCCCCTCCTTCAGTAGTGGCAGCTCCCTCTTCCTGTCTGTCTCCAGATATGGTATTTAGACTTGAGCTTGCTAAGATTGAGGCTAGGAAGCAGGAGGATGAGACCAGGAGGCATGAAAATGAGACCAGGAGGCAGGAGGATGAGACGAGGAGGCATGAGATTGAGGTTAGGAGGCATGAGGCTGAGCTTAAGTACGACTCGGAGAAATATTGTGCTAAATTAGATTTAGATAAGTCTCGTGCAGAGTCGACAGGGACTTGGATGGGCCGTGAGGGCCAAGTAAGAGAACAGTCCTTGGCCCAATTAGTCAAATTGGTGCCGGTATTTAGTGAAACTGAAGTCACAGAATTTTTTAATCGTTTTGAGAAGAAATGTAGGGAGCATAATTGGCCTGAAGAGAAGTGGGCAGCTCTAGTCTCCTCAAGACTTACGGGTAAGGGTCTGAAGGCTTATGATGCACTGCCTTTAGAGTCTTGCATTGACTACCCAGAATTGAAGAGAGCTGTCCTACGGGCATACGAGTTGCAACCGGAAACATATCGATTGAAGTTTCGGGGTGTTACAAAGACTAGGGAGGTGACCTTTCTTGAACATGCCCGGGACTTAAAAGATGCACTTAAAAACTGGACACGTTCTGAGAAAGCTGAGACGGCCGAACAGTTGACTGAGCTGTTTCTGCTCGAGCAGTTTTATAAGTGTACTGGTGCAGAAATGACTTTAACTATTAAAGAAAAGAACCCAAAAACTCTACAGGAGGCAGCTGAGATGGCTGACCTCCGGCTATCACTAATTCGTGGGTGCGGGTCTGCCCAGCGTAGTGAGGCAGGTAACAAGGGGCGTGACGCCCCACCCCCCCGAGTTAGTGATATACCTTATGCAAACAAGTACAAGAGCCATGATACCAAGACTGACCACAAGACTAGCACCGTCCCATTTAAGAAGGGGCCGGGCCCTTCCCAGTACCAAGGGAAGCCCAAAGGGGAGGTGGAGTGTTATCATTGTCATAAAAAGGGGCACTTTGCAAGAGTCTGTCCTAGCAAACCACCTACAGCAGCTGTGTCTTTGGCCTGCAACATTGGTGTGTCTCCGAAGTCATCTGAGTTTGCCTGGGGCAGTTCGTCAGAGGCTGAGGCACAGCCAATGCAGAAGCACCTGGGAGGCTCGAACCCTGCTCAGGATGTTTTTTGCGACCATAGAGGGCGGGGTTGCGTGATGTGGGCGGGGCGCAAGCATGGAGTAGAGGTCTTGCGTGATACAGGTGCTTCCCAGACTCTGATGAAAAACTTGACTGGCTACCCTATAAACGCGGCTCGGGTGGTAGTGGTGCAGGGTATTAATGCAACTCGGTCATACCCGCTGGTGCGGTTGGAGTTGGAGGTGGATGGTGTGGCACGTGAATTGGATGTCGGGATTGTGGAGAAACTGCCAGTGGAGGGCGTCGACCTTCTTCTCGGCAACGACTTTGCAATGCCCGCTTCCGAGGTTCTACCCTTAGTCGTTGCCGAGAGGCCGGCCGACGTGAGTAGGGAAGAGCAAGAGTGGGTCGAGCGGTGCCAGACACAACCCATGGCGTGTGTTGTCACCCGAGCTCGGGCAGCTAAAGTGTCACAGCCTAGTCCTCCGCCTTCAGACCAGCGGAGGAACGATCAACAGGAGGAGGCTAAAGCTGGAGTTGGTTTTAAGAGTTTTGACTCGGCGGCTCTCCTGGGTGATTCAGTATTAGCACCATTACTTAATTCTGGAGTAGCCCCTGGGCCTGTCATCGAGAGTGACGAGGCTGGGCATGACGAGTCTCCACGACAGCAACGTTATGTACATCGAGAGAGACAGAGGGAGCAGCCCAGTATCGGGGAAGGTCATGCATTGCTCCGGGAGCAGTTAGATCGCTTGGCACCCTCAGATATAAGTCGGTTGCAACTAGAGGACCCTGAGCTCCAAACGTGTGCTAATGGAGCTGTAGAGCTCGACGAGGACGGCGATGCACAGCCAGGAGATTTTTTTTATTTAGAAGGCATCCTTTATAGGCGTTTTCAAGACCCTAAACGTAGTTGGCAAAAGGGGTCCGGAGTAGTGGACCAGTTGGTGGTGCCACGGGAGTGCAGGGATAGCCTACTGAGGTTGGCGCATGACACACCACTGGCAGGACATCTAGGGGTGAGAAAAACGGTGGCGGCTTTGGGGAAATTGTTTTGGTGGCCGGGGATGAAGTCTCATGTGCAGTCATGGATAAACTCCTGTGATATTTGTCAACGTGTCGGGAAACCGAACCAAGTTATTCCTAAGGCTCCGTTACACCCTATTCCTGTGATTGGGCCACCCTTTAGTAAAATTATTGTTGACATGGTTGGTCCACTCCCTCCCACTAAGGCGGGAAATAAATTTTTGTTAACCATAATGGATGTTGCCACTAGATACCCCGATGCATACCCTATGAAAAATGGAATGGCTAAGACGGTAGTCAGTAACTTGTTGTGGTACTTCTCAAGGTACGGGTACCCGGAGGAGATTCAGTCTGATCAGGGATCTAATTTCACCTCCAACATGTTCAAGCAAACAATGCAACAGCATGGGATACGAGCAGTAGTATCGTCAGCGTATCACCCTGAGAGTCAAGGGGTGCTTGAGCGGTGGCATGCTACACTTAAAAGCATGCTCAGGTGTTATTGTGCTGACAACGGTATGGATTGGGATCTTGGATTGCCTTATGTGCTGTTTGCTGCTCGGGAGGTACCTGGTGAGAGCCTGGGATTTAGTCCAAACGAGCTGATTTTTGGACACCGTGTCAGGGGCCCCCTTAACATGCTGAAAGAAATTTGGGAGGGGACTGTGCAGCCTTGTCCATTATTAAAGTATGTGCTTGAAAGCCGTGAGCGCATGCTTAAGAGTCTGGAGATGGCAGGTAGAAATTTGACAGAATCACAAGCTTTGATGAAGGACAGGTATGATCGCAAAGTGAGGCTCCGGAAGTTCACTGTAGGACAAGAGGTATTAATTTTGTTGCCTTTGGTTGGTAACCCCCTCTCTGCGAAGTACACTGGACCTTATAAAATTGTAGAAAAAATTTCAGACTTAGATTACCTTGTTGCCACTCCAGACAGGAGGAAAAAGAACCAGTTATGTCACGTGAACCTTATTAAAGAGTATGTGAGGCGCCCCTCTGAGCCTCTCACTGTCCCTGTGTTGGCTTGTTGCGGCCGTGGTGGAGAAGGAGAGGGGGACAGTCAAGCTTCAGAGGAGGATAGCTGGGATCAACATGTTTCAGCGGATCAGTGGGCGGGGAACTCGAGCCTAAGGGCTGACGAGGCTATAGCTCATTTGCCTGAGCCGCAGTTTGATGCTATCCGTCAGTTGTTCGGTTCATACCCCACTGTATTTGCTGAACACCCAGGCCTCACTACTCAGGCTATGCATGATGTTGACGTGGGGGACCATCTACCCTTTAAGTCAATCCCGTACCGTGTGCCCCCCATAAAACTACCAGCTCTGAGGGATGAGTTGGAGTATATGCTCGGTAGAGGGTTGATAGAGAAAGGCACAGTTAAGTGGACTTCCCCTGTAACACTGCAGCCTAAGCCAGATGGCAAGGTACGCTTTTGTATTGATTTCCGTAGGTTAAACGGTTTGACTCCAACTAACCCATATCCTCTTCCTCGGGTTGATGATAGTGTTGACAAAATTGGTAATGCTCGTTTTTTTGTCTAAAGTAGATTTAGTAAAAGGTTACTGGCAAGTACCTTTGTCCGAGCGTGCTAAAGAGGTATGTGGTTTTGTTGTGGACGGGAGTACCTACCGGTGCAATGTTATGCCTTACGGGCTTAAGAATGCACCAGCAACGTTTCAGAACCTGATGAATGAAATTGTAAAGGACATTCCAAATTGCACCGTATATTTGGACGATGTAATCATTTATGATGACGACTTTGAGAGCCATTGTGAGCACCTTGAGACCTTGTTCCGGAAACTTAGTGAAGCAGGTCTGGTAGTAAATTTGGCAAAGTGTGACTTCGTAAAAGCCACTGTGCAGTACCTTGGGTTTGTAGTGGGAAGGGGACAGGTGTGCCCTCCTCAGAACAAGGTACAGGCTATCAATAAATTTCCGCACCCAACAACCAAGAAGCAGATTATGAGATTCTTGGGTATGATAGGCTACTACAGACGCTTCATAAAAGGTTACTCAACGGTGTTGGCACCTCTCACAGATTTGTTATCTAAAGACAAAAAGTTTTTGTGGGCACCTGAGTGTGAAAAGGCTTTCACTTTGGTGAAACATTTGCTATGTACTCACCCGATACTCAGGGCCCCAGACTTTAACAGGCCTTTTCAGCTGGCAACAGATGCTAGTGGTGTAGGGGCTGGTGCCGTCTTGCTACAGACAGACAATGAAGGTGTGGAACACCCAGTAAGTTTCTTTTCTAAGAAGTTCAATGCTGCACAAAAGAACTATTCTACAATAGAAAAGGAATTACTGGCGATTGTGCTGTCGCTCAGGCACTTCGAGGTGTATGTTCCAGCCTATGGCCCAGTCGTGGTTATCTACACTGATCATCACCCTTTGAGATTCCTGAATCAATTTCACAATCACAATATGAGACTGACCAGGTGGTCTTTGATGTTGCAGGAGTATAACCTGGACATCCGTCATATTGCTGGATGTGACAATGTGATCGCGGATTGTTTATCAAGGGTGGATGATCAGTCGTAGGCTATCACAGGTGTGTGGGTTTGAGTGGAGGAAAATAGGCTGCCCTTATAGTGCAGCCGGGAAAAACATATTAAAATATAAAAATCATATAAAAAACTCTTTCTTTTGATATAGGTAATCGTATAAGTTTGTCATAGCCTATAGAGTTTGAGTAGTCCACAAACTATCAAACGGCTGAGCTGCTGTAAGCTCGCTCTGGGAGCATGATATTGTGTCTTTTTGCTATTGTTGGGAGGAGTTATAAAATGTGAATTTTTGGATAATAATAAGATGCGTTTTGGTGATAAACTCAGCTTTGTTTTAGTGCCATGCGGTCGCTGGGTCGCTGGGTGTGAGGGGCTTGATGGGGTTCTGTGTTTGTCAGATTTTAGCTCAGGGTTGAGCAAGTAAAATCTTGGGGAAGGTGTGACGCATGTCCAGTGTGAGCATGCTGTACAGAACGCCTAGTCATGCCCCACTCTCGCTAGGATCGTCAGGGCAGGAACTTTGGCTGTAGTCTATGTAGAGTTTCCTAACTTAGTTCATGTGAGCCGTTGTACTATAAGTAATATGAATATGTATTTTGTTTTCATCTGAGTCAACGAGTTCTATTTTATATCATTAGTTATAAGTATTGTGTGTAAAACTTATTTGTAATGATGGGAGAAGCGGCAGCCACAGTTGGGGGTCAGTGGGTGCGCCATGCGGGAGGTGGGCCTAACTCACTAGCACTCCCCCCCCCCCTCCCCCCTCCCCTCAGTGCTAGGAAAGCCTTTGTCTATCCCAGAGGAGAGAGAGAAATTACGTAATGATTGTCAGTGGGCGGTCCTTAGTAGTTCACGTTGGGCTCACTAGAGGGCCGAGTATAAAAAGGGAAGTCTAGCCATTTTTTGATCAGAACTCATTAGGCAGAGCGACTTCTCATTTCCCTTGCTAACTATATATATTCTTCTGACTGATGTGAACTTTCTCTACTACCTTACATTCTTATCTCCTCTTTTCCCTACCCTTTTTAACTTCCATGGTCCCGTTGGTGCAGAGCTAGTCAGCCAACGTATTATCGCTTGAGTTCTCATGAGATACATGCCTATTAGATAGCCTATTTTGGAAGGGTTAACTTAGAATAGGATTGATTTATGTTTGTTGCACTTGTCTATGCATTTCCCTGTGTGTTATTATTATTATTCCTGGTTTCTGCTAGTCTAGGTAATGCTAGACTGGGGTAAGGCTTTTCTGTGTTACGAGTTGTTGTTTGATGCAGTGGTTAAGCGATAAACCTGCATACTCGTTTCGGTTCAGTGAAGCCTAGGTTGTCTTCGCGGCTGACTGTGTTGAGTTAATAATTTACAGTGCGTGAGGGCAAGAGCCTAACCACCCTGTATTTTATTAACAGCTTGTTTTTACTTTGTCAAGGAGCCGGGAGAAAACCAGATACAAGGGATCTGGATTTCTCAAAGTGCACTTGTTAGTGTTAACGTAATACTTTAAACAGTTGTGAGGACTTCGCTAGGCTACGAGCCGTTTTTGCTCAGTCACTGCTACCTTTTGCCCACAGTACCCCAGCTAGACTTTACTCGATTAGTAGATACAGAATAGTATTGAAGCTTTCCTTATGTATGATATTGTTTATGCACTATTGATTTCATGTGTTGCAAGCTTGGCTACTTTAGTGATTAGTGGCCCACGAGCACAATCCGAGTAGGCTATTGCCGTTGCATTTGCGGAGTACTTCTTTTTAATGTTTGCCATTTACTATTGCATATTCTTTTAATTATTCTTATGCCAATTTAAACCTGTAATAGTATTTAATTGCCAGTGTTTTTCTTATTGAATTACTGTTCAAAATCCGATACGTACTTCTTACGAGCATCCGAGAAGCATCTAACTTTTTTCAGAAGATTCCTTGCTCGATGCTTAAGGACTATTAATTAACGTAACGTAATAGTGCCGATCCGAAGTAGAGGGTGGAGGACTTCTTAAGTTCTTAGTCAAGGGTGGATTACTTCGGCTTCGGCCAACACTATTCTTTGGTGTTGTTGTTTCTTACTTCTTTGTTTGATTGTTGACCAGACTAGAGAATTCCTGTCTCTTTATTAGTCTGTTGTTGAACACTAGTACCGAGTTCTTGTATACCCCGTTATAGCAGATTGAACTCTGGAGGGTATTGGTGTTTTTTGTTCGGCTGGCAGTACTCAGGGGTTGGGATCGTGTGTTTCCGTTGTGGCAGCGAGCCGTATTAGAGTCCTGATTGAGAGCCCTTGTGTACCCGAGTGCCAGGTCGTAACAAAGGAGGTGCAGAAAGTGAGGAAAAGGAGGCAGTAGTGAAGTGAAGGATAAAAATTAAGTAATTATGGTGAGAAAGAGGGAGAGAGCTGAAAGGTGGAGGAAACATATCAGTGAGTTACTGAATACAGAAAACGAGCAAAGTGAGATTTTAAGTTGGTGGCGAATTGCAGGAAGTAGAGAGGAAGAGATAAAAAGGGTGGAAATGGTAGAGGCGTTTCTCGATCCAGACGATCACACACTTTTTCCAAATTCATACAAGCCCCAAATATCTCCTTATGCATCTTTAAATACTTCTCACATTGCTGTCTTACTGCATACATCTGATTCGCACATCCTCTTCCCTTCCTAAAACCGTACTGTTCTTCTCCTATTGCACCTTCTGTACCCTATATTACCCTCTCTATCAACACGCTGCCATACAGTTTTCCAACACCTGATAATAAACTAATACCCTTATAACTTCAACACTCCTGACGGTCTCCCTTCCCCTTGTAATAAGGCACAATACATGCACTCCTCCAGTCTAGTGGTACCATTGACACAACAAAGCATACATTGCATAGTCTCACCAGCTAATCTATTATCACATCTCCACCCTTCTTAACCCAATCCATAGTTATACCATCCATACCTTCTGCTTTTCCCACTCTCATTTGTCTCACTGCTTCTTTCACCTCATATGTATAAATTACATGTGTAATTAACGGCCTTGCACTACACTACTCAGAGACCCTCTCCGTCCAATGCACCAAGATAGACACTCAAATAGTCTTGGACCCCAATTAACTCTAAATATTAGTGCTTTAATAATAAACATACTTTAACTGCAAGTAACAAGTGCAAAAAGAGAACAAACAAAATACTAAAGGCAAAACAAAAAAGCAGCTTAGCCAGGACAATAAATGCAATTTATTCAATGTAGGTGTGAAGCAACCACAACACTCAATAAATATAATAGTCCTGCAAGTTATGTACAATGCAGGACAAGGAGGCCTACTACGACAGGCACAGGAAACAAATATAAGGAAAATATACCGAGCTGCGGACGTGCAGGTATAAGTGCTCAATAATTTATTCCCGCTGGCCCTTTAGGTGCCGGAAAACTGAAGGTGTTTAGGCAAGGAATACATGTTTATTAGAAATGAATTTATGCCTGCTATCAAAGTCCTCGGACCTCTGGGTAGTTAAAACTATGTTACATTTAAATGCTAAATACAGAAGGGTAACAGAGACTGCCTCGATCTGTTCACTATGCTATCGCATAGGGGAGGTGTGGTGGAGTGGTCTTGCCACTGGACTGGTAATCTAATGGACCCGGGTTTGAATCCCGATATGTCAATGCGACGATTACATCACCTGAGATTGTGACACACAACCCTATTGACGCAAATATGCGAACCCCAGATTAACTTGAAAAATGTGATAAACCTGTTTCTGCAGGTATATCAGTGCAAAAGAAATAGCTTCAATTTAAGTAAAATTTGCTATATTAACCATAGAAAGCAATATTACTGCACTGTATACACATATTTTACCTGTATAATGGACATGTGAACATTGAAGAACCAGAAAATAGGTGTAAAGATCAAATATCCAGTGAATAAACTGGTTATTGCGATGGGAGGCTATTGAGTGCATAGGAAGCAGAGTGACATAGGTCTGCTCTGTCTCGACACTCTTGCCACTTAAAGTCAATTCACATGTTTCTCTCGTATTGTATGAGGGAGCGGGAAGTAGGGGTGGTGTAGAGGAGAGTGACTCAACATATTTAAGGCAGAAGGGAGGAAGTATAGGGAATGGAGGAGGGAAAAAGTAGAATATAGGAGGAGGGGGCCAATAGAGGGAGAAGAGAGAGGGGGAGGGGGAGACACATGTGAGGGGAAGAGAAGAGGTGATGGCAAGGAGACATGCCACCTAATCACATATTGCATCCATTTGCCCAGCATAGATCCTCGCAGTCCTTGGGTTAAATGATTAATAACTAATTTTATTGTGAAAAAGTATCAATAAAAACAATGTAAACAATATTAGATTCACTGACATTTGTTCATAGACATCCATGTACACCTAATGTCATAAGCGATCTACGAAATTGTATGAGAGATTGTACATCTTACCAGTGATCATGAAGCTGATGAGCTTTGACTGTGCTTCTGGTGTGACCTGGTTTGTAGCCTTTAGGTAGCGAAGAATGTAGATGTTGGGGGCGAAGTTCAGCATGTTCTGCTCCCCACACCCGTACGGCATTCTGATCAAGTGGCCTAGGTTCTGCAATAGAGATTCGTATGACAAGGCCATATATGTACATTATTTTGATATTGTAGTTGTCTCTCGCACTTTGTACTTGAATCCTAAGGGCGTGCCCCCTGTTCGGACATTGTGTTAGAATCATGTGATTGATGGCTGAAGATGAGACAAAGGTGCTCATTGAGGACACCCACAGCCATAACATTAATTGCTGAGGCCATCCAGGTAGAAACTTTATGGAATTTGGATAATCCTAATGGTCCTAGCAAGATTATGTGTGGTCACGATACTCGATTTCTACTGATCAATCAAAATATTCAGGCAAAGTTTCGGAAAATGTGAATAGAACGTCCCTAATCATCTATGAACTGAAAAAGTCAAAATGCAATCAAAGGCATAGTGTAGCACCATCACTAGTAAGCTAAATAATATTAATAATAATAATAATAATAATAATAACAATAATCATCATCATCAGCAGCAGCATTATTATCATCATCAGAAGGTAGCTAATAATAACGTGCACATAATTATGTAACAGGATGAACTCCTTCAATATGCTACTGCCATATTTAATGTTCTGGTAAATAATGGACGATCTTAGTTTAAGAAGAATGAGAATTCAAAAGCAAACTTTTTCAACTTGATTACTCCCTATAGTCCTTTATGTATAACATCATGTATTAATAGCCAGAGTAACAAGAGGAAACTGGGATTATACCGAAAGGATTACGAATACATGAAATATATTATGAACTGACCTCGAGTGAGAGAGCTAAGAGGCCCCCCATGGCCGTAACCCAGCCCCGTGCTGACCCCTCCACCAGTGTCTCCGGCAAGGACAACTCCCACGTCTCTAGCGAGTCATCTCCACTCTCCAAATCTTTCAAACAGAGAAAAAAATAAAGAAATACATTAATTTCTTCTCAAGATATTATGCGACCAGAGACACACACACACACATACAGAGAGACAAACAGACACACAACACAGGGGTGGGTACAAAACCTTGGGACGATGCGCGGGGATAAATACTTCTAACATGACAAATATTAAAGTTGTCTGTGCAATCAAATCACTTGTTATTATTGTTAAGTTTAACTTTAAAAGCGACACTATTCAAATTATTTATATGAGGTTACACATCTCTAGTATTATCAGGAGGTATGGTGATGGCTTTAATGCATTGGTAACTTTAGAGTTGGTATCATTAGATATTATAATTATGCCTAGTGTTCAAGGCATGAGATTCATGATTAGCATATTTCAGTATATTTTATTGTTATTACTTTAACTATTTATTTTGATTAGAATCATCGAAAAGTATGCACAAAAACCTACCTTGAGCACAAATATATTTGGTCCACGTGTTTTCTCTAAGAAAACCTTCAGCTTCCACTTTGATTGGCTTGATAAGAGCATCGCTGGAAGAGATACAGCTTATTAAGACATTAGAGTTAGGGAGTCATCCATCCGTTACTCATCCATTAGGTGAAATTTATTAACCCAGACAAGAATATTACAGGGGTTGTATTTGTTGAAAGAGATGCCAGACACGGACATGATTAGGATTATTAATCAAACAATCATACTCCATGGCAGTGGTTATGAATTCATAATCAAGTCATAACCAATTTCTTGGAACTTAAATAATCATAAACATAATATTATCACAACTTAAATATTAGGAATAATGATAATCAAATCATAATCATAATATTTTCTAGTATTAATCAATTAATATAATACGATAATTGCTTTGATAATTTTCAGGTAGCCATGGTATACTGTATATGATATACAGTAATATCCCCTTGATATGGTCTCCGTCTACAATCAGCGGTAATGTTATTTCGAGGATTTGATGATGTCATGTTCAGGTTAGTCTCAAACATGTTCCAGCATGCTTGGCTATACCAAACCACATGCATGGTATAGGCGTGGTCAGAAATACTTTAACACCTCGTAATGATAAAAATAGGACAGTGCTTGTAAACTATTGGATCCCAGTAATATGTAATATATCATTGTTTCACAAGCAAGTTATCGAAATAATTCGTCAGTGTATCATAATTGTGTTTCCATATATACAGTATTGTCCAGAAATGTCTGACCACTAATGTAATGTCTGCCGGTTTTGAGGCTGGCAGCTGGCTCCATGCCCAAACACAATAACGCTCTCTAACTCTAGGTCTTCCCAGTCTTTCTGGTATAATGGTTTAGATGCTTATGTTCTGGGTGTGGTATCCTGAGTTTGAATCCCGGGAGGATCATGTACTTTCATTAGTTTATTCTAGTGCATTGGGGTTTGTAATGGAAGATTGATGTTAAGAATGGGGTGTTCCTTAATTTACCCAAAAACATCTCAATTTTATGTCCTCATCATTCCGTCCACTTTTCCTCTCCAACTGCACCACACTCACTTCTTCCTTTGACAAAGCTGAACTCTTTGCTCAAACTTTTGTTAAAAACACTATCTTGTGAATATAAATCCAAAAAACTGTATGACCACTGTATATATAATTAATTTGTTCGTCCGCATTTGCAACATTGTGTCCAGTTTTGGTCGTCATACTATAACTAGAGAAAGTACAACGGAGAGTAATTAAAATGATTCCCTGACTATGGCATAAACGATATGAGGAACGACTAAAAGAGTTAAACCTATTTACCTTGACAAACTGCAGAATAAGAGGGGTCTAAATCCAAGACAACATGGATGCAAGTAAGTACTTCACAATAGATAACTCAAATTTCACAAACAAATATTGGTTGCAAAAATTGCCGAAAAGGCGTTTCATTCACATGAAGCGAAGCACTTCTTTTTCAACAGAGTGGTCAACTTATGGAATAAATTGCCTAGAAGTGTTGTAGAGTGCCTTAGAGTCCAATCATTCAAATAAATTGCCTAGAAGTGTTGTAGAGTGCCTTAGAGTCTAATCATTCAAATATTACCTTGATAAATATCTTGCCACGAATCCATAACTGACTGCAATTGCGCTCGAGTAATATGACCGTTTCAGTAATGTACATAGTACTATAATTTTGTTTTCTGACCTCGGCCTTTCCTGAGCCGAAGCCCTTCGTTGATGGCTGTGGCCATCTTGTTTTTTGTTACAAGCAGCCTTGTAAAGACCATTAGGTCTGTTGTTCCTTGTATTCCTTTGTATTCCTATCTTGCACGATTGTGGTACTATTCCTCCCTCTCTCTTACTTAAGGTTAATGTCTTAACCCTCTCATTCTTGCTATAGATTAAGCGTAAGTGTACTCACAAGTGGAATTTGCGGTACCGCGAAACGATACACGTATGTTATCACTCTGTTTTAACCTACAATTATTACCTCAATTTGCAATGTATTATTCGTCCAAAGATAGAGCAACACCCATGGTATTATGAAACCAGACACAAAATCCCATAAGATAAAATTATCACATTGAAAATGAATATAATAAATATATAATCATTTTTCCAAGTTTACACAATCATAATTTTGTTATAAGCTGAGCAACACTGTTATCTATGAAATTAAAAGCATTCTTCACGCTCATTCCTAATGTGGCATCCGAATATATTTATCATCAATATCTGCCTATAGGCCTATATGAAAAAAAATTAAATCCGTATTTGGCGAGTAAATAGTATTCACGCGTAACCAAAATACTTATTATTCATCGATTTTGACCAATAAGAAATATGTTTATTACAATCTAATATATGTCTATAGAAAAATGAAAGGCCGATCTACAATATTATTGTACCAAAACCCACAAAACATAAATCCTTTCCCGCACTGCAGGACGCGATCGCATCCTTAAGGAATAATTTAAACCTTTGTGACCATCAGGGATGTTTAGAAAACTTTAGTTTAATTACTTCAACCTCTACAGTTGTCTTTGAGAGAGTTGTGGGCAAAAATCTAATTTTTGAGAGGTTATTATGAGAATAAGAAAATTCTACTTTGAATACTAAATGGCAACCCCCAGGCCTGAAAGGGTTAAATGATCATCGATAAAACCGATGTGGTTAAAAATATTTTATGTTTTTCCAACAATATCCAAATTTCCATCGCCATATGTCAAAGTTTTGAGCAACAACAGCAGGTGTTTATATATGAAATGACAAGCATTGTTCATGCACTTTCCAAAAATCCAATCAGAATTTGTCTATCATCAATAGTATTTAGTATATGATTATAATTGCACAAAAGTATACCCCTCAGTTCTAGCCCTCATAATGCAAATTAATCACCAAATATTTAAAATCTACCACCATTTATATCATAATATAATCATAATAATTAAAGTACAATCAAAATGTAATCATAATAATATCATAATAATATCATAATGAGAAAACAAAAATACCACTTAAGATCAGTTTTGAAAGCTTATTTACCAAGATGTATTATTCTCATTTCATGGAATATAGTGTTTTATTGTTGTGCATCATTCTGTGAATGTAGGATTTACATTGGCTTACCCATACCTCCAAGAATCTTTAGATGCTTCCCCCCGATAGTGGGGAGGGCTATGAAGATCTGGGAAAATGTGGGTTAAATGATAAAATATTAGCTCAAGAAACAGTTTTAAATAGCAATGGAAAAAAACACGAAAATACGAAATAAAGATTATGGAGACATAAGTTGGCTCAGAGTAAGCGATTGGATAAAGGTTGCCATTGGATAGAGGATAGGCTGGGCTCTAAAATCCATTAATCTACATCAAATCATAATCACAAAGCAATTCAGGCCAATAACTACAATCAAATCTTAATCAAATAAGATAATCATGCAAATGTCTGATAAATGCTAAACGAAAGATGTCTAGATTTGTTCTACAACTGTATACTGCAGTATGGCGTGGGATGTAAGATGGGAACTAATTTAGTACTTTAACCCATTGCCTGCGGGAAACGTTTACGAACGCCATGGCAATTTACTGGCTTTTAAAGCATTTTAAATCCTGTAGAATCGTGTGCGAGGGAGCGGGAGTGCGACAGGCCATACGTCCTTCCCCCAGCCAGCCAGCCGCGGCACTGAGGGCTGTGAGTCAGAATCTCGCGAAATATACAGTGCTCCCAAAGGCAAATGTAGCGGGACATTAGCGATAATTGCTCATTTTAGCAAATGTCTATGGTAGCGCTGCGGATGAAGTCCGCGGGCTACAAAGCTGGTTTTGGTGTCATTTTGAAGCTATTTTCTTGTTGCTTTTGAATGAATACTTTTAATTTCAATAAGACACCTGCCTAATCAATCAGGAGTGCCCCAATGAACTCTAAATGGCGGAAATATTCCAGCAACCAAAGTGGTAAGCTTAAGAGAAGAGAACGGTAAGAAGAAAATTATTTCGTAAAAATTTAGATACCTCCTCTCAGGTGCTATCAACCCAACTCCACAATTGATTGTGTTCTGTTGATCTATGACAGCTGCCACCGTAATGTTGACATCACCAATCTCCATGGGTTTGATCTTGATTATGATGACCGTCTTGTCCTGTGGCGGGATACAGGTAATCCTCCTGCCCCTCTCCCCCTCCACACCTTCTTCC
Organism: Paralithodes platypus; assembly: GCA_032716605.1. Lineage (NCBI taxonomy): Eukaryota > Metazoa > Arthropoda > Malacostraca > Decapoda > Lithodidae > Paralithodes > Paralithodes platypus. The sequence continues at coordinate 30,572,790 of CM064507.1, read as the reverse complement.
TCCAGGATCTCGTATTCAGGACTGTCTGCCAGTGTCAGACTTACCTGCATCATAAAGTGTATCATATACTACAGATAATAAAGTAAAGTAATCATATAATAAAACAATGGGACTCGAGAAAAGTTGTAAATGATCCACCAGGAATTGAACCCTTGACCAAGTGACCAACAGGCAAAGCTGTTTGAATAACACTAACCGGCCATAAAAGAGTTGTTGCAGCCTGACAGACAACTGCTGTTCGGCTGTCATCTACATCGACGTACTGAAGACACAGCTGATAATATTTATAATCTAACCCCTACCAGTGATGTGTAGAGGCAGCACTCATTAAGGGGGTAGTGCTTGTTTTTTGGTCTATACATATATTTATTTATATATTTATGCATTTATTAGTTCCCTGCTACATCTCCATCAACCTTACAAATACACACCCTAGACCCCGTTTCAAGAAAAATGTGTCCATTTTTCGGTAAAAAATTTCCCGTTCGAAGGGCATTTTCATTTAAAATTACAGGCTCGCTATCACTCGCCAGTAAAAAATCGACACCTAAATGGCACGATAGGTCTTAATATTGACAAAGAAATGAGGTGAAAGGTATCAAAATCGCCAAACTAACGAAACGAACGCCTTAAAATATCAAAACTAAAAAAAAGGAGAAGGGGGTCCAGAAAATGCGACTATCGCCCCCTTAAACAGGTTAAGAGAAATGTAAACAAATAGACCTATTGTATATCTCCTTGACTATTAGAATAGTTAAGTTGGATGTATTTTGTTGGTATACTTTATCAAAGAAGAACATAAACAGACACTTATGTTAACTTATGTTAAGTTTAACTAAGTTGCAATAATTTATATGAATTAACTTTATTTTGAGACCTACTACTTTAATATATTTAACTGATGACCTGGTAACACAACTAATTAGGTTAACAATGAATATTCAATTGAATATACAGTATATATATATATATATATATATATATATATATATATATATATATATATATATTATGCAAGACAGTCAAAGCAACACGTGTACTTATATAATGCTGAATATCCACAGGGAAGAAAGGAAAATAAACATGGAGTCCCAAGGGCTTTCGTGTATTACATCTTCAGGGGACAGAGGACTGCCTGTACTCTGTCCCCTGAAGATGTAATACACGAAATCACTTGGGACTCTGTGTTTATTTTCCTTTCTTCCCTGTGGATATTCAGCAATCTATCTATCTATATGCTCAGGCCCAATCCCCATTTTGGGGGTAGCCGACTCAAGACAGAGCAAGAATAGGGAAAACACAAAAACAACATAAAACAACAAATAAACACAGATAAAAAGCACAAACTCACACACATCCAGGTCACCCAGGAGAAGACCCAGAGACCAGGGTCACCAAGGTCGCTCCAGCACTCCCCCGGCCCCCGACCACCCAATTCAGCAATATATACTGTATATATATATATATATATATATATATATATATAATATATGTAGTTATATAGTTATATATATATACATATATATTTATATATATTTATATATATATATATATATATATATATATATATATATATATATATATATATATACGGTATATATATACACCGTATATATATATATATATATATATATATATATATATATATATATATATACACTGTATACTGTATATGTTTTCTAAGAAGAGTGAAAAGATGTCTTTCTTAGCTGAAGTCCATCGAATACGTCGGACAATTTTGGTGAATATTCACGTAAATGGTAAAGTGTTTAAAAGGTAACATACAGACAACCTTGGCTGGACTCTCATACTGGTAGCACTATCACTAGGCGGGGGGCATGGGGTGGGGTCTACCCTCCCCCCTGCTTGAACAAAGCATATATGTCTTTTTACCTGTATTCCGAGTGAGTTTAACGAATGTTGAAGTGTATTATGTGAGCAGACGATAGGTTACTGATAGATAATAGCCAATGGTTATCAACAATTTAACAGGGCAATAAACATGAATAGTTACCCCATAGTTTACCTTGAATACTTGAGGATTTGATTTAAACATATTTCATTTATTGTATATACAAATGCGACTGCCTCTGTGTTGCTAATACCAGACTGATATGATATTCCCACTATAATATGGTATATATTTTAGTCGCAGGACATGAAAAGTGTATTATGTAGCCTGAACCTATCATACACATAATAATAATTGTTTGCATCCTTGAATGCTTCGGAACGTGGTTTTTGTTGCATACTTATGAATAGATAGTGTGAAACCCTTAACTGGCGGCGCGCAACTTATGTCGAGTGAAATAAATATGGACTATGTGGCGGTGCACAACATATGTCGACCGCCATTTTCAGCACGTAATGTTGCTGAGAGAGAGAGCTGAGCGGTGGGACGAGCGTAGTAACTCTATGACCGCACCGCACGACCACCGTGGACCAACTGAACTGTATCCCACCTTCTTCCCCCCTCCCTCACTCGCTACACAGGGAATTATGTAAGGAAATGACCTAATTATAGGGTTTTTTCACTCGTGTTGCACGATCGTTGCAAGAGAACCAGTGGTCGTACAAGGATGCTTCGGGTGTCATTGGAAAGCTCTGTTTACGCCCTTTCAGGGATAGATACTTGTTTTACGCTCTGTGTCTTATTTAGGCATGAAAATGATCACATAAACAACCCTATTTAGGGTAAAAAAAAAACCTGCTGTGTGGTACGGTCAAATAGACCGCCTAGGCCGCCAATAAGGCGTTAAGAAGTGGTTTTCTTGTGTCCTCCACCTTTTAAAACTTGTCAGCAAGTACATAAATGTTATAGCAATGTGGCTGTTGTAACGTGCTTTCAATGTGGCATTGACAATACTAGTGTAGAGGGAATTAATTGCAGATGGGTTTGTTATTTTTTGTGTTATTTGAATATGTTATTGGTTTCAGTAACTAAAATAACCAAATTAACCAAGACCCCCACCACGAACAAAAGAAAACCACTCAAGAACGGTAAACGGACAACAAACTAGTTCGACAACAAAGTCAACAAAGAAAATGAACGAAGAGAGAAGAGGAAGGATAAACTAAAAAGGAACCAATAACACCGAAGGCGGGAACAGAACAGAACAGTACAATGCCCCGCATACCAAAGTTGCCTACATCACCCACGGAAGAAACAAGAACAAGAAGACAGAACCAGAGCTAAAGTCGTCACTACTCCGACGAAACCTGAACAAGGCAAGCAATTTTAGGGCTTCATAACACTGGCATACTAGTGGTGTAGTCCTAAAATTAAGTTCCCATTCCAATGGTGATTGAAAGCATGCCAAATATCTCTATAGGTCTGAGGAGTTCACTCTCCTATTGAGGAATTATTGTTATCACATACCATGGTATAGGACTAACATTAAGATCCCCAATAGGTTGTACTTTTAGTATTAGAAGTATAAACTCGTGGACATGTCCCCACCTTACTTCTCTTACTAAATCCGCACTCTAAAAATAGCGAGAGATACTTGTCATGGCAACGTCATTCGACAAGTTTAGGGCTTTGCGAGACACCGTTAACACCGGCACTCTGCATATAGAAGTCCTTAGTTTATCTGTCCAACACCATGGTAGCGGACACTTGCAATTAAAAGGTTTAAACACCACCCCTGAGTTCCTTGAACCTCTTTTAACTGTCAGTGGCAGATCGAAGAAATTAGTAATGGTCATGACCTTACTATCTCCTCGCGTTAGCCTGATACGTTGTTCCTGTGTCATGACATTAGATACATCACATTAAAGACCCCAAGTCAAGAGCACCAAAACAGAACTTCACCAACGATTAGCATAACGATCAGGATGGTCGAGAAACATTAGTTCGGTACATGTCCAATTAAAAACTTCTCGCGTTAGTCCGATGAAAGTGCCCGGTGTCATGACATTAAGGAACTTCCATTTAAGATCCAAAACCAGCTAATCCATCTGTAACCCCCAACAACTTTTGCACACGACAGGCCAACGTGGACGGCCCAACGGAAAGAAGAATCAGAAGACCCCCTTTTTAATGTTACCTCAACTCCTCACCACTTCGACTTCAAGTGCAAGTGTAGGAGTAAAAGTTGAAAACTCACAATACCAGTCATACCCACAAATAAAGTTTAAATAAGTTAGAGCCCAAATATATTGACTCAGCCTAAATTCTCACCTGTGCGAAGGTACCTAGCTAGGTAGGGTCCCCACATATTGACTCTGCCTAAATTATCACCTGTGCGAAGGTACCTAACTAAGTAGGGTCCCCACACATTGACTCTGCCTAAATTCTCACCTGTGTGAAGGTACCTAACTAAGTTAGAGTCCACACATATTGACTCTGCCTAAAATCCTGACCTGTGTGAAGGTATATAAATAAAGTAGACGTGCCGTTTTGCCCAAAAACAAAACGGCATACCCAATTCTGCGATGGGTTACCATCATCACTACTAATATCATCATCAATCACAATCACCATCATCACTACAACTGCCACAATCATCACGACTACTGTCATCATCACCATTACTATGATCATCACTACTACAATTACAATCATCACTACTACTCTCACCAACGGACTTGACAATTTTCTTGACCCCTTAACTTCTCATAACTCAAAATTAATGAAAGCAATCGAGCGGACATTTCTATCATTAGGGAAGAGCCAACCAGGAAGTAGGTGTGGATATTTACAGCCAGTTTGCTCTAGGCCTGTTTGAGTTATGAGAAGTTAAGGGGTCAAGAAAATTATCAAGTTCGTTGGCGTTACCTATAGTACTATCACCATTGTCACTACCATCTTAATCACTACTATCATCATTGATACTACAACTATCAACCATCATTACTACTATCATCACCATCTTACAATCATCATTACTACAGTTATCATCATCATTACTACTGTCACAAGTATTACCATCATGTATCCTACTATCACCATCATCACTTCTACTGCCATCATCACCATTACTATGACCTTCATCATCACAACTATTGTCATCACTACAACTTTCACCATCATCACTAATACTCACAACATCATCATTACTGCCATCATTATCACCACAACTATCATCATTACTTGTCACCATCATCACTACTATTATGACCATCATCACTACTACAAGTACTATCACAATCATATCTACTACTGTCACCATCATATCTACTACTGTCACCATCATATCTACTACTGTCATCATCATCAATACAACTACAACCATCATCACTACTATCACCATCAATCCCACTATTACTACCATCACTTCTAATGCCAACTAAACTAACTTAACCTAGCAAATGCGTAGCGAGATGTTTTCGCCCCCAGAACGCCATCATTGCTGGGGGGGGGGGGGGTAAAACCATAATTTGGACCTAAAATCATAACTATTGCATAAATTCAAAAAATCTTTTTTGTCTGACGTTCGCATTCACGCAACAAACGTTCGTGTGAAATTTGGTGAAAATCCGTCCAATGGTCTAGGAGTTTCAGGACAGACGGACAACAACAACGATGACAGACATTTTTTTCCGGTGGTACCCACTATACGAGGGGGCGATACCAAACTCTGCTTACGCAGAGTTGATAATATCCGAGTCCAATAAGAGTCACTTTGCTAATTGATTATATATAGATGCTTGTGAGTTTTTCATTTATGACTTCTGAGTAAACCCAGTGGTAAATACAACCATTCAATTCCTGATCTCGTTGCAGATCTTCGTCGTGCTAGGAAAGTTTATATATATTTTGTAAACCATATATCCATTCATTTATCGCTATTGTTCAAGCTTAAGAGTAATTAAAATAAAGTAGATGTGCCGTTTTGCCCCAAATCAAAACGGCATACCCAACTCTGCGATGGGTTACCATCATCACTAATACCATCATCAATCACAATCACCATCATCACTACTACTGCCATCATCACTATAACTGCCACAATCATCACGACTACTGTCATCATCACCATTACTATGATCATCACTACTACAATTGCAATCATCACTACTACTCTCACCATCATCACTACTACTGTCACCATTGTCACTACCATCTTAATCACTACTATCATCATTGATACTACAACTATCAACCATCATTACTACTATCATCACCACCATCTTACAATCATCATTACTTCTGTTAACATCATCATTACTACTATAACCATCATCATTACTACTGTCACAAGTATTACCATCATTACTACTATTGCCATCATCACCATTACTATGATCTTGATCATCACAACTATTGCCATCTTCAGTACAACTTTCACCATCATCACTACTACTCACCATCATCACTAATACTCACACCATTGTCGCTACCATCATCACTACTGTCATCATTATCACTACAACTATCATCATTACTACTAGTACTGTCACCATCATATCTACTACTGTCACCATCATATCCACTACTGTCGTCATCATCACTACTGTCATCATCAATACAACTACAACCATCATCACTACTATTATCACCATCACCATCATCACTACTATCACCATCAATCCCACTATTACTACCAGCACTTCTAATGCCAACTAAACCTACTTAACCTAGCAAATGCATAGCGAGATGTTTTCGCCCCCAGAACGCCATCATTGCTGGGGGGGAGTCTGGGAGAGAGGGGACGGGGGGGGGGGGGGGAACCATATTTTGGACCTAAAATCATAACTATTGCATACATTCAAAACATCTTTTTTGACTGACATTCGCATTCACGCAACAAATGTTCGTGTGAAATTTGGTGAAAATCCTTCCAACGGTCTAGGAGGAGTTTCGGGACAGACGGACAACAACAACAATGACGACGACAGATTTTGTTTTGCGGTGGTACCCACTATACGGGGGGGGGGGGGGGGGGGGTGATACCAAACTCTGCTTACCAGAGTTGATTACAATCATCACTACTACTCTCACCATCATCACTACTACTGTCACCATTGTCACTACCATCTTAATGACTACTATCATCATTGATACTACAACTATCAACCATCATTACTACTATCATCACCTCCATCCTACAATTATCATTAATACTGTCACCATCACTACTACTGCCATCACCATTACTATGATCTTCATCATCACAACTATTGTCATCATCACTACAACTTTCACCATCATCACTAATACTCACACCATCGTCATTACCATCATCACTACTGTCATTATTATCACTACAACTATCCTCATTACTTGTCACCATCATCACTACTATTATGACCATCATCACTACTACTAGTACTGTCACCATCATATCTACTACTGTCACCATCATATCTACTACTGTCATCATCATCACTACTGTCATCATCATCAATACAACTACAACCATCATCACTACTATTATCACCATCATCACTACTATCACCATCAATCCCACTATTACTACCATCACTTCTAATGCCAACTAAACTAACTTAACCTAGCAAATACATAGCGAGATGTTTTCGCCCGCAGAACGAATGCGTTCTTAGTGTGTGAGCCCCTTTGGACCTAAAATCATAACTATTGCATAAATTCAAAACATCTTTTTTGACTGACGTTCGCATTCACGCAACAAATGTTCGTGTGAAATTTGGTGAAAATCCGTCCAACGGTCTAGGAGGAGTTTCGGGACAGACGGACAACAACAACGACGACGACGACAGAATTTTTTTTCCGGTGGTACCCACTATACGGGGGCGGGGGGGGGGGGGGGGGGGGCGGGCGATACCAAATACTGTTCATGAATATACTCGGTGTTATATGTATCCTCTCTTTCTTCTATGCATTTGTTGTGATTTTGACTTCTCCAGTTAAGTAGAACCTACCAACTCCAATCCTAAAACCTGGTATAAACCCTGGTATCACAGTAACATTTTATGGTTAATTAATATACTAAAAATGTCTAGTGATATTAACAGATGAAAAGGAGGCTTCGAGGCTATAGAAATTAACGAAAAGCAGAAAAGAGACCAGCTGATATAGTTTACCAAGGCTATTCTATTCCATCATGCACTTCTCTTAATTGTAATCATCATCTCCATTGATGTCTTCTATTTTGATCATCTCTCCCCCCCCCCCCCCCCCTCCTACATCTTAATGTATTCAGCATATGGGGTACTATACAACATTTATATTCAATTAATGTAGGCCAAACATATATTTTTAATAACCTTTATAAAGAGCTAAGCACACTTTAACTATTGACTGTGGGAATATTATTGTCCCAGGGCTTTAACTCCTTCTGTATCGGCAACGTCTGTAACACCTGTATAGGCCTAAATAAGGTTGCCTATGTCTGAACATGGCCATGTAACAGTTAAGACTTATCCTATTCATTATCATCCCAGTTCTGAGGCATCCTTTGTACAAGTTCTAAAGTTCTAAAAGTGTGTGTCTTTTTTTTCAGGTGAATGGGTCCATCCCCCATTAAATGGCGACAACATAATTATATCTACTGTATATTATATCTACATGTCTAATGGTTTAGTTCTTTTGTTTTCTAGTCTATTAAGATATCAAATGCAAGAACACATATCTGAAACCATGTTGTGCTAGACATACCGAAGGCCTTCGATAGAGTCTGGCACAAATCTCTTATTTCTAAACTACCCTCCTTCGGTTTCTATCCCTCCATCTGTGCCTTGGTCTCTAATTTCCATTCCGGCCGTTCCATTGTGGACGGCCATCGTTCACTTCCTCATCCTATCAACTTCGGTGTTCCTCAGGGTTCTGTTCTATCTCCAATTCTCTTTCTAATTTTCATAAATGATCTTCTCAACTGTACCTCCAGTCCTATTCATTCATATGCAGACGACTATACCTTACACCATTCAATTAGTTTTCCAGAACACGCCAGCAAGCAATCCCTCAAAAACAAACGTAATGAAGCCATACAACAATTATCTTCTGATCTAACTACCAGTTCCAATTGAGGCAGAGAAAACCTTGTTGCCTTTTATGCGTCCAAAACTCAATTTATCCATCCATCTACCCGTCGTGAACTCCCAGAGGACTATCCTTTATAGTTCAACAATACAAAAATCAACCCTTTATCTTCTTGCAGTATTATTGGTGTCTCTTTCTCTTCTGCTCTCTCTTGGAAGGACCATACTTCCAGTCTTGCTAAGGCCGCCTCAAGTTTTCATTTACCCCTGCACAGCTTCTTGCTCTGTACATCGTCACAGTGCATCCTAGTATTGAGTATTGTTCACATGTGTGGGGAGGATCCTCTCACACAGCACTTATAGACAAAGTAGAAAGGAAAGCCTTTCATATCATAAACTCCCATCCACTCACTGACTCTTTGCAATCTCTCTCTCTCTTCGTCGCAATGTTGCATTTCTCGTTATCCTATCGCTACAACAATAATCAGTATTCCTCATCCAGGTGTATACCACCTCGTCTACGTAGGGTACGACTACGTAGTCTTGCAACACAATTCCACCCCTATGCTGTGCAACTATCCAACTCAAGAGTGAAACGATACTCCCAATCTTTCTTCAATTTAACAGCTGAGCTCTGGAACTCTCCCTGAATCCATCTTTCCCTTATACTATGACTTGAATTGCTTCAAACTACATGTGTCCAGGTATTTTGGCTCAACGGTTCCTTGAATTTGGCCTTGTCACTCTTTCAACTCTGAGGGAGGCACTCGTCAGAGGCAGTTTTGCCATTTGTCTCCCTCATCCACATAGAAAAAAATTAAGTTTCTTAAGTCATTCAAAATTATTATCTCAAATAAGAAGAAAATCATTTGAGACTCTTGCATTTTTGTTCTTCCCTTTGAAGAGCTCCTTTTTATGCAATAAAGTGAAACAGAGCATGCATTTTCACATTTACAGCTAAGATTATTATACTCTCAAATTATTATTATTATTATTATTATTATATGAGATGCCGAAGTCTCCAACCATGGTGCAGAAACACCAGCAAGATGAATCCACACACAACATCCGGAGGCACTGGAGAGAGACTACGGCAACTTAGGAAAAAAAAAAAAAAAAAAAAACATATATACTGTATATACAGTATACAAATAGCCTACTAAACACAGATACAATGAATAATAAAATAATATGCAGTGGAGGATATCAAGTATAAATATAATACAATAATATATAATAAAATAAGTTTAAACATTAGAAGTAATGTTGCAAAAAAGCATTAACTCTAGACTTAAAAATGGAGATATGAGCTGTATTGACTAGCTCATTTGGCAACTTATTCCACAAGTCAACCATGGCCGGCACAAAACACCATGCAAACTGTGTAGTAGAAAAATATTTAACACAGCTCATGGCAAGATCACTAAGATTGCTTGTGAATCTAGTTGCACGAGCCCGGACATAGGGCCCAGGCAGAACCCCATGTAAGGGATGCTGAGGGTTGTTAAAAACTTTAAATAATCGACTAAGGGCACCAACTTTACGTCGATGACACAGATAAAGAGACAAATGAGGTAGAATAAAACTGATAGAATTTAGTGACCTGCCAAGCAGCTTGAGATGGCAGTCAGCTGCTGACAACCAGACAGGTGAACAGTACTCGAATTGTGGCAAAATAAAGGCATAAACAGACTTTATAACTGTGGCGTCACATGCAAACGTTTTATAACACTTGCGAAGCAGACCAATTTTATTGGGAAATGGAAGAGGAGAAAGAACGAATATGCTTTTCAAAAGTAAGTTTGGGATCCAGAGTAACTCCTAACAAACGCAGAGTATCCACATTCTCAATTGGCTTGCCAGAAACTTGTAGATAAGGATGGAGAGGATCCAAGGTACGTGATCTGCTGATAATAATGGAGTGTGTTTTACTAGCATTAAGTTTCATACCCCAAAGTTCACACCATGATGTAATTTTGGCTAAATCCCTATTCAGAGCAGTAGCAATTATGTGTCGATCAATTAGTGATGGAATTGACGCATATAAAGTTGTATCATCGGCATAGGAGATTAGTTTATTTTCAAGCTCGGAACACAGGTCAGCAGTACAAATAATAAAAAGTAAAGGCCCAAGGACACTGCCTTGTGGAATGCCAGAAACAACAGTAACAGAAGGGGAATGACACCCATCAATGACCACAGACTGAGATCTTTTCGTCAAAAAATCTTCAAAGATCCTTAAAAAATTGCCACAAATACCGATGAGCTGTAACTTATACAGAAGTGCTTTATGGTTGACTAAGTCAAAAACAGAACTAAAGTCAATAGCCACGACAGGAGACTCATGTCCCTGGTCCAATGAAGATTTCAAGTCATGGGTGAGTGTCAGAAGCGCATCACATGTACCCAGTCCCTTACAAAAACCAAATTGTGAGTTTGGTATCAAATTATGACTATTACAATAAGAGGAAAGGCGTCTGGACAAAAGCCTCTCATAGAGCTTGGATAGGATAGGCGTAATGGAGATAGGGTGATAGTCAGTAGGAGATAATGAGGCATTATTTCCCTTTGGGATACTAGCCTTACTCCAGCAAAGAGGAAAACTACCTGATTTTAAAAGCAACCTAAACACCACGGCCAATTTAGGTGCCAAGACCACTGCAACCTTTTTAAAAAAGAGAGGGAAAAACCCATCCGGGTCTGTCCCACCATAGGTATCAAGATCCAGCAAGTACCTTTTCAGCTCAGCTGATTTGATTGCCATTTAATTGAGGTTGGGTCTAGGGAAACATGTCAATGTCAAAGACAATTCCTAATTACTCTGCTTATTAATGAAAATATTAAATAGAATATTGGCCTTCGATAATGGATCAAAAGAGATGGAGCCATCAGACTCACAAAGAGGAGGCATGGAGGAATCTATTCCAAATAAAGAGGACTTCAAAGCGGACCACCATTTATGAGGCTGTGTAGCTCCTGCCAGAACATTCTGAAGATGGGATTTATAATCCCTCTCAGCACCATCATAAACTATCTGCGCACCTGCCCTTTTAGAAACATAATTTTCCCATTGCAAGGGGGTTTGATTACGCCTCCATAGACGATATGCAGCCTGTTTGTCATCAAATGCACGCTTGCAGTCATCATTAAACCATGCTTTATCCCTGATACGAGACTTAATTGTTTTTTATTCAACTCTTTTGCGAAGGATACCAAGAAGGGAATTGTTGAGAGCTAAAACCGGGTCATGAGATCTTAGTATGTGATTCCACTCAATATTACAAACATCATGTTGTCCCAGTTAACCCGGGATTTAAGGTAGACTTTACCTAAGAGAGTAATATCAGGAACAGAAAAATCAAGATTAATTTTACACATGCTGGCATTGTGGTCGGAAGTGCCAACAGGTACAAGAACGGATGTTTCTACAACGCCAGGAATATCTGTTAGTACTAATTCAAGACAATTTACAGACATATGAGTAGGTCCTTGGATTAGCTGTTCACAACCAGATAAGTTTCCAAATCCAAGGCAGCAAGACCATTTCTATTAGTTGGAGAGACCGAGTTGAACCACTCTTGATGATGTGCATTGACATCACCAACAAAAATAAAGGATGATTTGACATCTAAAGACTGTATTGAAGCCATGGCTGTTAAGAGGCAGTCATACTGTATATGTCATTGTTAACATCAAGATTTCTGTACAGGCTAAAAATGTAATGGTTATGATACTTGCTGTATACCCAGATATAATATACAAGCTCATTCCACGAGCACAAGGAATAGAATCACGCCGAATAAGAACTGGTTTACCGAAGTTAGGTATAAGAAGTTCAGAATAATCTCTTTAACCAGAGACAAGAGTTTCAGAACAAAAGACAATATCATAATCAACAGATGCTAATGTAAGATCCTTCATGTTCTTATAGAGACCACGAATATTGGAATAAAATACACGACAACTTGTAACAGGTTGGCTGGGAGGACCAGGATTAACTTCTATATCACCAGACAAAAGTAGAAACAAAAACAGAAAAAGTTGAAAGCAATCCATACACAAATACATAAAGATGGATATAAACAGGTCGACCCAGACGGAGCCATCACATCTGGGTAAGGTATAAAACAAGCCCCAAAGACACCATATCCAGGGGGGAGCAGTAGCGGTGGATTTTATTTGTTTAGAAAAGACGAGAAACAGAAAAAGAATGTCAAATCTCTTGAAAATCCACCAGACTCAAAAGTCTTCCTCATTGGCCTGCTAACCACCATGGGAAAAAACCCAGGAGATTGCTGTTACGACCTGGCACTCGGGTACAGAAGGGCTCTCAATCAGGACTCGAATACGGCTCGCTGCCACAACGGAAACACACGATCCCAACCCCTGAGTACTGCCAGCCGAACAAAAAACACCAATACCCTCCAGAGTTCAATCTGCTATAACGGGGTATACAAGAACTCGGTACTAGTGTTCAACAACAGACTAATAAAGAGACAGGAATTCTCTAGTCTGGTCAACAATCAAACAAAGAAGTAAGAAACAACAACACCAAAGAATAGTGTTGGCCGAAGCCGAAGTAATCCACCCTTGACTAAGAACTTAAGAAGTCCTCCACCCTCTACTTCGGATCGGCACTATTACGTTACGTTAATTAATAGTCCTTAAGCATCGAGCAAGGAATCTTCTGAAAAAAGTTAGATGCTTCTCGGATGCTCGTAAGAAGTACGTATCGGATTTTGAACAGTAATTCAATAAGAAAAACACTGGCAATTAAATACTATTACAGGTTTAAATTGGCATAAGAATAATTAAAAGAATATGCAATAGTAAATGGCAAACATTAAAAAGAAGTACTCCGCAAATGCAACGGCAATAGCCTACTCGGATTGTGCTCGTGGGCCACTAATCACTAAAGTAGCCAAGCTTGCACCACATGAAATCAATAGTGCATAAACAATATCATACATAAGGAAAGCTTCAATACTATTCTGTATCTACTAATCGAGTAAAGTCTAGCTGGGGTACTGTGGGCAAAAGGTAGCAGTGACTGAGCAAAAAACGGCTCGTAGCCTAGCGAAGTCCTCACAAACTGTTTAAAGTATTACGTTAACACTAACAAGTGCACTTTGAGAAATCCAGATCCCTTGTATCTGGTTTTCTCCCGGCTCCTTGACAAAGTAAAAACAAGCTGTTAATAAAATACAGGGTGGGTTAGGCTCTTGCCCTCACGCACTGTAAATTATTAACTCAACACAGTCAGCCGCGAAGACAACCTAGGCTTCACTGAACCGAAACGAGTATGCAGGTTTATTCGCTTAAACCACTGCATCAAACAACAACTCGTAACACAGAAAAGCCTTACCCCAGTCTAGCATTACCTAGACTAGCAGAAACCAGGAATAATAATAACACACAGGGAAATGCATAGACAAGTGCAACAAACATAAATCAATCCTATTCTAAGTTAACCCTTCCAAAATAGGCTATCTAATAGGCATGTATCTCATGAGAACTCCAGCGATAATACGTTGGCTGACTAGCTCTGCACCAACGGGACCATGGAAGTTAAAAAGGGTAGGGAAAAGAGGAGATAAGAATGTAAGGTAGTAGAGAAAGTTCACATCAGTCAGAAGAATATATATAGTTAGCAAGGGAAATGAGAAGTCGCTCTGCCTAATGAGTTCTGATCAAAAAATGGCTAGACTTCCCTTTTTATACTCGGCCCTCTAGTGAGCCCAACGTGAACTACTAAGGACCGCCCACTGACAATCATTACGTAATTTCTCTCTCTCCTCTGGGATAGACAAAGGCTTTCCTAGCACTGATGGGAGGGGGGAGGGGGGGAGTGCTAGTGAGTTAGGCCCACCTCCCGCATGGCGCACCCACTGACCCCCAACTGTGGCTGCCGCTTCTCCCATCATTACAAATAAGTTTTACACACAATACTTATAACTAATGATATAAAATAGAACTCGTTGACTCAGATGAAAACAAAATACATATTCATATTACTTATAGTACAACGGCTCACATGAACTAAGTTAGGAAACTCTACATAGACTACAGCCAAAGTTCCTGCCCTGACGATCCTAGCGAGAGTGGGGCATGACTAGGCGTTCTGTACAGCATGCTCACACTGGACATGCGTCACACCTCCCCCAAGATTTTACTTGCTCAACCCTGAGCTAAAATCTGACAAACACAGAACCCCATCAAGCCCCTCACACCCAGCGACCCAGCGACCGCATGGCACTAAAACAAAGCTGAGTTTATCACCAAAACGCATCTTATTATTAACCAAAAATTCACATTTTATAACTCCTCCCAACAATAGCAAAAAGACACAATATCATGCTCCCAGAGCGAGCTTACAGCAGCTCAGCCGTTTGATAGTTTGTGGACTACTCAAACTCTATAGGCTATGACAAACTTATACGATTACCTATATCAAAAGAAAGAGTTTTTTATATGATTTTTATATTTTAATATGTTTTTCCCGGCTGCACTATAAGGGCAGCCTATTTTCCTCCACTCAAACCCACACACCTGTGATAGCCTACGACTGATCATCCACCCTTGATAAACAATCCGCGATCACATTGTCACATCCAGCAATATGACGGATGTCCAGGTTATACTCCTGCAACATCAAAGACCACCTGGTCAGTCTCATATTGTGATTGTGAAATTGATTCAGGAATCTCAAAGGGTGATGATCAGTGTAGATAACCACGACTGGGCCATAGGCTGGAACATACACCTCGAAGTGCCTGAGCGACAGCACAATCGCCAGTAATTCCTTTTTCTATTGTAGAATAGTTCTTTTGTGCAGCATTGAACTTCTTAGAAAAGAAACTTACTGGGTGTTCCACACCTTCATTGTCTGTCTGTAGCAAGACGGCACCAGCCCCTACACCACTAGCATCTGTTGCCAGCTGAAAAGGCCTGTTAAAGTCTGGGGCCCTGAGTATCGGGTGAGTACATAGCAAATGTTTCACCAAAGTGAAAGCCTTTTCACACTCAGGTGCCCACAAAAACTTTTTGTCTTTAGATAACAAATCTGTGAGAGGTGCCAACACCGTTGAGTAACCTTTTATGAAGCGTCTGTAGTAGCCTATCATACCCAAGAATCTCATAATCTGCTTCTTGGTTGTTGGGTGCGGAAATTTATTGATAGCCTGTACCTTGTTCTGAGGAGGGCACACCTGTCCCCTTCCCACTACAAACCCAAGGTACTGCACAGTGGCTTTTACGAAGTCACACTTTGCCAAATTTACTACCAGACCTGCTTCACTAAGTTTCCGGAACAAGGTCTCAAGGTGCTCACAATGGCTCTCAAAGTCGTCATCATAAATGATTACATCGTCCAAATATACGGTGCAATTTGGAATGTCCTTTACAATTTCATTCATCAGGTTCTGAAACGTTGCTGGTGCATTCTTAAGCCCGTAAGGCATAACATTGCACCGGTAGGTACTCCCGTCCACAACAAAACCACATACCTCTTTAGCACGCTCGGGCAAAGGTACTTGCCAGTAACCTTTTACTAAATCTACTTTAGACAAAAAACGAGCATTACCAATTTTGTCAACACAATCATCAACCCGAGGAAGAGGATATGGGTTAGTTGGAGTCAAACCGTTTAACCTACGGAAATCAATACAAAAGCGTACCTTGCCATCTGGCTTAGGCTGCAGTGTTACAGGGGAAGTCCACTTAACTGTGCCTTTCTCTATCAACCCTCTACCGAGCATATACTCCAACTCATCCCTCAGAGCTGGTAGTTTTATGGGGGGCACACGGTACGGGATTGACTTAAAGGGTAGATGGTCCCCCACGTCAACATCATGCATAGCCTGAGTAGTGAGGCCTGGGTGTTCAGCAAATACAGTGGGGTATGAACCGAACAACTGACGGATAGCATCAACTGCGGCTCAGGCAAATGAGCTATAGCCTCGTCAGCCCTTAGGCTCGAGTTCCCCGCCCACTGATCCGCTGAAACATGTTGATCCCAGCTATCCTCCTCTGAAGCTTGACTGTCCCCCTCTCCTTCTCCACCACGGCCGCAACAAGCCAACACAGGGACAGTGAGAGGCTCAGAGGGGCGCCTCACATACTCTTTAATAAGGTTCACGTGACATAACTGGTTTCTTTTTCCTCCTGTCTGGAGTGGCAACAAGGTAATCTAAGTCTGAAATTTTTTCTACAATTTTATAAGGTCCAGTGTACTTCGCAGAGAGGGGGTTACCAACCAAAGGCAACAAAATTAATACCTCTTGTCCTACAGTGAACTTCCGGAGCCTCACTTTGCGATCATACCTGTCCTTCATCAAAGCTTGTGATTCTGTCAAATTTCTACCTGCCATCTCCAGACTCTTAAGCATGCGCTCACGGCTTTCAAGCACATACTTTAATAATGGACAAGGCTGCACAGTCCCCTCCCAAATTTCTTTCAGCATGTTAAGGGGGCCCCTGACACGGTGTCCAAAAATCAGCTCGTTTGGACTAAATCCCAGGCTCTCACCAGGTACCTCCCGAGCAGCAAACAGCACATAAGGCAATCCAAGATCCCAATCCATACCGTTGTCAGCACAATAACACCTGAGCATGCTTTTAAGTGTAGCATGCCACCGCTCAAGCACCCCTTGACTCTCAGGGTGATACGCTGACGATACTACTGCTCGTATCCCATGCTGTTGCATTGTTTGCTTGAACATGTTGGAGGTGAAATTAGATCCCTGATCAGACTGAATCTCCTCCGGGTACCCGTACCTTGAGAAGTACCACAACAAGTTACTGACTACCGTCTTAGCCATTCCATTTTTCATAGGGTATGCATCGGGGTATCTAGTGGCAACATCCATTATGGTTAACAAAAATTTATTTCCCGCCTTAGTGGGAGGGAGTGGACCAACCATGTCAACAATAATTTTACTAAAGGGTGGCCCAATCACAGGAATAGGGTGTAACGGAGCCTTAGGAATAACTTGGTTCGGTTTCCCGACACGTTGACAAATACCACAGGAGTTATTCCATGACTGCACATGAGACTTCATCCCCGGCCACCAAAACAATTTCCCCAAAGCCGCCACCGTTTTTCTCACCCCTAGATGTCCTGCCAGTGGTGTGTCATGCGCCAACCTCAGTAGGCTATCCCTGCACTCCCGTGGCACCACCAACTGGTCCACTACTCCGGACCCCTTTTGCCAACTACGTTTAGGGTCTTGAAAACGCCTATAAAGGATGCCTTCTAAATAAAAAAAATCTCCTGGCTGTGCATCGCCGTCCTCGTCGAGCTCTACAGCTCCATTAGCAACACGTTTGGAGCTCAGGGTCCTCTAGTTGCAACCGACTTATATCTGAGGGTGCCAAGCGATCTAACTGCTCCCGGAGCAATGCATGACCTTCCCCGATACTGGGCTGCTCCCTCTGTCTCTCTCGATGTACATAACGTTGCTGTCGTGGAGACTCGTCATGCCCAGCCTCGTCACTCTCGATGACAGGCCCAGGGGCTACTCCAGAATTAAGTAATGGTGCTAATACTGAATCGAATCACCCAGGAGAGCCGCCGAGTCAAAACTCTTAAAACCAACTCCAGCTTTAGCCTCCTCCTGTTGATCGTTCCTCCGCTGGTCTGAAGGCGGAGGACTAGGCTGTGACACTTTAGCTGCCCGAGCTCGGGTGACAACACACGCCATGGGTTGTGTCTGGCACCGCTCGACCCACTCTTGCTCTTCCCTACTCACGTCGGCCGGCCTCTCGGCAACGACTAAGGGTAGAACCTCGGAAGCGGGCATTGCAAAGTCGTTGCCGAGAAGAAGGTCGACGCCCTCCACTGGCAGTTTCTCCACAATCCCGACATCCAATTCACGTGCCACACCATCCACCTCCAACTCCAACCGCACCAGCGGGTATGACCGAGTTGCATTAATAACCCTGCACCACTACCACCCGAGCCGCGTTTATAGGGTAGCCAGTCAAGTTTTTTCATCAGAGTCTGGGAAGCACCTGTATCACGCAAGACCTCTACTCCATGCTTGCGCCCCGCCCACATCACGCAACCCCGCCCTCTATGGTCGCAAAAAAACATCCTGAGCAGGGTTCGAGCCTCCCAGGTGCTTCTGCATTGGCTGTGCCTCAGCCTCTGACGAACTGCCCCAGGCAAACTCAGATGACTTCGGAGACACACCAATGTTGCAGGCCAAAGACACAGCTGCTGTAGGTGGTTTGCTAGGACAGACTCTTGCAAAGTGCCCCTTTTTATGACAATGATAACACTCCACCTCCCCTTTGGGCTTCCCTTGGTACTGGGAAGGGCCCGGCCCCTTCTTAAATGGGACGGTGCTAGTCTTGTGGTCAGTCTTGGTATCATGGCTCTTGTACTTGTTTGCATAAGGTATATCACTAACTCGGGGGGTGGGGCGTCACGCCCCTTGTTACCTGCCTCACTACGCTGGGCAGACCCGCACCCACGAATTAGTGATAGCCGGAGGTCAGCCATCTCAGCTGCCTCCTGTAGAGTTTTTGGGTTCTTTTCTTTAATAGTTAAAGTCATTTCTGCACCAGTACACTTATAAAACTGCCCGAGCAGAACAGCTCAGTCAACTGTTCGGCCGTCTCAGCTTTCTCAGAACGTGTCAGTTTTTAAGTGCATCTTTTAAGTCCCGGGCATGTTCAAGAAAGGTCACCTCCCTAGTCTTTGTAACACCCCGAAACTTCAATCGATATGTTTCCGTTGCAAACTCGTATGCCCGTAGGACAGCTCTCTTCAATTCTGGGTAGTCAATGCAAGACTCTAAAGGCAGTGCATCATAAGCCTTCAGACCCTTACCCGTAAGTCTTGAGGAGACTAGAGCTGCCCACTTCTCTTCAGGCCAATTATGCTCCCTACATTTCTTCTCAAAACGATTAAAAAATTCTGTGACTTCAGTTTCACTAAATACCGGCACCAATTTGACTAATTGGGCCAAGGACTGTTCTCTTACTTGGCCCTCACGGCCCATCCAAGTCCCTGTCGACTCTGCACGAGACTTATCTAAATCTAATTTAGCACAATATTTCTCCGAGTCGTACTTAAGCTCAGCCTCATGCCTCCTAACCTCAATCTCATGCCTCCTCGTCTCATCCTCCTGCCTCCTGGTCTCATTTTCATGCCTCCTGGTCTCATCCTCCTGCTTCCTAACCTCAATCTTAGCAAGCTCAAGTCTAAATACCATATCTGGAGACAGACAGGAAGAGGGAGCTGCCACTACTGAAGGAGGGGGGGCAAAAACTGGGGAACCACCATGTGCACCACCCGAGGGCACTCCAATCTGCCAATTCTCATCCCTCTGTGGGAGAGTGCTAACCTCCGGTAACTGAGTGGACGGCACTGTGGGAGTCGAGTGAGAGGGGATCTGGGGAGGAACCCCCCCAAACGCCCTCTCCTCCGAAACCCCATGTCGCCCCACGCAACACCCAGGAAATCAGCTCCCCCTTGGACATCCCTACTACATTGGAAATTCCCAAAACCTTGGCTATCAGGTGCAAGCCACAAACATCCACCCCAGTCAGCCTCTCCTCCGTCACGTGGTACCGCGTACTCACAAAAAACTCTAGCATCCTCCTCACTGGTTACTAACGGCACACCTTCAAATGGCATCTCTCGCTCATCGTCAGTGCTAATGCACGACATACTGAAGTCCACAAAAAAATTCTCGAGACAAAAGTGTTTAACTTCCTATGCAAGCACTAATTACTAAATTAACTGGAGTCTCTTAAATGCTTTACTAATTGCCACACAAAAACAAATATTCTTCAATATGCACGCTAAAATACAAACAAACAAATGTTTGTACAACTCTGCAAAAATTTATACTGTTCACAAAATCCTAAGCAAGGTCGCCATTTGTTACGAACCTGGCACTCGGGTACAGAAGGGCTCTCAATCAGGACTCGAATACGGCTCGCTGCCACAACGGAAACACACGATCCCAACCCCTGAGTACTGCCAGCCGAACAAAAAACACCCAATACCCTCCAGAGTTCAATCTGCTATAACGGGGTATACAAGAACTCGGTACTAGTGTTCAACAACAGACTAATAAAGAGACAGGAATTCTCTAGTCTGGTCAACAATCAAACAAAGAAGTAAAAAACAACAACACCAAAGAATAGTGTTGGCCGAAGCCGAAGTAATCCACCCTTGACTATGAACTTAAGAAGTCCACCACCCTCTACTTCGGATCGGCACTATTACGTTACGTTAATTAATAGTCCTTAAGCATCGAGCAAGGAATCTTCTGAAAAAAGTTAGATGCTTCTCGGATGCTCGTAAGAAGTACGTATCGGATTTTGAACAGTAATTCAATAAGCAAAAACACTGGCAATTAAATACTATTACAGGTTTAATTTGGCATAAGAATAATTAAAAGATATGCAATAGTAAATGGCAAACATTAAAAAGAAGTACTCCGCAAATGCAACGGCAATAGCCTACTCGGATTGTGCTCGTGGGCCACTAATCACTAAAGTAGCCAAGCTTGCAACACATGAAATCAATAGTGCATAAACAATATCATACATAAGGAAAGCTTCAATACTATTCTGTATCTACTAATCGAGTAAAGTCTAGCTGGGGTACTGTGGCAAAAGGTAGCAGTGACTGAGCAAAACGGCTCGTAGCCAAGGGAAGCGCTCACAACTGTTTAAAGTATTACGTTAACACTAACAAGTGCACTTTGAGAACTCCAGATCCCTTGTATCTGGTTTTCTCCCGGCTCCTTGACAAAGTAAAAACAAGCTGTTAATAAAATACAGGGTGGTTAGGCTCTTGCCCTCACGCACTGTAAATTATTAACTCAACACAGTCAGCCGCGAAGACAACCTAGGCTTCACTGAACCGAAACGAGTATGCAGGTTTATCGCTTAACCACTGCATCAAACAACAACTCGTAACACAGAAAAGCCTTACCCAGTCTAGCATTACCTAGACTAGCAGAAAACAGGAATAATAATAATAACACACAGGGAAATGCATATACAAGTGCAACAAACATAAATCAATCCTATTCTAAGTTAACCCTTCCAAAATAGGCTATCTAATAGGCAAGTATCTCATGAGAACTCAAGCGATAATACGTTGGCTGACTAGCTCTGCACCAACGGGACCATGGAAGTTAAAAAGGCAGGGAAAAGAGGAGATAAGAATGTAAGGTAGTAGAGAAAGTTCACATCAGTCAGAAGAATATATATAGTTAGCAAGGGAAATGAGAAGTCGCTCTGCCTAATGAGTTCTGATCAAAAAATGGCTAGACTTCCCTTTTATACCCGGCCCTCTAGTGAGCCCAACGTGAACTACTAAGGACCGCCCACTGACCATCATTACGTAATTTCTCTCTCTCCTCTGGGTTAGGCAAAGGCTCCCCTAGCACTGAGGGGAGGGAGGAGTGCTAGTGAGTTAGGCCCACCTCCCGCATGGTGTACCCACTGACACCTAAACTGTGTCTGTTTCTCTTCCCATCATTACAAATAAGTTTTACACACAATACTTATAACTAATGATATAAAATAGAGCTCGTTGACTCAGATGAAAACAAAATACATATTCATAATACTTATAGTACAACGGCTCACACGAACTAAGTTAGGAAACTCTACATAGACTACAGCCAAAGTTCCTGCCCTGACGATCCTAGCGAGAGTGGGGCATGACTAGGCGTTCTGTACAGCATGCTCACACGTGGACATGCGTCACAAGGGCCACCTGTCTGTTGCTTGGCGCCCTGAACCGAGGACCCCTGCTCGAGCTATGGACGTAGCTTTGGACCTAGGACCCCTGCTCGAATTACGTAAGCAGGCCTGAACCTAGGACCCCAGTTTGGCTTACATTACATCCAGGACCCCTGCTCGAGGAGGCCACCAGCTGTGTAAGATTGGCTACTACCCTCTACGCCGGCCAGACCAGTACTCTCGTCCCCCACAGCCTTTTTTTCTAATTAATTTCATTCCATTACCTCCGGTTGCAGCATTATTATTAATCGTGAACAGTGTACTGATATCTACTCTGTCAAATCCTTTAACTCTCAATTCACAGTGCCCGTCATATGACGGGAAAGAGAATATTGGCCACCCCCTATGACGGGTGCCATTTTGAGGCCATTATGAGCCCTGAGAGAGAGATTGAACATTGAAGAGACGATAAGCGGCCTTGGACCTTTCCCCACACCGGCGCGGAGTGCACTGAAACCCCTCCCAGACCTCTCTCTTACCGATTTCCCCTTCAGTTACACGATTCGTTGTAAGATTACCAGAAATTGTACAGGGATGTTTTAGACTTCATGGGAAAGCTCTATCTTCGCACTTTCACGGATAATTAACTGTATTACGGCTCTGGCTTTTCCTTATGCATGAAAAAGAGCATTGAATGAAGGTTATTTTCGGCAAATTTACCCACCAGGCACCACCCTGATACACCCCCTCGCCCCCGCTCGTAGAGCGTTCAGTATCTAAAAAACACCCGTTGAGTTGGCCTCGCAACCTCCTTTTCTTTAGCGAGAACAAATTTTAATTTCTTTAATCTTTCATATATGGTTTGTTATTCAGAGAGGGAATTAGTTTAGCTGTTCTATGCTGGCGCCAAATTCGAGTTTTTTAATGTCTTTCTTGAGATACGGGGACCAGAACTGATGTCCTATTAAAGATTGGGTCTAACAATGCTTTTTGGAATAACGGCCAAAAATAATGTTTTCGTTTTTATTTTTTTGTTTTTTGAACCAACGTGCAAAATTTGACATGTGTCAAAGTTAAAGAGCATTTCCCACTGTTATGACCAATCCACTATTTTGCTTAAGTCGGAATGTAGGCTATTTCTGTCTTCCCCACTCAAGACTATGTTCCCTGTCTTTGTATCGTCAGCAAATTTGGAGATAAAGTTATTCAGACCTACATCAATGTAATTGATATATATGATCAATAAACCCGGACCAAGGACCAATCCTTAAGGCGCACTGCTGGTTACAGGGCCACCCAACCTGGATTCTATATATACATTAAAAACAACTCTTGCTTTCTGTTTGCAAGCCAGCTTTTGAGAAAGAAAGAGAGAGAGAGAACGAGAGCGAAAGTGAGAAATGTTATACACAATACATGTTCAAAATGTCTTGAGTATGGCTGACACCTGCAAATAATAATGATAATATATATCCAGTATATATATAGATTCAAGTTTTATAAATGCAGACAAGTGGCAAGGCCCGCGCGCGGTCCTGGTTACCATAGCGACCGGCGGGACCATCTTGGCCAATGACGCACGCACGTACACAAGGCTAGCTGACTGACACCCGACTCCCCCTTCACTCCACTTTCACTTTTATTATGCCTCTCTCACGCACTCTGTTTATTGAGTTTATACTTTATTGTATGTTGTATTTGTTAGAATATGAGTTTTACATTGTTTTAGGCAATTTTGACTTAGAAATATGGGTTTTGACATTGTATTTTTAGTAGGGAGAATGTGGGTAGTGGTGAAGGCAGGCGTGGGGGAGAAACACGCTGCACTGTTGGTTGTGTAGAAACATGATACCTCTCATCCCAGCTCGTCTCTTCTGACCCTTACGATGGCCTGGTGGAATTTTGAAGAATGCCATGGGGTCTGGGTCATACTCCTGCTCCTCTTCCCCACTTGGTGGGGAATCAACTATGTCATGGAGAGCAGTGGGGGAGCGATACACACTCTATTCCCTTTGTTCCAACAACGCTAGGCGACGAGGTAGGTCAGACACTCGCGAAGTCAACGAGACAACTGGCTTTCCCCATCCGCCCGTACCCAACCGCGCGGCTGGAATTGGGGGTTGCCGAGTATTGCCACTGTTCAGCAACATCATAAGGTATATCCCATACAAATCAGAAAGCTTTAGCTACCATAGGACAAGAGTAAATAAGGTCAACAGTGCCGACGCACCCTATGCAGCTCTGGGGTTTAGCGTCACATACATTGCCGACGCTTACGCTGCGGCGCTGATGCCCAGTAGGTTAACTGAATGCAATAAAACTGGAAAATCTGCGAAAAGTAAAGCTTTGCTAGAAATCCCCCCCACCCCTCTCCCTCCTCATCTTTCTGGCACTCTTCCGGAAACTGTTTATTCTATTTTTCCCGGTACCCAATTGCTAATAATAATAATAATAATAATAATAATAATAATACAAATAATAATGATAGCTAAATCAACACTTACAACAATATTAATAATACTAATAATAATGGAAATACAATGCTCGGGTATGTTCTGATAACTCTTTTCCACTTAAAACGATCTTTCTGAACACATCCCTTGCTACAGGCTAAGAAAGAACCTCAATGTAGGAGATCAAAGTAGAGGTGAGAGAAGATAAATAGTCTAACCCATCAAAGGGACAAAATTAATTGATCACTTAGTTCCTTCAAAGGCTTACAGTCTACTTTTTTTTCTGAAGGTGAAGATCAAAGGATATGGGGAATGGCAAGTAACACTATCTATCACATACAAAATAGAGGACTTTTAATTTTCGCCTGTACGTCACGATCAGCTTGTTTTATTTTATGTTATATTTTGAAGAAAGAGATAGTAAATATCGATGAAACCTAAAGGAAGAAGTGGTTAAAATTAGGATAACGTATTATACCACACATGCAGTAGTTAACTCTAAGAATTATATATGCTAATATACTATATTAAGATGATGAAGAATTCACTAAGTCAATTAGTTGACGACACTGATAAATTAGTAAATACAACTAAGGAGGGATATGAATACTTTAACCCAGCGACTGCGTGAGGCAAGTATATTACAGTGCCATCAGTGCGACAGATTTAGCTTCAATACTCCCAATCGTTCTTCTATTCAACAGCTGAGCTCTGGAACTTTCTCCCTGAATCCATCTTTCCTTCATGCTATGACTTAAATTGCTTCAAACTCTGTGTGTCCAGACATTTTGGCTCGAACATTCTTTGAGTTTGGCCCTGTCACTCTTTCATCTCTGGGGGAGGCACTCGTCACAGGCAATTTTGCCTTTTGTCTCCCTCATCCACATAGAAAACAAAAAAGTTTATGCATCATGAAGGGTCTACTGCTTGAACATGCATATTGTCTCTCTGAAAGCTAGACACAAAATGAGTTGGAGCTATTGTGTGTAGATGTCTCCCTCCACCCTGTACTCCACTATGCTACCATAGCCCTTCATGTCCCCCCCCCCCCTCCCTTCTATCCTACTGGTACACATTTCAAACAGCTTAGGAAGGATCTGTGAGAATTAAAAGGGTAAAGACTATCCCATTTAAACCTCTGATTTCCATATACTCTTCTTAATCTGAATAAAATCGTCTAACAATAGCCTGGAAGCAGAACAGAAATGCGGTATTTGTATCTTGAAAGGGTTAATCCTACGTCTCTATCCACACGACAGGATATGCCGGGCCTATGACCATTTGACCACATGTACGGGATAATAAATAGTGAAACTATCTTCCTTCACGATAACCTTGTTTATTTTTGGTGAATTTAACTATCAATTTCATTTGTGGTACATAATTTATTACACAACACACTTTATCCCCAACAAAAGGAGGATGGGTACAGATTTCATTTTTACCCCGAGACCACCGAATAGATTGTAATAATATATTATGCAACTCACAAATACATGTGTTGTGGCAGGATTTTACAAGTCCTTCATCCCCTCTCAAGCGTTCGAACTTAAGTCCATTAGCCATGCGACAAGATATACGATACCTACACCTTTAACTAATCAGTGACGCAAAATGAATAGGGACTGGAGTTCTCGAAAAGGGACTCCAATGCTATTCTTGACTTACATTGTGCTGGTTTAATAATCAAAAATGGTTGTTAGCCTCTGAAGTCCCATTGTATCCAACTAACAAACTATATCCCGTATTCCCGTGAACCAGTGAACTATTGGTTAATTGTATAGTAATGTATAAAGCACCTCCCTAATTCATCAACCTCTTGGTTTGGTGGTAGACTAAATTGTTTATGTATTCTAGTGTATACTAAAAAATGTTAGGGTTGGTTAAAGCATGGATATTCGTCCTGATTGTCGTTGGTTCGAGCCGGGAGGAGATAAATATTAATCTTGACACATGCAGACATTAGTAAAAGGTTATTAATGTCATAAGAGACAATGAAGTAGTTTTACATCGATTGTTTGTAATTATCTAAAATATATCTATAACCATACATTCTCTCTCTCTCTCTTCTCTCTCTCTCTCTCTCTCTCTCTCTCTCTGTCTCTCTCTCTCTCTCTCTCTCTCTCTCTCTTTCTCTCTCTCTCTCTGTTCTCTCTCCACACACACACACCAAACTGGAGTGTCAGCGGTAATGGAGGAAGACCTGTGGCATTAACCATAAGACACTAATGGAACATCAGGTGCGGGAGAAGGTACAATGGTAAAAGTGATGTTATGAGAGAGAGAGAGAGAGAGAGAGAGAGAGAGAGCATAACACGAGAGAAAGAGCGAACGAGAGAGAGAGAGAGAGAGCTATGATTATGAATATGAGAAGTTTTTACTTGTTTGACTATCTTATCCCAAACTTTAGTACATTTCACAACATTATCCCAGTTAACACACAAAATATATACTGATTTTGAAGTGTATTGTGTCAGGTACATTGCTAATTTAATGTCGCCAAGCACTCTGATCAAACTTACGGACACTAGTATAACATAAATTGCAATAATGTGTTATGCATTCATTGAGTTAATTTACAATTTAGTTTTACAATACATTAATTTATGTCGAGGCCTTCAAAGCAAATAGTTGGCATGCAAATAATTTCGGGAACATTGGAATTTGACAAGGACCAGCCTTACAGTAAAATGGAAAGAGATGATTAGGTTGACCAAAGCTCTTTTGAAAGTCATACTGAAGTGAGTTATTTATTTAAAAGTGAAAAACGGGAATAAAGGTTATAGCAACAACCCGCATTAAACCAATCATATACAGATAGGTGCAGAAAGTGTTTTCTCTGCTGTAAATAAAGTGCGAGTATATATTATACTGTATATATATATATATATATATATATATATATATTTATATATATATATATATATATATATATATATATATATATATATATATATTGTTACGTAGTAGTTGATCCTCAAGTGGTTAACTTGATGAATCTAGAATCTAGCACAGAGATATATATTAAGGTATCAGTCAGCTGAAGGCAAAACAAAAGTAAAATTTAATACAATTATTTCCTGTTGTTACTTCCTTTCCTTTTGGATCTTAGGACTTGGTATCCTTTATTGACTGATTACTCTTTAATTATGAAAAATAGTGAAACTAATTAAAGTCATGTAGTATTTATAAAGAATTATTATTTAACCGAAGCTTAGTAGGCTATGGTTATGAACCGAATAAGTTATATCTAAAGAAGGACTATTAATTCTATAAAAAGTCTTGAAAGATAAATATTGTCCTAAGAATATTTCTGTCTCTTACCCTTTTTGAAATGAATAAATAGTTTTCTTATAATGTCCTTTTATTTATATTTAATGTAGTTATTATTCTTGGTTCTTGTCTTACGTTACATAGTATTATATTATTATCATCAGGATTAATAATCAAAGTCACATAAAAAGTTAGATATATTTAATAATTAGATAAATGTATTTCTTAACCACGTAACATTGAGGTTTGATTATGAGTAAATTAAGTTACAGGATCGCTTCATAGATTCGATTCAGGTCTCACTCAAATAATATGAAAAGCAAAAATAATATTTTGAAGCTAAAAGAATTTTCTTCAGCTTAGGAAATCACTAGAAGTAACATTAAAAACAGCCATGTTAGTCTAAGGCGATATTACTAATAAGAGACAATAGCATCACCGTACTAACCACCGTTAAGCAATGTAAGCTTAATTAAAAGAAAATGAAAGAACTCGTAAGTATTAATATAAAACAATAGTATTACTTTCATCATAACCCAATTACTTAAAGAGTTGCTTTAGTCCACAAGTCAGTCAACTAAAATAGTTAAGTACATAATAGTAGCGTTAACGTCAATTCCCAATCACATAGTTAAGTACATAATAGTAGGCGTTAACGTTAATTCCCAATCAAATAGTTAAGTACATAAATAGTCAGCATTAACGTTAATTCCCAATCAAATAGTTGAGTACATAATCATAGCGTTAACGTTAATTCCCAATAAAAATAGTTAAGTACATAATAGTAAGCGTTAACGTTCCCAAATCACATATCTCACTAACCAACATAACGTAAGTGTTTACACCGAACACACTTAACACACACTTATATAATCTGACTGACAGTCACAAACCCATTATAATACTTCACCCCGTCTTCCTCCAGCTGCAAGTTCACCTTCCCCAACTCCAAATGAGACTGATTTGAATGCCCACTACTCGGGTCTTATATACTAAACAATGATGGTGTAGGAACGAATCAGGAGGCCGTAGATGGTGCGCGCCCCAATCACAGCTCCTCCAGTTGCGTAGGTGTTGTGGTCCAATGGAGTCTCCTGGCGTCGATCATACGTCATAGCGTCGGGTATTCGAAGTAATTTGCAGGGTCCCCTATGGCGCACGCAGGTGTGAAGGCTTATTTGCTGGTATGCGGACGAGCTGGTTTCCCACTCGCTAGTTCGCTCGCTGGTATTCTCCTGCCGCCTTGGGTAGTTTGGCACTCCTTCAAACTCTTAATTCCTAACTCTTAAATAAACATACAGGGCTCCGTATGTCAGACCTCCCCCCTAGAAAAGAGTTTAAGGAGTATAGTACATAATATTAAACATAATACATAAATAGGAATTCCCCACCAGATTGGCAACAGCAAGATTATAATGAGGATATAATAAGGATATCACCCAAAGTAGGCAACGTCTCCAGGTACCACATCAGAACATAGCCGGAACGTAGCTGGAGGCAGTTATTCGAACTGCCAAGGCATCTCACAGCTGAAGGCTTGACAGCGCACTACTAAAGCATGAAATTTACCTCGCTACAAGGGAGAGCTAATTGCCAAAAATCCTCTCATTAAATTAATCTTACTGCTGTATGAAGCCACCTGGTAAATGCAATCTTGTGATCCGTGGCAGTGGGTAGGTATCGTTTCTTTGTGACCAGGCATTAACTTGCCTATAGTCCATACATAACCTATGGCTCCCGTCTGGCTTTGGCACAAGTATGACCGGACTACTCCACTGGCTTAAGGCCCTTGTGATCAGCTTGGTTTGAAAAACATGAAGTCAAGCTCGACCTGCAGTATACTCCTGCGTTGTGGCGAAACACGGTAGGGGGGATAGTTTTAATGGGAGTTGCATTCCCCTACGTCGATGTCGTGCAAGGCCAAAGAAGTGAGCCCTGGAGTATCACGGAACACACTGGGAGACTGAGATAAATCAGAGATTAGTTGGTTCGCTTGATCAGAGGGAAGATGACATAGTTTAGGTGGTAATTCCCCCCAAGCTACTGAGTTATACTTAAAGTTGGATAGGCTACATGACAAGTCAAAGTCTGCATGGATACCTTCAGGCTCTGGAACAGTCTGTTGCGGGACAGTAAGAGAACTGAAGACTTTGTCCGCACCAGGCTGCTCACAGGTCCTGACATTCACTGCCACAGTGGGAGAATCTGGAGGAGAGGAATCAGGGGACCTATGGTAGGGTCTTCAAACATATTTATAAAGGAATACGCTTGCGTGGGCTTTCTCCTGTCTCGGGTAGTTACTAGATATCGGTAATGTTCACCCTCTGAATGATCTTATATGGGCCCCTGAACTTGGCAGATAAAGGTTGGCCAAAAAGGGGGAGCAGGACCAAAACCTCATCACTGGGCTGCAACTCCCTCTCACAGGCTTTTCTGTCATACCATTTCTTCATGGAGCTTTTAGCCACTGTCAAGTTTGGAGCGGCAAACTCACATGAGGATCTCAGCCGGGTTTTGAAATCTGAAACATACTTGAGGAGGTTTTGGATCCCCTCCTGGCCAACTAGGCTATCCTGCACTATGTTGCAAAGGACCTCTTACCTGGTGACCGAAAACTAGCTCATTAGGGGAAAAACCCAGGGATTCAGTTGGAACCTCACGAGTAGCAAATAAAAGAAAAGGTACCCCCTTATCCCACTCAACTCCGGTCTCTGTACAATATTCACGCAACATTCCTTTTAATGTCTGATGATATCGTTCGAGAACCCCTTGACTCTCTGGGTGGTTAGGTGCTAGACTTTAACATGCTCGATACCCAACTCCTTCAGGGACTGCTGGAAAATGTTAGAGGCTAAAATTAGTTCCCTGATCACTTTGCACCTCATGGGAGTACCCATTCTGGTGAAGAATTTGAGCAGTTCCTTGATGACAGTTGGAGCAGAGGTATTCCTTATGGGTATATCCACTGGGTAGCGAGGTTGCCATGTCCATAATAGTTAATAAATAATTGTTACCTTGGGAAGTCTTAGGCAATGGGCCTACAATGTCCACTACCACCCGAGTAAAAGGATTCTCGAAGACGGGCAAGGGCACCAGAGGATGTACAGGCACCTTCTGATTGGGTTTTCCTGTCATCTGGCAAGTGTGACACACTCTACAAAACTCCACTACTTCTGCACGCATTCCTGGCCTGTGAAAGTGGGCTCTGATTCTGTCTAGAGTTTTTCTCACACCTAGGTGTCCTGCCAATGTATACAATGTGCCATTTCCAAGATATCTCTACGACAAGGTTTGGGGACTACTACTTGATGGACGTCCCAGGCCCCGTCATCGATTGGCCTGTGTGGCGGTCTCCATCTATGCCACAATACTCCTCCTTTGAGGTAGAAACATTCACCACCCTCCTTCTCACATTCCCTCTTCACTCACGGCCTGGCAGCTAACTCCTTGCATTCACTATCATCTCTCTGTAGCTCTACCAGGCAACTAGGACAATTTGGAGGGGTTTCATGGTCATCGTTAGGGTCAAGATGAGCCATAAAGGTGTCAGATAAATTCACCTCAGTCACATCATCAGGCACAGTTGGGGCGTCATTTCACACTCTCATCATCCCTTTCATCAACTCTTACATTCGGTACATTTCTGTCTGAGGGAACTGCTACTTGAGACATTGAACGTGTGACAGCACACACAGGGAAAACTGTTGGCATCTCCTTTCGAGCTCACCGGTTAGTGGCTCGTTAACAGGGGAAAGTGACAAAATGGGGTCTGGTCGGACCATCTTACCTGCTACATCATTCCCCAAAAGGAGAGTTACCCCGGCACAGGGATATCTTGGGACCTACACAAAGCTATGGTGGCCTCACCCTGTAGTAACTCACATTCAATTTCGCCTTTTACCAAGTATGCATAAAATTGGCCTCCAGCACCTCTCATTACAACTGGTTCGCCAGGTGGGCACTCAGTGTAAGGATTCACCATGAGGGTGCTAGTAGAACCTGTGTCTCTCAGAATTTTTTACCTCATGCATACAACCATTTAATCTCACGTTGCCAGATGAAATAAAGGGACGGTAACTGTTCTGCCACTGATGGTGAAATTATTATTGGCTTAACCCTAGTGGGTTGCACCACGCATGCTACTACACCCCTGTCTAGATGATTTACATTAGCTGCTAGGTACTCCTTCTGTCGGGAGTCCTGTATTAAAGGAACTTTTGGTGCTAGGTACTCCTTTTGTTGGGAGTCCTGCATTAAAGGAACATATGGAGTTTGAGATACGGCGGGCAAACTGTCTGCCCCGATCTCTCTGTTCTCTCCTTGAGCCCAGCACTGATAAGCTAGGTGGCCTCTCTTGCCACAAAAAGTAAATACTTTAGGGGATACGGGAAAACGTTCCCTCTTTGAGCATTACTATTACATTGGGGCCCACGTCTGTTACCATTGCCCTGAGTCGCATTTTAGTTGGGGGAACAATTCTATTTTGGCTAGCTGGGGAAGACGTTACAGGCTTGTGACTGGGTCTGTCAGATTTGTGATTGGGATACTTTTAATTAGAACTAGAATTATCGTAGGGCTTCTTTCCACGAAATTTGTTGGTGAGCACGTATGTGTCGGCACTGTCAGCGGCGTCGGCAAGACAATCTACCTTTTTTCCCCTTTAAATGATAGGATACAGAAGAATAAATTTTCCATAGGAAATTTTCTAAACAGGACCAAACTCCTTCAGATCGTTGTAGCTTGTGACTTTCT
Organism: Paralithodes platypus; assembly: GCA_032716605.1. NCBI lineage: Eukaryota > Metazoa > Arthropoda > Malacostraca > Decapoda > Lithodidae > Paralithodes > Paralithodes platypus. The sequence goes on along the minus strand of CM064507.1, from coordinate 30,539,695 downwards.
TACTCTTGACCCAATGATTGAAAGCTTAACTCATGGTCCTGGCAAATACCTTATGGGTTTCTTCTACTTTCTTCTGGTTGTTTACGGAAAGATTGCCTGTAAGCCTCAGGCTGGCCAAATTGATAGGTTTTTAGGATAGCTTCTTTGAGATTGTCATAATCCTGCCATAACTTCTGCTACTTCTGACAAATACGTGGCTCGAGCCTGCCCTGTCAAAAACGGTTTGTAACATAAAAGGCCATTGATCTCTTGTCCACTCCATACCTCCAGCAACTTCCTCAAACAAAACAAAGAAATCCTGCACATTATCCTCAGTGAAAGGTGGAATGACACTGGTCATAGTCAATCCCAGAGGGGGAGCAATTAAGGGAGCATTTGTATTGACATTTAGTTGAGCCGTACGATATTGATATTCAATTGTTCGGCTTTTGCTCTGGCTTGTTCGGCATGTATTCTGGCTTGTTCGGTCTTGCTTTCGAAATTTGCTGGCTTTTATTCTGGCCTTTTATGCTGGCGTCTTCTATATTTTGGCTAGTATCTGGCTTTTATTCTATTTTTTAGTCTGGCTGTTTCTAGTTCGAATATTTTTGATCACCGGTCAAACCAGGTGGCAATTGTTCATCAAGTTGGCTAGGTTTACTCTGGATCCCACCAACTGCTTCCGTCACCCTCCTCGCCTTCTACAGGGAACAGGTGGGTTTTTATGGTCTGAGCCACTCTCTACTTTGGACATGATGGAGACAGTTAATTGGGAGATGTGAGGCAAGCACTTCCCAGTTCGGATTTTGACAGACAGTCAATATCAGGAGCTGTGGGGTTCTGATTCTATGAAAACTCGAGCATCTTAGTCATTAATTAGATGAGGCATGAATAATATTTTTTTTAAAGTAGTGAAACGGTAATGAAAAAACTGAGTGAAACTGTATGAAACGAATCCTGGGCGAGGTCGCCACTCTTCTGTTACGTATCTTGTGGTTAACTTGATGAATCTAGATAGCACAGAGATATATATTAAGGTATCAGTCAGCTGAAGGCAAAAACAAAAAGTAAAATCTAATACAATTATTTTCTGTTGTTGTTTCCTTTCCTTTTGGATCTTAGGACTTGGTATCCTTTATTGTCTGATACTCTTTAATTATGAAAAAATACTGAAACTAATTAAAGTCATGTAGTATTTATAAAGAATTATTATTTAACCGAAGCTTAGTAGGCTATGGTTATGAACCGAATAAGTTATATCTAAAGAAGGACTATTAATTCTATAAAATGTCTTGAAAGATAAATATTAAAGTAAGAATATTTCTGTCTCTTACCCTTTTTGAAATGAATAAATAGTTTTCTTATAATATGTCCTTTTATTTATATTTAATGTAGTTATTATTCTTGGTTCTTGTCTTACGTTAATAGTATTATATTATTATTATTATCATCAGGAGTAATATCAAAGTCACATAAAAAGTTAGATATATATTTAATAACCAGTAAAAATGTATTTCTTAACCACGTAACATTGAGGTTTGATTATGAGTAAATTAAGTTACAGGATCGCTTCATAGATTCGATTCAGGTCTCACTCAAATAATATGAAAAGCAAAAATAATATTTTGAAGCTAAAAGAATTTTCTTCAGCTTAGGAAATCACTAGAAGTAACATTAAAACAGCCATGTTAGTCTAAGGCGATATTACTAATAAGAGACAATAGCATCACCGTACTAAGCACCGTTAAGCAATGTAAGCTTAATTAAAAGAAAATGAAAGAACAGTAAGTATTAATAAAAACCAATAGTATTACTTTCATCATAACCCAATTACTTAAAGAGTTGCTTTATTCCACAAGGGGGTTCAGGTTCAACCTAAAAATAGTTAAAGTACATAATAGGTAGCGTTTAAAAAAAACGGGTCAATTTCCCAAAATTCAACAAAAATAGTTAAGTACACTAACTATGTAGCGTTCAACGTTAAAAAATTTCCCAAAATTTCAAAATAGGTTTAAAAGTACAATTAAATAGTAGCGTTAAACGTCCAAATTCCCCAATCAAAAAAATCAGTTTAAAGTACCTAATAGTACGGCATTATTAACGTCAATTTCCCCAACCCCAAATAGGTTAAGTACATAATTTTAAGTTTTTAGCGGTTAAAACAAAACATTAAGTTTCGCCAATGACCAAAATCGTTTAAAGTACCATTAATAGGTTAGTGTTAAACGTTCCAAAATCCCAATCACATAATCTTTCACTAAACCAAACATAATGGTAAAAGTGTGTTTTACAAACCGAACAAAAAAACACCATTAATAAAAACACTACTTATATAAATTCGTGACTGGGGAACAGTCAACAAAACCCATTATAATACTTTTCACCCCGTTCGCCCTTCCAGCTGCAAAGTTCACCTTTCCCCCCCCCAACTTTGTCCCCAAATGGAGGGGGGGACTGATTTGGAGAATTGCCCCCACACAACACTCTTTGGGTCTATTAGGTTATACTAAAAAACTACAAATGGATGGGTGTAGGGAATATAAACACAGGGAGATTCAGGGAGTAGGCATTGGGCGGGAGTGTTTTTTTTATGGGTTTATCGCGCCGTCAGCGCCTGCAATAGGAAGCTCTCGTGCCGAGTTGCGGGTTTGAAGCATGGTGCCGTGGTTTATTGTGTTGTTTTTTTGGCCGGGGGGCGTTTGGGGTGCCCCTAAGTTGGGACGAGTCTTCCTGGGAGGTCGTATCATACAGTTCCTAAAATAGAGGTCCGTGGGTCATCGAAAATTAAGTTTTGTTTTTGCAGTTTTAGGTTTCCCCTATGGACGGCCGCAGGACGCAAGGTGTGATAGGGTCTTTGGGGTTATGTTTGCAAGTGGTTCATCATCCGCGCGACACTTTCGCAGTGGTCTGCTCCACCGGCTGGTGGGGGGTTAGGTTTTTGGAGGCACCTCTTCCGTTCCAACTCTTAATTCTAACACTCTTAAATTAGAAACATACAGCGGGCTCCGTATGTCAGAACATTATCAGTATAATAGATATTTATATATTAGTAGAATCAATATTTGTGAAAAATTGTTTATTTTTATACTTACACAACACCCTTTTCTTCATCATAGTATTTTTTTTCGAGTTTGTCAGTTTCTTTCTTGTGTGTTTTCATTGCCTCTTGGTCTTGTTAATTGCCTTTCTTATTTTTTCAGCTGAGCACAACCAGGGCTTATTCTCTCTCAACTAATGTATATAACAGTTGTTCCGAATTCATTTTATAACCCTACTGTTTTGCTTGTCCTACATCCCTTTGGTTGTACTTTCCTTATTCCACGCATTCCGTTGGTTTAACCTTAGTCCTACGTCGTCTGAATTTTTAGATCTGCTTTAGCACGCGTAATACCATTTTTCGGTTGGGCTACAGATATAAAATACTATTAGGGGGTAGGAGAAACCATGAGAACTAACGGTTTTGTGTCATCTCTAAAAATTACGCAAAAAAAAACACCCAGGAACTTAGCTGATGTTATCTGGGGGACCCCACTGCTTGGTATTTATATGATGATGGACCAGTAAACGTCTTGGGAGGCCTGAGGGGGCAAGCCCCCCCTCAACCACTTATGTTTCCACGGCTAGTAAACAAAAGAACATAGAAAAATTTGCTACCCAAAAAAAAACCCGCCCCTGGCTGTGGGGATACAGTAAATTATGGGTTGGATGGAAACCAACGGCACAATTCTGTTCTTGAATTTAGTAAATAATCCTTTGTTTTTTAATTCTGTTTAATTGTGCATCATTCAACTATGGTATGTGTACCTTTAGGGTGTAGGGAAAGGGCCGTATCCCAAGTTTTATAAAAAAAAAAACAAGAGGGGCAGTTTTACAGATGTTCAAATAGGGTTTTTTATTGCCAAAAAAAACACCTTTCATCAACCTTTGTTTGATGTTTGTGTATTGTATAGTGGGCAAAATAATGTAGGGTGTTAGTCTACTTTTAGGACAAATATAGGTACTGGGATTTATTTTATTATGAATATCATTAATGTTTTGTTGCAATATTTCACCAATTTTGAGAAACTGTTCTTCAAGCAGTGATTCTAATATTGCACCATCTGCGTAAAAAAACCCATAATATCATTAAGGGGTTAGGTGATATGTGTTTTTTGTTTGGTTTTTTATTACTATTGTATTTCTCCCTAAGGCCCCATGAGCTTAACAAAAATATATTCATCAAGATTTCTCCTTTAAAAAAAAATTGTTAAATTTTTCGGTATCCTCCAAAAATTACAGTCCTCCCTATTTTTTGCCAGGGGGAAACAATCGACAAACTACATGACATTGAGTCAAATGTTGATAAAGGGAATGGGGGCGGAATGGTGATAAAAAATCGACAAACGAGTGGGACGAACGTCTTATAGTATCAAAAACTAATGAGACTAGGACACAAGGAACAAGGGGTCTATATAAACGATCCCCCCCCCCCCCCCCTTCCTTAATCCCACTAATGTATTGTCCTGCCTTCTCTCCCCCCCCAGACTGTCCAGGTGAGTTAGGACGCATCTAGTCTTGAGTCTGTCTTGGGGGGAAGGTATAGCTTTTTTTTTCTGACCACCTTCTCCCGCATGATTAATCTCATTAGTTTTGAGATGTTAAGCGATGGCCCCTTAGTTTGTCGATTTTAAGGCATTTCGTTCCAATTCTTTATCAATGTCAAGAGCGTTCGTGCTATTTAAGTGTTGATTTTTATCCTGGCAGGCGATAGTTTGCCCTATTAGTTTGTTGGTGTTAAGACCTTTCGTCCCATTTCTTTTATCAATATCAAGAGCTTTTGTGTCATTTAGGTGTCGATTTTATTCTAGGAGAGCGCTAGCGAGCCTGTAATGTAAGGAGCTGGCCATCGGCTGGGACATTGTTCTACCAACAATTTACAAAATTCATCTCCAAAGAATCATGAGGATAATTTATTAACACTTAAAAGAGCGGGGCCCGACTTAAGTCCGTATCTAAAAAGCAGCAAGTTAGGCACATTATTAAGGTTTTTAAAGGTTTAAAAATCGAATGCAAATGGCCGGGAGAGCAGCAGGCCACACGGCCGACACCCAGGGCTTACCGCCGCCCTCTGACTCACGGCCCCCTCTGTTCTCGAGAGGCCGGCAGTGTAGCCAGTAGTGAGTGTAGCTGGAAAAAATATACCGCTATATGCTAAACTCCCATGTTGGTGGTACCACTGCATCAAAACAACGAGTGCTACGTAGCTCGTTCTGGTCTCATTTTGAAGCTTGTAGCGCCTAGTTTTTTGCTGAATACATTTCTTTTCATGCAGATACTTGATTGATCATTCAGGAGGGCCTGAATATGCCCAAAATAGCCCAAAACCCCCCACTAGACGAGGGTTAAGATTGATGGAGGTTTAGGGAGGAAAATAAACAATAATATATACATAATATACGTAAATAAAAAAACTAATAAATACACTTTACCCCATATAATGAACATGAGAAAGACAAGAAGCTCACAACTGCCCGTCTTGTTATACTTGTTCGGTAATGGAAATGTAGTTTACGTTCTCTTGTAATAATTATTAAGGTGGGGGGGGGAGGGTTAAATTAATGGTCGATGTATTCATTAATGTAAATTGTTTTTGTTTTTTAATTTCCTCCCTAGACCTTCATCAAGCTTTAACAAACATATCCAAGGTCCCCCTTCTCTGAGGTTCTGCGTTTTTCCTTTCCAATCAGTATCTGATTCATCTCTTCCTGCAAAGAGGCATTCCACATCGAATTCTGAATGTCTTGGCCTCTTTCTGTCGGTTTGAGGACCCGTACAAACTAGTGGACCAAAGAGGTTGTACCGAGTTAAATGAGGATTCTTATTTGGATATTGCAAAGTATATCTCTCCTGTACTACTATTGCTCTGGATCTCCTCTTCACCGTCGCTGACCCCTTCAGAACTAAACTCTGTATCAATCATTCCTTATTGGTCCCTCATGTCTCTTGATGTGCCAGTAATGAGTGGCATGCCCCATTCATTCCTGTACCAGACTTGGTAGGGTTTGGTAATTAAAAAATGTAAAACTTGCAAACAAAGTCAAACCAAAACTGGGACAAAGACAATATAAAGTCAAAACAACATATCAAATCACCATGTGGAAACGACGCTTACTAAAATAAAATTTATGAAAATGAAAGAACACAATCGAAGGGGTCTCGTATTTTATCCTCAAATTTAATTTGTATTTTGTACTATTGTTAACCCTTAATTGGCGGCGCGCAACTTATGTCCTGTGAAATAAATATGGACTAAGTGGCGGTTCACAACTTATGTCGTGCGCCATTTTCAGCACGTAATGGTGCTGAGAGAGAGAGCTGAGCGGTGTGAGAAGCTAGAAACCGTATGACCTTCGCCCACCACCGCGGTGGACCAACTGAAGTGAATCCCACCCTTTCCTCCCCTCTCACACTCGCTACACAGGGAATTATGTAGGGAAAGTACCTAATTACATGGTTTTTGCACTCGTGTTGCACGATCGTTGCAAGAGAACCAGTGGTCGTACAAGGATGGTTCAGGTGTCATTGGAAAGCTCTGTTTATGCCCTTTCAGGGATAGATACTTGTTTTACGCTCTGGGTCTTATTTAGGCATGAAAATGATCACATAAACAACCCTATTTAGGGTAAAAACACCCCGCTGGGCGCTACGGTCAAATAGACCACCTAGCCCGCTAAATAAGGGAATGTCTTGTCGTGTTGCAAATTTGATTTTGAATATTTTGACATTTAACATGTAGTTTCTTTATTCATGCAGAGTTTAGTAAAATTTACCAGAACGTCCCGGACTTCCCAAATTTGACTAATTCCTTGAACGTGACGATAGTGCGTTGTTATGTGTGCGATTAGTTTGCTTGGGAAACAGATTAACTTGTTCATGTAGTAGTGTACACCCTATGTGGTGGATTGTGTTCTTTTATTTCATAGATTTAATTTTAGTAAGCGTTGTTTCCACATAGCGATTTTGATAATTTAATTTGACTTAATTTGACTTTATATTGTCCTTGTCCCAATTTTGGTTTGTTTAGTTTGCAAGTTTTACATTTTAATTTCCCAGCCCGGGTAGGATCATGCCTTTTGACGAGTACATATTCTCCCCGGAAATGAGGATTTTTAAGAAAGGCTTGATTATGTTGGTTAGCTTGTATTTGTGTCCTGTTCTCCCCTTTTCTTCTTTTTCCCGGCATCATTTCCCTTCTCATTGATGAGGGAAATACTTGTTTTTTAGGTAGATTTGGGGAAGTTCCCAACATAATTTCATAAGCGCAGTATTTGGTAGTACGGCACATGGATAATGGCCAGCTATCTTACCCGAGGTACTCTGGGGACTCAACACTCCCCAGACTACTTTAAGTAAGATAGCTGACCATTCTAGGCTTGATTTTTCTTCATGTGAACTAAGATTTGCCGGAATACAGTTTTGTATGATCCAGTGAGTCCGTTCACACACTGCATTTCACGAGGGTCAATAAGGTGAGGTTTGGTGAATCCTGTATCTCAAGGTAGCGCCAATAGCATATCATACTTCATTGTCAAATTCCCAACTTCAATCGCTCAAAATGTTATCTGGAAAGCCAATAACGTATTATGACCTTTTCCAAGATACATTTTGCAATCGTTTCAGCTTTCTTGTTGGTGATAGCACAAGCGATGTTATACTTCGAACACAATTCCTCACAGGATAGGATATATCTCTTGCCGGGTCTACAGATATTCTTCAATGGTCGTTTTGTAGTTACGTGACTCGCGACTTGACTCGAGCCCCGGCCATCCTTTCCTCTTTGACAGCCCAGACAACTCTGGATAACCTATGTCTCTATCTTGTCCGAACGGAAAGTCCAGTACCTCTCATTGAACTGCTTTAGGATCCTAAATTGTTTCAAGTGAGCATCTCTCCTTTCTTCTCCATTTTATCATTCGTGATCGAATAGTACCCTATCTCGGGAGCCCCTCCATATCTCCCCATCATAATGGATCTTTGCCTTTTGTTGTTTAGTGAGTCTAGGGAATTCTTTTAAAAAATCAAATTGTCTGTATTCTCTTAAATTATACTGTAAGTATGCAATATAGTTGACATGAAAAACAAAGCAAGTTAGTTATCTGTCTCTCTATTTAAACACCGTATGGAATTATTACTACAGCTGTCTCAGAAACAATCAGTTATATCAATTAACCTCACCATTATATATTGACCCAGGAGTTTTGTTTTCTGTAAAGTAGTTTACTTAGATATAGTTGGATAATACATGGTGTTATTAGGTTTTCATATAAAATAAAGTTAATTATATTGTTGGTACATAGTTTTGTTTAATTATCTCTGAACCATGGACTAGTGTACTCTCATTTGGTAGAGAGTAAGTATTCCATAGAGCCTGGAAGACAACCAGAGGGATAAACAATTATTCCATACTTGCACATTTCAACATTCACTGCCATCACCATACATACAGACATACATAATATACATCCACAAGGGACCGGGCATTTTCATACATCAGGCTCATCAACAGCCTTGTACAATTAATTGCCTACTCAAATACAAGACCCTATTCATATGTGGTGTTTCACTAACCCGTATAATTAACGGTTAGAAATTAAGTATTTATATAAATATCCTGTTTATGCTCCACTCAATTAATTATGTTCTTTATCCACGTTTCACCTTTTTACCTTGTACAGTATAATATGTTTACACATATGTTATGGCAATGGTGTATTCAATGCTACATTCCTATCACTACGTAAGTGTTTTCATGTTTCCTTGATTAGATAATTGTTTTCTTTCTGTATAGATTTTTCACCTTTCAAATTACTCCTCGACATTTTATTATCTGTCTAGTCATTCTGCCAGTATTTGTCTATCATGTGTTCTCTTGTGTTATTGCCTCTGTGTATATACTGTATAATTATATGTGTCTCTATTTCCACTTTCTGCCCTCAGGTTCCCTTCACATCTGTCCATGCATTAATAACCCTCCCCTCTTGTTTACATGTTCACTCGACCTTTTTATTGGTCTATCTTGTAAGCTGTATATGATTGATATTTTTGTTTTCTGTATAGGTTTAATTTATATATCTATATAACATTCTTCTCTCTCTCTCTCTCTCCTCTCTCTCTCTCTCTCTCTCCTCTCTCTCTCTCTCTCTCTCTTCTCTCTCTCTCTTATTAAAGTCTTCGGTTACGTGTTAAATTCCACCAATGTTTTGTCTCTCCCTCATACTCTCCTTGTTTTGAATAACCTAGTTAATGATATATAATTATTTTGTCTTCACCAGAACTCTAAATATTCACGATCATTACCTGTTTGCTAACCTGTCTGGCATTTTGTCCATAACATATTTGCCACAGTCATGTACTGTCTATGGATTTAATGGGGTAGGGTATATTTTTGGTCGATTTATTTATGATTCAATTTACTTTGTAGTTTGCTTGCTAAGCATCCATAAATCTTAAAATCTAACAAAAACAAGACGCCCCTTTGAGATGAATGTGTACATTTTTCGGTCAAAAATGTACCGGTCCCAGGCCAGTTCCGCCTAATTATACAGGCTCGCTATCACTTACCAGGACAAAAATCAATACGTAAATAGCACGAAAGGTCATAATATTGACACAGATATGGGGTGAAGGTCTTAAAATCGCCAAATTAAGGGAACAGACGCCTTATAATATCAAATAATGGGGCCAAACCTGAGAGAGAAGAGGGTCTAGAACAAACGACATACCTCCCCTTCACCAGGTGATGGCTAACACATTAACATACTTTCTGTACACAGTTTACCATATATGTACAGTTGGCCACATATTAGTTATCTTCCTCTCCGTGGTGTTATATATAAATAAAATGCGTGTGAATGAATTACTAGTGTAGTTTCCTGTGCAGTGGTTAACTCATCTAACTAACCAACTGATACTTAACCCTTACCTCCCGCATTCGGTAACTTAAATATGTAACTTATGGTAAGGCCTTCTCTAATTTGCCATGAAATATCAGGCTGGGCGAGTTTTGGAAGCCTTGTGTTTTTCTGTATTTTCATCAACCAGAATGCTATTTATTGTGATTATCATAGTCAATGGAAAGAGGAATATTTATCTATCTATCTATCTATCTATCTATATGCTCAGGCCCAATCCCCATTTTGGGGGTAGCCGACTCAAGACAGAGCAAGAACAGGGAAAACACAAAAACAACATAAAACAAAAAATAAACACAGATATAAAACACAAACTCTCACACATCCAGGTCACCCAGGAGAAGACCCAGAGACCAGGGTTACCAAGGTCGCTCCAGCACTCCCCCGCCCCTGACCACCCGGAGAGGTTCCGATCTCGGCAGGCAGACATGCAGCGGAGCCAAAGCCACAAGCCCTCCCACCACACTTCCAGGCACACCCTTCATATTAATCGTCTCCCCGGGCCAGGCGCCTGATGGACTATTATCTAGTCCAACTTGCGCCCGACCCCTTACTCCAAATGACCACGTGTTCACTCAACTATTCACAAGCATTCTCCATTCACTCCTGTCCACCACCACTTCCCCTGCCTGATCTATAGTCATTCCTCTATCATCCAAAGCCTTTCTTACACAGTCTCTCCATCTCAATGGGGGTCTTCCTGCCCTTCTATCTCCCCTTGTACCTGACTCACATATTCTCTTTGTAAGCCTTTCATCTCCCATTCGTTCAACATGACCATACCAGCTCAGCACCCTTCTGTCCACTCTGGCTGACAAATGTTCCTGCTGCCCCACTCTCCTACGTATCTCTTCATTCCTCAATCTGTCTCTACGAGTAACTCCACACATACTCCTCAAGCAGCTCATCTCCATCACATCCAGCCCTCTTTTCTCCTTTTTCTTCAGAGCCCATGTCTCAGCCCCATACATCACTGTTGGCACAACAATTCCTTGATACAGTGCACTTTTTACTTTCACTCCGAGATTTCTCGTCTTCCACTTTTTTAGGAATATTTATAGTACATGCAAAAAGAAAAGAAAAATGTAAATAAATCGAAATATGAAAGTGTAAATGAGTCCGGAATACAATTATTTCCATGCAATTGTCTTCACACCGTCTTATCTCTAAATTGTGAGTGATAACCATATATTTGTTTTTCTCAAATAATAGTATTTTTTCTCCTCTTTCTAAATCTGAAAACAGAAATTATTTACCTTCAATAGTTCTCAAGCAGTGAAAAAAAAAAATGATTTTGATTGATATGGTTTTAAAAAAATCGATTTATTTCGTTGCTACGAAGTGTATGATTTTAAATTTATGCTGTATGAATACGGCAAATAATGCTGATGAGTATAAAACAAACTGGAAGTTCCTACAACAAATACTTTTTTGCGCTATGAATATTTGAAATGAAGAGCCAAAATGCGAATATTTACGCTTCACCCGTCGCTGTGCCGCCGATGCTAGCCGGGTTCCGAGCTGTTCCCCACCTCGGCGTTGGTTTATTTGCCCGGATACGTATATAACTGTTTCTATCACCGTCATCGGAAAATTATGCTCTTTCTAATGGTGAAAACAAAAATAATATAGCGTAATTGGTTCGCGAGCTATGTGCAATTGTTTCCATGCACTGTTATTGTTATGTAAATATATGAGAATGTTTATACAGTTGTATATCTTTGCCACAATGTACAACACTTATATATATATATATATATATATATATATATATATATATATATATATATATATATATATACAAGGTGTCAAACAAAATATAATGAATTGTAATAAAAATATGTGTATGTGTGTGTGGGTGTCTATAATTATATACTGTATATTATATAATATATATATATATATATAATATATATATATATATATATATATATATATACAGTATACATACAAAGTGTCATAAATATATATATATTTTGTGGTATATATATATGTATATAAAATAAATAAAATAAAAATATAAATAAAATGAAATAAATAAAATAAAATAAATAACAACAGTAATAAATAAAATAAATAAATATAAATAAAATAAAATATCATAATAATATAAATACTCGATTATGGGCCTTGGGCTTGCTCGGGACCTTGGGGCTGATCCGCTAGATACCCTGGGCAACAGGAATAAAAAAGAACAAATATATAATACAGTATATACTGTATATAATACAGTATATAACTATATACCTGTATATATATATATATATATATATACAGTATATATATATATATATATATATATATATATATATATATATATACCGGTATAAATATTAGATATATACTGTATATATATATATATATTATATATATATATATATATATAATATATATATATATATTATATAATATATATATATATATATATTATAGATATATATATGGTATATATATATATATATTTATAAAATAAATGAAATAAAAATTAAATAAAATTAAATAAATCAAATCAAATAAATAAATATATAAATAAAATAAAATGTAATAATAATATAAATAGTCGATTATGGCCTTGGGCTTGCTCGGGACCTTGGGGCTGATCCGCTAGACACCCTGGGGAACAGGAATTTAAAAAAAAATATATATATAATATCCGGGTATATATATACAGTATATATATATATAATATATATATATATATATATATATATATGTTGGTAAAGCCAGGTAATAAATTTTCTTTAATACATACGAGGTTGAAAGAAATGGCAATTTCTGCGTTGGAAATTTTATTATTCAAAGTTCCGGGTCTCTGATGAGTTTGCGCTAAGTGGCAAGAAGTAGATGAAAGAGATGAGCAAAATTCATGGTGGTACAGGGTTTACATTAAAGTACTGATGATATAGGATATACGACGCGTTTCACTGGACAACCAGCATTATCTAGGTATCATTGATGACTTACTTTTTTTGCTTGAAGGACAAATATATTTATCAATAAATACTGCCTACGAAATAAATACATATAATCACGAAGATGTCACAGGAATGCTTACAGGAAGTATTGCAAGTACTCTATGGAATTTTTAGTTATATTACAGTATATATTATATATATATATATCATATATAGCCTATATACAGTATATAACAAGCCCCAAGGTCCCGAGCAAGCCCAAGGCCCATAAACAAGTATTTATTATATTATATTTTGTATTTTATTTAAATATTATTTATTTGATTAATTATTGTTTTTATTTTTTTTACTTATTTCATTTTATTTATGTTTATTTTATTTATTTTATATATATACAGTATACTGTATATACCATATATATTTGTTTTTATTCCTGTTCCCCAGGTGGTCTAGCGGATCAGCCCCCAAGGTCCAGAGCAAGCCCAAGGCCCATAATCGAGTAATATTATTATAATATTTTGTATTTTATATATTTTATTTATTTTATATATACAGTATACGGTATATATAATATATACAGTATATATATATATATATATATATATATATATATATTTTTGTTTCTTTAATACATACGAGGTTGAAAGAAATGGCAATTTCTGCGTTGGAAATTTTATTATTCAAAGTTTCCAGGTCTCTGATGAGTTTTCGCTGGGTGGCAGGAAGTAGATGAAGGAGATGAGCAAAATTCATGGTGGTACAGGGTTACATTAAAGTACATGATGATATAGGATATACGACGCGTTTCACTGGACAACCAGCATTATCAAGTAAGGAAGGAATGATATAAAAGGTAAACAGGAAGGGTATATATAGAGGGTGGAGGATCAGAGGAGGCGGAAAACAGGGGGCAAAAGTCTGCTATTGGTGGAAGGGAAAACTAGGAGAAAAAGGGGGTAACCGCTTCACGCATGCGCACTGGATGCGGGATGGTGGTCGATAGGTGGGGTCGAAGCTGATTGGCTGCGTGTCGAGGGGCGTGGCCTAAGTTGTGTGGCGCCTGCAGAAGACGAAGCTGAAGGAGGTAGCGCGGGGGGCTGCGTCAAGGGCACCGGGGGGCGAGGGGTGTTAGGTCCTGTAGGGTAGTGCCTTTTGGCAGAAGGAAGGATCTGAAGGTCCAGAGTTTGGTTGTTGATGTTGGGATGTAAGGCTTGGATATATAAAGCTTCGAGAATAGGTAATCTCCTTGGGTCACTTTCTTTATCGAGTATGGTGGTGTGTTTCTCTAACTCGTTGCGTGTGAGTGAGGGTGGTTAGGGGTGAGATAGTGGTCTTTGATGGCTCCAGCCTGAAGGTGAAGAGTTAACCGACGTGAAAGACGAGTCTGCGTCATACCAATATAGGAATGAGGTCCACAGTCCTCATAATTACAGGTATGTTGGTAAATGACGTGATCGTCGGTCATCGGGCTCTTTATCTTGGTGGAGGCTGGTTTGTTGCGGAGAACGAGGTTGGAGGTCTTGGGGGATTTGTAATAAATTATTAATTTGATTTTGTTTTCCGGGTTGGTTGGGTGGACATGCTTGGAGATTATTTCTTTTAAGACGGCCTCGTCATTTTTGTGTTCAGAGGACATGTAATTGCGGTAGAAGATCTTAATTTCATTGGGGGGTCAATGTTGGGAGGGCTTTGGGTGTACCATTTTTCAAGATGGTGGTTGATGGTGCTGGAGATGTCGGAGTTGGAGTATCCGTTATTTACTAAAACTTGGGATAGTCTTTCTAGTTCCTGGTGGGTGTCGGCCCAGGTAGAGCAGTGCGTGAGGGCTCTCCTAACATAGGCGGAGATGGAGGATAGAAGATAACGGCGGGGGCATTCACTATCACCGTTGAGGCATTGTCCTGTGTTAGTTGGTTTAATGTAGACGGTGGTTTTTGAACCCATGGTCGTTCAGAGCTACGAGGATGTCGAGGAAGGGGAGTTGTCCATTGTTAGATTTTTCAAAGGTGAAGTTAAGTCCGGAGGAGGTCATGAAGCGACGCTGGAGTTCCTGTAGTTCGTGGAGGTCCTTGATTTGCACGAAGATGTCATCCACGTATCTACAGTAGAGGGCGGGTCGTTGGGCAGCCAGGAGCTCTTCCTCGATGGTACCCATGAAAAAGTTCGCAAAAAGAACTCCTAGGGGGCTGCCCATCGCCACACCATCTATCTGCTTGTACATGTTGCCCCGGGGGCAAAGGAAGGGGGCCTCCTTGGTACATAGCTCCAGTAGTGTTTTTCAGGGCCTTCTCCGGGATGTCCAGTGTAGGAGTATCAGGGCAATGATAAATTCGACGTAGAATCATGTCAATGGTCCTATCCACTGGCACGTTGGTGAACAGGCTTTCTACGTCGAGAGAGGCGATTGTGTGGTTGTTGTTACGGGGGCGCCTCGTAAAATTTCCAAGAAATCGTGGGCTGAGTTAAGGTTGAATTGGCTGGGCACGTAGGGGGTGAGGAGGTTGTTCAGGGCCTTGGCGATCTGGTAGGTGGCAGTGGGGATCTGGGAGATGATGGGGCGGAGGGGGTTCCCAGGTTTGTGTGTTTTGATGGTTCCGTACGCATAACCAGGGGTGTATTCTCCGACGAGTTTTTTAAGGTGGATCCCTCCTTGTTTGGCGTTGATGGCGGTGATGGTGGTGTTGGCAATACGTTTGATTTCGTCGGTTGGGTTGCGGGTGATCTTTTAAATTTAGTGTTGTCACTTAAGATGACGTCCATTTTTCTAAGATATTCCTCCTTGTCATGGATCACGAGGCAGGAGGCTTTATCCGCACGACGGATGATGATGTTGGGGTTGTCTCTTAATAGTTTGGCAGCTTGGAAGTGTTGTTTGTTGAGTATTTTGCTATGGTGAGTTCCTCTGGTTTTGGCGGCTTCAGCGAGGAGAGTAGGTTGTAGGGCGGGAGTAGTGGTGACCTTGCCATCCTTCTTGAGTCGTAGGATGTCGTCCAGGAGGATTTCCGTTTCTAGGCGTTTCCGGTGGGGGCCAGGTTTGGAGCTGTAGTGGCAGTTGAGGCCTTTGTTGAGGAGGTCTTCTTGGTCCAGGTCAGAATGGTGTTAGTAAGGTTTATATATCCTTTTGTTGGTTTGGGTAGTTTTAAGTTTCCGCCATAAAGACGGGCAAGCTTTTTTATGGTTGTGTTTTTCGGCTTGTCTTCTGTGTTGTTCAAGGAGTTGTTCGAGGGCTGTGTTGATTTCGGCTTTGAGGTGGTCTGGAGGGGTTTCGTCTTCCCAAATCCGTAGAAGAGCATCTCGTTCTTTACGAAGGTTGTTGGCGAGCTCACGTTTTTCAATTATTTGGTCCTTCACCAGTTCTTCACGAAACTGGAGGGTGCTGGTGCGATGTCTGGCATTGTCGTGAAGTTTTATGTTGGTAAAGCCAGGTAATAAATTTTCTTTAATACATACGAGGTTGAAAGAAATGGCAATTTCTGCGTTGGAAATTTTATTATTCAAAGTTTCCAGGTCTCTGATGAGTTTTCGCTGGGTGGCAGGAAGTAGATGAAGGAGATGAGCAAAATTCATGGTGGTACAGGGTTACATTAAAGTACATGATGATATAGGATATACGACGCATTTCACTGGACAACCAGCATTATCAAGTAAGGAAGGAATGATATAAAAGGTAAACAGGAAGGGTATATATAGAGGGTGGAGGATCAGAGGAGGCGGAAAACAGGGGGCAAAAGTCTGCTATTGGTGGAAGGGAAACTAGGAGAGAAAAAGGGGGTAACCGCTTCACGCATGCGCACTGGATGCGGGATGGTGGTCGATAGGTGGGGTCGAAGCTGATTGGCTGCGTGTCGAGGGGCGTGGCCTAAGTTGTGTGGCGCCTGCAGAAGACGAAGCTGAAGGAGGTAGCGCGGGGGGCTGCGTCAAGGGCACCGGGGGGCGAGGAGGGGTGTTAGGTCCTGTAGGGTAGTGCCTTTTGGCAGAAGGAAGGATCTGAAGGTCCAGAGTTTGGTTGTTGATGTTGGGATGTAAGGCTTGGATATATAAAGCTTCGAGAATAGGTAATCTCCTTGGGTCACTTTCTTTATCGAGTATGGTGGTGTGTTTCTCTAACTCGTTGCGTGTGAGGTGAGGGTGGTTAGGGGTGAGATAGTGGTCTTTGATGGCTCCAGCCTGAAGGTGAAGAGTTAACCGACGTGAAAGACGAGTCTGCGTCATACCAATATAGGAATGAGGTCCACAGTCCTCATAATTACAGGTATGTTGGTAAATGACGTGATCGTCGGTCATCGGGCTCTTTATCTTGGTGGAGGCTGGTTTGTTGCGGAGAACGAGGTTGGAGGTCTTGGGGGATTTGTAATAAATTATTAATTTGATTTTGTTTTCCGGGTTGGTTGGGTGGACATGCTTGGAGATTATTTCTTTTAAGACGGCCTCGTCATTTTTGTGTTCAGAGGACATGTAATTGCGGTAGAAGATCTTAATTTCATTGGGGGGGTCAATGTTGGGAGGGCTTTGGGTGTACCATTTTCAAGATGGTGGTTGATGGTGCTGGAGATGTCGGAGTTGGAGTATCCGTTATTTACTAAAACTTGGGATAGTCTTTCTAGTTCCTGGTGGGTGTCGGCCCAGGTAGAGCAGTGCGTGAGGGCTCTCCTAACATAGGCGGAGATGGAGGATAGAAGATAACGGCGGGGGCATTCACTATCACCGTTGAGGCATTGTCCTGTGTTAGTTGGTTTAATGTAGACGGTGGTTTTGAACCCATGGTCGTTCAGAGCTACGAGGATGTCGAGGAAGGGGAGTTGTCCATTGTTAGATTTTTCAAAGGTGAAGTTAAGGTCGGAGGAGGTCATGAAGCGACGCTGGAGTTCCTGTAGTTCGTGGAGGTCCTTGATTTGCACGAAGATGTCATCCACGTATCTACAGTAGAGGGCGGGTCGTTGGGCAGCCAGGAGCTCTTCCTCGATGGTACCCATGAAAAAGTTCGCAAAAAGAACTCCTAGGGGGCTGCCCATCGCCACACCGTCTATCTGCTTGTACATGTTGCCCCGGGGGCAAAGGAAGGGGGCCTCCTTGGTACATAGCTCCAGTAGTGTTTTCAGGGCCTTCTCCGGGATGTCCAGTGTAGGTGTATCAGGGCAATGATAAATTCGACGTAGAATCATGTCAATGGTCGTATCCACTGGCACGTTGGTGAACAGGCTTTCTACGTCGAGAGAGGCGATTGTGTGGTTGTTGTTACGGGGGGCGTCTCGTAAAATTTCCAAGAAATCGTGGGCTGAGTTAAGGTTGAATTGGCTGGGCACGTAGGGGGTGAGGAGGTTGTTCAGGGCCTTGGCGATCTGGTAGGTGGCAGTGGGGATCTGGGAGATGATGGGGCGGAGGGGGTTCCCAGGTTTGTGTGTTTTGATGGTTCCGTACGCATAACCAGGGGTGTATTCTCCGACGAGTTTTTTAAGGTGGATCCCTCCTTGTTTGGCGTTGATGGCGGTGATGGTGGTGTTGGCAATACGTTTGATTTCGTCGGTTGGGTTGCGGGTGATCTTTTTAAATTTAGTGTTGTCACTTAAGATGACGTTCATTTTTCTAAGATATTCCTCCTTGTCATGGATCACGAGGCAGGAGGCTTTATCCGCACGACGGATGATGATGTTGGGGTTGTCTCTTAATAGTTTGGCAGCTTGGAAGTGTTGTTTGTTGAGTATTTTGCTATGGTGAGTTCCTCTGGTTTTGGCGGCTTCAGCGAGGAGAGTAGGTTGTAGGGCGGGAGTAGTGGTGACCTTGCCATCCTTCTTGAGTCGTAGGATGTCGTCCAGGAGGATTTCCGTTTCTAGGCGTTTCCGGTGGGGGCCAGGTTTGGAGCTGTAGTGGCAGTTGAGGCCTTTGTTGAGGAGGTCTTCTTGGTCCAGGGTCAGAATGGTGTTAGTAACGTTTATATATCCTTTTTTTTGTTTGGGTAGTTTTAAGTCTCCGCCATAAAAACTCACCATAGCAAAATACTCAACAGACAACACTTCCAAGCTGCCAACTATTAAGAGACAACCCCAACATCATCATCCGTCGTGCGGATAAAGCCTCCTGCCTCGTGATCCATGACAAGGAGGAATATCTTAGAAAAATGGACGTCATCTTAAGTGACAACACTAAATTTAAAAAGATCACCCGCAACCCAACCGACGAAATCAAACGTATTGCCAACACCACCATCACCGCCATCAACGCCAAACAAGGAGGGATCCACCTTAAAAAACTCGTCGGAGAATACACCCCTGGTTATGCGTACGGAACCATCAAAACACACAAACCTGGGAACCCCCTCCGCCCCATCATCTCCCAGATCCCCACTGCCACCTACCAGATCGCCAAGGCCCTGAACAACCTCCTCACCCCCTACGTGCCCAGCCAATTCAACCTTAACTCAGCCCACGATTTCTTGGAAATTTTACGAGAACGCCCCCCGTAACAACAACCACACAATCGCCTCTCTCGACGTAGAAAGCCTGTTCACCAACGTGCCAGTGGATACGACCATTGACATGATTCTACGTCGAATTTATCATTGCCCTGATACTCCTACACTGGACATCCCGGAGAAGGCCCTGAAAACACTACTGGAGCTATGTACCAAGGAGGCCCCCTTCCTTTGCCCCCGGGGCAACATGTACAAGCAGATAGACGGTGTGGCGATGGGCAGCCCCCTAGGAGTTCTTTTTGCGAACTTTTTCATGGGTACCATCGAGGAAGAGCTCCTGGCTGCCCAACGACCCGCCCTCTACTGTAGATACGTGGATGACATCTTCGTGCAAATCAAGGACCTCCACGAACTACAGGAACTCCAGCGTCGCTTCATGACCTCCTCCGGACTTAACTTCACCTTTGAAAAATCTAACAATGGACAACTCCCCTTCCTCGACATCCTCGTAGCTCTGAACGACCATGGGTTCAAAACCACCGTCTACATTAAACCAACTAACACAGGACAATGCCTCAACGGTGATAGTGAATGCCCCCGCCGTTATCTTCTATCCTCCATCTCCGCCTATGTTAGGAGAGCCCTCACGCACTGCTCTACCTGGGCCGACACCCACCAGGAACTAGAAAGACTATCCCAAGTTTTAGTAAATAACGGATACTCCAACTCCGACATCTCCAGCACCATCAACCACCATCTTGAAAAATGGTACACCCAAAGCCCTCCCAACATTGACCCCCCCAATGAAATTAAGATCTTCTACCGCAATTACATGTCCTCTGAACACAAAAATGACGAGGCCGTCTTAAAAGAAATAATCTCCAAGCATGTCCACCCAACCAACCCGGAAAACAAAATCAAATTAATAATTTATTACAAATCCCCCAAGACCTCCAACCTCGTTCTCCGCAACAAACCAGCCTCCACCAAGATAAAGAGCCCGATGACCGACGATCACGTCATTTACCAACATACCTGTAATTATGAGGACTGTGGACCTCATTCCTATATTGGTATGACGCAGACTCGTCTTTCACGTCGGTTAACTCTTCACCTTCAGGCTGGAGCCATCAAAGACCACTATCTCACCCCTAACCACCCTCACCTCACACGCAACGAGTTAGAGAAACACACCACCATACTCGATAAAGAAAGTGACCCAAGGAGATTACCTATTCTCGAAGCTTTATATATCCAAGCCTTACATCCCAACATCAACAACCAAACTCTGGACCTTCAGATCCTTCCTTCTGCCAAAAGGCACTACCCTACAGGACCTAACACCCCTCCTCGCCCCCCGGTGCCCTTGACGCAGCCCCCCGCGCTACCTCCTTCAGCTTCGTCTTCTGCAGGCGCCACACAACTTAGGCCACGCCCCTCGACACGCAGCCAATCAGCTTCGACCCCACCTATCGACCACCATCCCGCATCCAGTGCGCATGCGTGAAGCGGTTACCCCCTTTTTCTCTCCTAGTTTTCCCTTCCACCAATAGCAGACTTTTGCCCCCTGTTTTCCGCCTCCTCTGATCCTCCACCCTCTATATATACCCTTCCTGTTTACCTTTTATATCATTCCTTCCTTACTTGATAATGCTGGTTGTCCAGTGAAATGTGTCGTATATCCTATATCATCATGTACTTTAATGTAACCCTGTACCACCATGAATTTTGCTCATCTCCTTCATCTACTTCCTGCCACCCAGCGAAAACTCATCAGAGACCTGGAAACTTTGAATAATAAAATTTCCAACGCAGAAATTGCCATTTTCTTTCAACCTCGTATGTATTAAAGAAAATTTATTACCTGGCTTTACCAACATAAAACTTCACGACAATGCCAGACATCGCACCAGCACCCTCCAGTTTCGTGAAGAACTGGTGAAGGACCAAATAATTGAAAAACGTGAGCTCGCCAACAACCTTCGTAAAGAACGAGATGCTCTTCTACGGATTTGGGAAGACGAAACCCCTCCAGACCACCTCAAAGCCGAAATCAACACAGCCCTCGAACAACTCCTTGAACAACACAGAAGACAAGCCGAAAACACAACCATAAAAAAGCTTGCCCGTCTTTATGGCGGAAACTTAAAACTACCCAAACCAACAAAAGGATATATAAACCTTACTAACACCATTCTGACCCTGGACCAAGAAGACCTCCTCAACAAAGGCCTCAACTGCCACTACAGCTCCAAACCTGGCCCCCACCGGAAACGCCTAGAAACGGAAATCCTCCTGGACGACATCCTACGACTCAAGAAGGATGGCAAGGTCACCACTACTCCCGCCCTACAACCTACTCTCCTCGCTGAAGCCGCCAAAACCAGAGGAACTCACCATAGCAAAATACTCAACAAACAACACTTCCAAGCTGCCAAACTATTAAGAGACAACCCCAACATCATCATCCGTCGTGCGGATAAAGCCTCCTGCCTCGTGATCCATGACAAGGAGGAATATCTTAGAAAAATGGACGTCATCTTAAGTGACAACACTAAATTTAAAAAGATCACCCGCAACCCAACCGACGAAATCAAACGTATTGCCAACACCACCATCACCGCCATCAACGCCAAACAAGGAGGGATCCACCTTAAAAACTCGTCGGAGAATACACCCCTGGTTATGCGTACGGAACCATCAAAACACACAAACCTGGGAACCCCCTCCGCCCCATCATCTCCCAGATCCCCACTGCCACCTACCAGATCGCCAAGGCCCTGAACAACCTCCTCACCCCCTACGTGCCCAGCCAATTCAACCTTAACTCAGCCCACGATTTCTTGGAAATTTTACGAGGCGCCCCCCGTAACAACAACCACACAATCGCCTCTCTCGACGTAGAAAGCCTGTTCACCAACGTGCCAGTGGATAGGACCATTGACATGATTCTACGTCGAATTTATCATTGCCCTGATACTCCTACACTGGACATCCCGGAGAAGGCCCTGAAAACACTACTGGAGCTATGTACCAAGTAGTGCCCCCGGGGCAACATGTACAAGCAGATAGACGGTGTGGCGATGGGCAGCCCCCTAGGAGTTCTTTTTGCGAACTTTTTCATGGGTACCATCGAGGAAGAGCTCCTGGCTGCCCAACGACCCGCCCTCTACTGTAGATACGTGGATGACATCTTCGTGCAAATCAAGGACCTCCACGAACTACAGGAACTCCAGCGTCGCTTCATGACCTCCTCCGGACTTAACTTCACCTTTGAAAAATCTAACAATGGACAACTCCCCTTCCTCGACATCCTCGTAGCTCTGAACGACCATGGGTTCAAAACCACCGTCTACATTAAACCAACTAACACAGGACAATGCCTCAACGGTGATAGTGAATGCCCCCGCCGTTATCTTCTATCCTCCATCTCCGCCTATGTTAGGAGAGCCCTCACGCACTGCTCTACCTGGGCCGACACCCACCAGGAACTAGAAAGACTATCCCAAGTTTTAGTAAATAACGGATACTCCAACTCCGACATCTCCAGCACCATCAACCACCATCTTGAAAAATGGTACACCCAAAGCCCTCCCAACATTGACCCCCCCAATGAAATTAAGATCTTCTACCGCAATTACATGTCCTCTGAACACAAAAATGACGAGGCCGTCTTAAAAGAAATAATCTCCAAGCATGTCCACCCAACCAACCCGGAAAACAAAATCAAATTAATAATTTATTACAAATCCCCCAAGACCTCCAACCTCGTTCTCCGCAACAAACCAGCCTCCACCAAGATAAAGAGCCCGATGACCGACGATCACGTCATTTACCAACATACCTGTAATTATGAGGACTGTGGACCTCATTCCTATATTGTTCTGCGCGACTCGT